>VZRU01014669.1:158990-180009 GCA_013398155.1 Pedionomus torquatus | reverse complement strand
GGTTGCCCAGAGAAGCTGTGGCTGCCCCATCCCTGGAGGGGTTCAAGGCCAGGCTGGATGGGGCTTTGAGCAACCTGGTGTGGTGGGAGGTGTCCCTGCCCATGGCAGGGGGGTTGGAACTGGATGGTCTTTAAGGTCCCTTCCAACTCTAATCATTCTATGATTCTATGTTATTGACCTCTCCCTAAAGTAAACCAAAAGTTAGGACAACAGGGCAGAAAAATGGGAAAGAAGGAGTGATTCTGAGGGAACTAGGGTTTTTCAGCATGGAGAGAAGGAGGCTGAGAGGAGACCTCATCACTCTTTACAAGGAGGTTGTAGAGAGGGGGTTGGGGGCAGTCTCTTCTCCCAAGTAACAGGTGATAGGACAATAGGAAATGTCCTCAAATAACACCAGGGGAGGTTTAGGATGGATATTACGAAAAGTTGTTACAAAGAAAGGGTCATAAAACATTGGAACAAGCTGCCCAGGGAAGCGGTGGAGTCACCATCCCTGGAGGTATTTAATGTCGGGCAGATATTGGTATTTAATGCTGAGGGACAAGGTTTGGTGATAGTTTTTGTCAGTGTCAGGTTAATGGTTGGACTCGATCTGAAAGGTCCCTTCCAACCTAGACAATTCTATCATTCTATGATTCTCACATTGTTGGCAGGGACCTCCCACGTGAACAATCACTTCCCACGAGAGCAAGGGTATCAAGGTACAAAAGGAAGCCTCTGAAGCCCATAAGACTCTGTACACCACCTCCGCTCCCTGGCAAGTTGGTTTGAGGGCACAAGTGAAAGAATTTCAGCCTGAACCTTGGGAATTCACTCTGAGAACAGCAGATCTGCAGAAAACCTTTCTTAGAGTAGGCAGAGGCATCACACCATCCAGCCTGCTACAGCTGGATGTGTTTCAAAAGCACTGGCATCAGTTTTAGATGAACATGTGTCTCTATGAAGACACCACTGAAGTGTCTGTAAGACTATGCTGCCTTTTTATAATAATTTACTGTTTCTCAATTAAATTTGCTTAAAAGGGTAAGAAATAACCTGGACATGTGAAGCCTTGAAGCTCTGATGGGAACCCCAGTCCTGTGCTCTGACTCAAAGCTTTGCAATCATCTAGGATTCCAGAAGGACAATCAATTCCCTTGCACCTCAGCGCTGCCACATCCTTCAGAGTAACAATAATTACTGCGGGTCTGACCCCAGGTATGTGAGCCACAATTTGGTCTCAAATGAAGACGCATGGGAATTCCCACCTGGAATGGAAGCAAGCGATGTCATCAATGTTCCTGAAGATGGTGGATTTCTGACTGGCGACAGCTCCCGGGACATTGGGACAGGTCTCAGTGAACCTCAGGTGATGAGTCTGGAGGAACTGTAGGTCTTGAATGTAATCCTCTTCTGAGATCAACAGTTCTTGGATAAGAACACTGTGGGGAAGATGAATAGGCAAAAAGAAATCACAGAAAAGCCATCACAATTATCCTTGATGTGCTGAGAGATTTTTGGGGCTCTAAAGATACCTACGAGCAGAGGAACAGACTCCCTGGAGGGTGTATATTAAATCCCTCTGACCATGAGCAGAATTTGCACACCCTGCTCGTAGAGGGACACCTATAGACGCCTACTGCTGGGGCAGACAATTAGAGCACGAGCCACAGAAGGATGGGTGCAAAGCTGACAGCGGCAACTTCAATTTCACTCAAAGGAACCATCTCCATGAAATCACACGCAGTGGCTTGTTGCACCCCAGAGGAGTGACACAAGAGAGGAGTGACACAAGGCTGGGCACTTTCATGCTGCCCTCTTTAGACACCACCGCATGGAGCACCCCAAAATACTGGAGTTTAGGGTTTTGTGAAATCGGAGAGCTTCCAGCATTACGCCACGTCAACCTCTCCTTTCAAGTCATCCAATATGGTTTATTGAGACTGCCTGGGATTTTCCTAGGCTGAAATCAGTAGCACCAGAACACAAATTACACGTCCGGGAGGATCAAGGTTTTGCTTGGTTCTGGGAAAGAGGAGGTGGCAGGAGTCAGCAGAACAAAGGCAGCGACTCCGACGGGAGGGATGTAGATGCCAACACTTACATGGGTTTGAAAGGCAGGAGAACTCAAAGGTGCAAATACCAAATGACACGGGCTCACCTCAGCTTCCTTTTATATTCGTCTTCAGAAACAAACTCTCCGGGGAACTCGGGAACTTCTGTTGTTCCCCACTCTGGTGACAACTGAAATACAAGAAAAAAGAATCATTATTCTGTTAAGTTTACAGTACTTTTAGCCATGCCCTCTGCGTTATATACCCTTATTCACAGTCCCTTTCAACAATTCCCAAACCAGTATAAGAGGTTTTGTATTTTTTTTGCTGGAGGATAATCAGGTCTTTCAAACCCTGGCACCCCTGCAGACCTACAGAAATATTGTCTAATCGAAACATGAAAAAGTCTATTCATGTCCCAGACCCCTCCACCGACCTCCTCGTCCATCGCTCCTTGCAAAAGGGATGGCTCCAAACTTCAAAAGAAGCCAGTAATTTTACATGAAAAAAAAAAAAAAGAAACACAGCCCCATCAGTCACCTTTAATTTCTTGTCCAGATAAGCTGGAGACACCCAGCCCTGTCGAGAGGGGCTGGATTTGGTGGGTTTAGTCCTGACCAGCCATTTCAGAGGATGGGCTGAATCCAGGACTTCCACATATTGGCCTTCCTTCAGCGTGATGGTCTCCCTGTCAGGCGCAGCGGGCACGTAGTCGGCTGTGACCATGTAGACGTCAAAGATCTGCAGGAATGGAACGACCGTTATTTTGTGCTCTGAAAACACCACACAGAAACACCAGCAGGACATAAGTGTTCATCCATGTTTTAATGATTTGTTCTCCAGTCCTTGTCTGGCAAAGAGCATCTATTTGCTTTTTTTGCCAGTAGAAGGCTAAGTCTGCAGGAGGCTCAGGCGTATTTTCAAAACTATATGAGATGTTTTGGTTTTATACCATGAAGCAGTGGGTTCTTCTCCCAGAGCAAAATGAACAGCAATGCCGAAAAGTATCAAAAAGAGTTAACATTTCCAAAGCTTTAAGGGTTTTTCATTTTGATTTTTTACAAGAAGCATTTAAAATGAACACCCCCAAAATTTTCTAATTTTTCTCATGAAGAACTTCTCAGCAAAATTCTTCTGATTGATTCTGTCCAAGGCCACAGAAAATCAACCTCTGACTTTCTTAAGCTCAGCCATGAAAACAAGAGGTGCCAAATGACGGATATGTTTTGACCATGTCGACTTGAACAATTTGTTCAAGACCACTCAGGGAGCATCAGAATTTGATATTCTATTCTCGGTAACACCGACCCAACATTTAACTACTAAATCTACCTGCTGAAGTGAAGCACATCCCTAAAGGGGATGGAGATTCCTAAACCATAGGAGAATGGTCATTCTATGTAAAGTTTCCTCTCTGTGTCAAGCTTGTCCATAAAGATATCCTACCTCTCCTCTGGAATCCCCATCTTCAGATTCAGAGGAGGACTCCTGAGCAATGGATGAAGGTCTGGATCGCCCATGGCGAGGAGATGCAGAAGGAGTTTTTGACTCATCGTCGCTTTCTGCCCCTGGCACTCGAAGTGTAGCTGAAAAGCAAACAGCAAAGCATGAAATGAAGATCATCTCCAATTGGAACACAAACCATACCCGTAAGAATTTTCAGTTTCATAAAAACAAACATTCCTTAGGAAAAGGCTGTATTTAGTGCAACCTCCTATTGATATTTAAGATTAAATAAATTATTGGGATGTTTTAATACACAAGGTTGCCTCCTGCACTGCAAGAATATCTGTAGGAGAGGTAAGACCTCTATTTTTGTTTCAAGACAAAATTTTTCATTCAGTTCAACAAATCGGTGGGTTACTGCACAGCTCTGCGCAGTTTTCAGCCTCAGCTTGTTTTTAGAATCCCACTGCGAGCTACAACTTGAAGATGTGGGAAGTCTTCCAAGCAGAATTGCTTTCAAACTCAGGAGTGATGAAAATCTGAGGAACTCAAAATACCCAAGGATGTTCAAAATACACTTTCATTTTTTAAGTCACCCTCCACACTAAAGCTTCTCTTATTTATTTAAATAAGCACTGTACCCCCCAAAAATGGTCACCAGGCATCTCAGTTTACCATAAGAGCTTTTTTTCTAGTTTAAAACTGTAGACTCAGACATGCAGTTGGGATGGACTCTTACTAAAAATTCTTAGTCCTAAGCATTTACAATCATGTGCTTATGTAGGATGACCGTCTCAAAACCTGCTTCATAAAACTCATTGATACTTAAGTCCAGATGACACCTCAGAACAAAAGACCACACGTTTTTCTACACTAAATAAATTCCCTTTGCTGGGTTGCTTACCCTGACTTATTTTTGCAGATACCATTTCTGAGATACGGGAGGTGAGTTTCTGGAAGAACTCTTCTGAGCCAACATCAGCTAAAGAAATGGGACTTTTGGGTATACCTTCTCTACCAGCTTCGAGATCTCCTGGAAAAGAGAGAGTTTTCTCTTAAGCAGGCAATGTCATTGGAAAATCATCCTTTTGTGAGTATCAAGAGCTTCTGTGGAAGGGAGGTCTAATTTTCTTCACTTCCCCTATCTCTAAAATTGTGCTTGCTCACATTTAATCCAAACAATTCAACCTTCAACAAAGACCAGTCCTGAAAAGTTCCAACATTTCAGAAAACTGGACAAAAGTAGGTGGCGATCATGAAATGCGTAGACAATTTCATGTGGGTGTGAAGGGCAGGAATAGGAGGGAGAGAATAGATTCCCTTACCTTCTCTTGTTTCAGAGGGATGAATAGCTCTGAAAAAGAAAGAGTAAAGCAGAGTTAAACGTTAAAATAAAACGTACAACAAGGAGAAGCTGTGGATGTCCCAGCCCTGGAGGTGTTCATGACCAGGTTGGGTGAGGCTTGGAGCAATCTGGTCTAGTGGGAGCTGTCCCTGCCCATGGCATGGGGATTGGACCTTCAAGGTCCTCAAAACATTCTATGATTCTATGACAATTCCCAGTGGTTTCATCAGGAAAGCAAGGACTGGAGAATACGCAGATGCTGTGGTCCTGCCAAGAGATCTGCTCACAGCACACCAGGATACCCCTGTGTTGAAAAAGCCAGCTGACTACTGGTACTGCAGTGGTTTTGAGGTCTAAAGAGACCGTTGCTACACTGACGGATTTTACCAGCACCACATTCATTCATGCCAGTAGGAAAGGGTCAGGAGACTCTACTGTCACCACGGAGTGAAAATGGCTTCACAGAAGTGAAGAACTGCCAGCATTTGCCTGCATCTGGTGAAGAGCGTGGTGTTTCCCAAGACTACAGCTCTCTCAAAACTCTGATATCCTGGCAGTCAACATCTCAGTTATTCCCGTGTTTTTTGGAGGCAGGATATATAAATTATCACTGCACAAGCTGACCTGCCCTAATCCTCTGTTAGTACATAGGAAGCAGGAGGAAACTCACTCCACTTCATACGTGATAAACTATACATCACTGATTCCCTCCTGGCCACCTTCCTGTGCGACCTGCTCTGAGTGGACATGCTTTGGCGGGGTGGGGGTGGACTAGACGATCTAAAGAGGTCCCTTCCAACCCCATATCATTCTGGGATTCTCTGCCTAACAGAGTCTGGGCACATGCTTGGGAGAGGCTGCAGTAGAATAGCTGAATTCACACTGTAGCTTTCTTCCCTTTCTTCATACTCCAGAAAAAAAATGGTCAAGCCTTTTAGGCTTGACATCTTCTAGAAGTTAAGGTGTGTTCAGGTGGATACCATTTTCAGACTGTACCTTCCTAGTGCGCAAGCCAAAAATGGCAAATCGGAGAGGTTATTCTTCAGGTGCATTTGTAAACAAGAAGTTTGGGAGCAGAACTTTCTCCTCTACTTCTTTTTCTGGGAAGCAGCAGCGTATGTCGGTGTTGGCAAGCAGCAGCCAGACCTTGACCCTGTTAATTTTTCTTTTGGCATTCTGCTTAGGAGATGAAAAAGCAGCACGAGTTTTATTATGACCTACACATTTTTTATTTTATTTTTTTGTCCCTGTTCCTGTCCTTCCTGATAGTTGAGCATAAACGGTTGATGTTGTTACTAAAATATTCATAGCACTTTCCATCTTAGGACCCCCAACCATTTTTAACTCTGGTGCTGGGAAATTAATTAGAAGAGGTTAAAGTGAATGCTTCCTAAAAGTGACTCAGGGCAGCTCCTGCAGGGTGGTACCTGCGCTGCTCCCCTTCAGCATGGGTGGCCAACCACTTACCCCAATGTGGTCATGATGGCTTCTGACACCATCACACGCTCTTGGGTCAGGACTTCAGCCTCTTTCACTGCAAGATTAGGGTTCATCATTAGAGGACAGAAGGCAGAGAACAGTCTTTTTATACACTTAATGTAGGCACAGTTTCTACGTGTGGATTGCTGGGAGCACTGGAACATTGAATCTCCATGGGATGCAAATTGTTTACTCCTCTCTCTGTTCATACAGATCTATGGTTGCCCCATTTCTCTACACCTGCAGCTCTTGGTACAGTAAAAATGTGGGATGCAAGGCAGGATAACAAACAAAAAAGCCATGAAGTCCTTCACATGTCACCTCTGCTACCAGCCTATATTTAGCTTGTCCCACCTCTTACTGAAGGACTTCTGCCAGGAGAGGACCTGGAAAGCTCTGCCAAAGGGGAATCAAATAACTTTAGGTGCCATAAGGAAATTCTACCACGCAAATGCCTTGGCAGAATGAAGCACACACAGAAATCTTTTATAGGGTGACTTTTCCTAGTTAGTTTACACTGCCTTTCTTTCTCCTTTGTGCTTAGTTTGGTTATTAATTAATAAGTTTCTTAGACTTCTATCTATACAGAAAAGATACTGCTGTTAATCCATGCTAGGGTCAGAAACCTATAACACTACAGAAGTAGAGGATGTAAACATCTGCAGGTCAAGCAAATTCAGAGCTAATCTAGGGGAAAAAAGCATTTCCCCGCCCCCCCCAGTTGTGATTTGATTGATTTCCTTAACACTCACATGTGTTTTTCCTCTTAGTCACTGC
This sequence comes from Pedionomus torquatus, assembly GCA_013398155.1. Classification (NCBI taxonomy): domain Eukaryota; kingdom Metazoa; phylum Chordata; class Aves; order Charadriiformes; family Pedionomidae; genus Pedionomus; species Pedionomus torquatus. Next base: position 172,929 of record VZRU01014669.1, on the reverse strand, counting down.
GTGAAAGGGAACACAAAGAATGTGTTTGTATTTTAAGGAAGAATTTACCGTCTGCAACTTCCAGGTTGGCGGTGCAGATGGACTGGCCGGCCTTGTTGGTGGCGATGCACGTATAAGCTCCGCTGTACTTCTTTTTAACATCTAAGAGAATTAAACTGTGATGCATATTTGAACTGGCGAGTTTATATCCAGGCGTGTCTGCTTTGATCCACAGGATGTCTTCCCGAGACACTTCTTTCAGCCAAGTAATAGTTGGTGGTGGGTGTCCTAAAGGGAAACCGACGCAATGAGCTTTTATTTTCCTAATGGCCTTCCTTCCTTACAATGAGCAATGCTGCAAATAATTGCTATTTTGATCTGTTTTTTGTTATTTTTCCAGCAATAACAGGCAGAATATAAAATAAAGGAACATAAAGCTTTCCGCAGCACGCTCATAAGGACATTAAACCTTACTGTTAATCCAAATCTGTTAATGAACACACCTTCATAAGATTAATAAATATTATTCTCTCTGCTTTTACATGCAGGAAAATGGAGGTGAAGATGAGCAAGATACTTCCCTGCAGAGCACATAAAGTTTCTTACAATGCTAGGACTAGAGTCCCAGGCTTCAGATACAGGTGATGAAGTTAGAAGGACTTGGGGCAGAGAGAGTCTAGAACACGTCATGAAGTTATGGAAGATAAGCATGGTGTTATGCAGAGAGGCAAGGTTCCTATCCACTCACCTTCCACTTTTACGGATAAAGTGATGCTTGCGCCTTTTTTCACCTTTTTGTTAGTAAATCTTTCCAGGAACCTTGGTGGTATCAATTGCTCATGAGAATCTGAAAAAGACATTACGGATAAAACATGGTGACGTCTTCTGTGCCAGAATTTTGAAAAATTCCTAGGGATTCTGTTATAGAATCGGAGAACTGTCTAGGTTGGAAGGGACCTTTCAAATCATCTAGTCCAACCATCGACCTAACCCTGTTAAAAAAAAAAAACAAAACAACAACCTATCACTAAACCATGTGCCTGAGCACTACGTTGACTCGTATTTTAAATCCCTCCAGGGATGGTGCCTCAACCCCTTCCCCAGGCAGCCCATTCCAAGGCTCAATAACCCTTTCCATTTTTCCTGATATCCATCCTAAGCCTCTCCTACTGCAACTTGAGGCCATTTCCTCTTGTCCTGTTGCCTGTGACCTGGGAGAAGAGACCGACCCTCGCCTCTCTACACCCTCCTTTCAGGGAGTTGTAGAGAGCAAATCTTCTCTGTTATCATCTGCTGTGACTTCTCTCACCTGTTTCTGATGGCTCCTCTTTCTCATAAGAATCTGTAACACAAGGAGAAGAAACAAAATGACAGATACAAAATAACTGTCTGTCCACGAGTTCAAGAAAAAAACCAACCCATATCTCCAGGGGATTACCCCTTGCAGGAGACAACACAGAAACGTTGGTATGATTTATAAGAGGCCCTCAGTTTTAATAAAATGAACTATTTAAGTTAATGAGGCTGGGCAGGAATAAAATGTACATTTATGAGGCAACAGTCAGACCCTAGAGACGTGACATGTCTCATTTTCACAGGACACGGGAAATTGACAGGCAAACCAAGATGTCATCTTTTATCTACAGACTTCTTCACCTCCCTTGACTTATCTTGGTAGGCTTTAAGAAAAATAACCCTATAAAATATAGAAGAGTTGCCGGAATAGAGAAAATCAGGCAACAAAACCAGTCCAACAGCTACCTTTGACTACCAGCCTGGCTGACGAAAATGCAGAACCAGCAGAGTTGATGACGAATATTGAGTACTGGCCAGCATCTGCCTTAGTGATGTCGCGAATTTCCAGCGAGTGGAATTCCTGTTTATCAGTCTTCAGGATCCGATCCGAGGGCTTTAAGGGCTGTCCATTTTTGAACCAATAGAGACGAGGCTGTGGGAACCCTGCAAGGAGAAGTTACAGACATGGAGAACAGAATTCATTGACAACGTCGATTTGGGAGCATCTCCAACCAAGGCAGATACTTCTGAGCAGCCAAGGAGTCCTCAACCTCTGCCCAGGTTTCAAGGTTTTACCCAGTTCAGAATGGCTGCAAGTTCATGAAATTTCAGTTATTTGGTAAAGTTTCTTTACTTTCTGTCACTCTCCATATTGGCTGCGCGTGCAAACGCCTTCCAGGTTAAAGAGGTCTGATTTGCAAGATACACCAAGAGACAAGTTGGAACTCTACCGGTTCTCATCACTTTTACAGGCAGCAACTGGAGAAAAGAGGAGACTCCCTCCCTCCCTCTCCCCACAGTCAGTCAACAGACAGACAGACAGTCAACACCAGGAGGATGGTTTTGCAGTTTTTAGGTTGTAGCAACAACCTAAAATAAAAAACCCTTATAAAGTAAAGGCAAGCCCAGGAATGTTTAATTTATTAAAGAGAATAAAGGACACTATCTTTTTTTATTATTCCTTATTGCTCTTCCATAACTAAGGTGATCAGGATTCAGTTTTCAGAAGCACATGATTCTGAAAATTCCGTAATCATGTCTGTAGATGTCGACACAGAATGAGACACTTAAATCTGCCTGCATCTGCTGGAAAAAGTCATCATTTATCAGCATGTACACGTTCTTCTGGTTGGTTTGTGCAGACATGGTGCAAGATGCACAGGCTGGGGTCCTGGCTGCAGAAGAGCCGTGGGAAAACACATGGGGACATGTGGAAAACACATGGGAAAACCTCATCCAATGTTTCAGCCTGGAAGAACTGAGCAGGCTCTATGCTCCCCTCACCTTTCACCTTCAGGTGAAATTTAGCCAACGATGCTCCAGGTGCCACATGGATATCATGAAGCTCATCAAAGATCTGGGGCAACTGCTCCTCCTCAGTGGTAGATTCCTCCTGTTCCCGGCTAAGAATCAATTCAGATCAGAAAGAAGGAAGTCAGCAAACCAGAAAAGAGCTAGGAATGGGAATCACCTATTTCAGGTTCATTCAGTCTGTCATTTTTTGAATCACAGAACTGAAGAATGGTTTAGGTTGGAAGGGACCTTGAAGATCATCCAGTTCCAATCCACCTGCCATGGGCAGGGACATCTCCCACCACACCAGGTTGCAACAAGCCCCATCCAGCCTGGCCTTGAACCCCTCCAGGGATGGGGCAGCCACAGCTTCTCTGGGCAGCCTGTTCCAGTGCCTCACCACCCTCAGCAAAGGAGTTCTTCCTAAGATCTGATCTAAATCTCCCCTCTTTCAGTTTAAAATCATTATCCCCCTATCCTATTGCTCCACTCCCTCGTAAAAAGTCCCTCCATATCTTTTCTTTAGGGTCTGGCAGGCACTCTAAGGCCTCCCAGAGCCTTCTCTTCTCCAGGCTGAACAACCCCACCTCTCTCAGCTTGTCTTCATAGGAGAGGCTTCATAGTTTAGTCATTATGACAACAGATTCAGCATCATGTAACATGAAAAATGAGGGAGTGATACCATGAGGAAATATCCAGGCTGGCCTGAAGGTGGCCAGAGCATGTTCACACACGATAAACGTCCAGTTGTCGTAGTTATTCCTTCTCAACTGTTGCTTTATGACATTAAACTGCCCAGACATGGCAAAACCAGGCTTGAGGTCAAGTTGCCTATTGATCTTATCAAGCTAGAAGTTAGAAAGTGCCAGAGATCGATATTTTACCTTGAAATATATTCTTTGGCGCTGTAGTAGGAGGATGTCTCTGTGGCATCTGCTGCTGTCTCATAGTCGGTGCTAGTCACTGTCAAGTTGGGAAAAAAAAAGTGGTTTTTATAATCTGAGCTTTGAAACTATTTTTTTTTTAACTATATAACTATAGTTTGCCTACTAATTTGAGTGACTGGCAGTTCGATTTCATGCTGCTACTGCAGAAGGGTCTCACAGGCCCCCAGATTACCCAAAAAGCTTTAATCTGAGCCTTTCCTTGGTGCCAGCAAAACCCAAGCGAACCCAAGATGTTTGCAAAGGAAACACTCTATGGGCAACACGTACATTTGCTTTTAATATAAATGGTGTTTTTCTTGAAAAACAAGAATATCTGTCTCTCAGCACGACCCCTTCCCTTGGTTTTTCTACAGAGATTTTGAGACTTACAGTCAACTCGAAGCTCCGCCTTGGTTGAAGCAACTCCCATGTTGTTTTCAGCCAGGCAGCGGTAAACGCCCATGTCAGTGGGGACCACAGCTGTGATGATCAGCTGATGGCACCCTTCCTGGTCCTCGTTGATCATGTAATGATCGTTTTCTTCAATAGCCTTCCCATCCTTGAACCAGCGAACCGTGGGGAGCGGTTTGCCAACGACGATGCAGTCAAAGCTGACCGGGTATCCGTCTTGTACCTCTTGGTTTTGGAGTTCAGTCAGGAACATGGGAGCTAAAGTCAGGGTAGGTAGGAGAGAAGAGAGGAAAAAAACTGGTTGTGTCAAAAGATGTATTTTTAAGAGCACTGCTGCCCAGTGCCTGAAGATGTCTGGCTTCTAGGTTTTTTAATTGCAGACTATGTAGACTGGTTTTAATTGGAGACTAAGAAAATGGTCAAGAAACACCCCGATGAACACTATGAAGATGTTCCTTAATACCATAAGCAATACCACAGCTGCAAACTACACATCACCTCTGTTCCTCTCCTTGTTGATATGTCTTTTCTCCCTTAGGACTGTTCTGAAAACTATTTCATTTATTGAAGCATAATAATCATAGCCTTTATGACCACGTTAGTGTAGTGGGGGACTTTTCTATTGTGAAAAGAGGCTTTGTAGGCAAATCAATACTTTGCAACTCCCTGCAACTCCCTCCATCATCCAAGACCCCTCCCTTCTCTCCCTCAAAACTACACAGAAAAAAAAAAAAATCATCAAGTTTTCAAAAAAGTGCGGTTTCCAGGAAAATATTTGCACCAAGTGAAAAACAAAGGCTTTTGGAAAGTTCCCCTTGAGGGAAAATATAACATTTTGACCCGCTCCAGCTGTCTTTTCCAGAGAATAAGCAGGTTTGCTTCACCTACCTGTATCAGAAGTCAGCAAAGGTGGTGGGGGCCTCGGTAGCGGTGGTGGAAACTTCCCATGGGTGGGTGGTGTTGCTTTCCCAATACGCAATTCAATTTTTTTAGGGCCTTGTTCCAAAATGTCAATCTCCACGGGAATTCCCAGGGCGCCAAACATCTCTCTGAATCGAGTGGCAGCAGTTTTTGCCTCAGACAAGATTTCAAACTTGATGTAGATGTACTGGTCATCCTCACGATACGTCTGATGATCAACCACCTCAATGTCCCCTTCATCCGCACTGACAAAGAGCTCCTCCTCCACATCAGATATCTCTGTTGAGATCTTGGCCCTGAAGAGTCTATGAAGTCTCCTTCCTGCTTTTCGGAAGGCGTCATCCAGCTCACTGCCAGATGAGCTCTCTGTCTCACTGTCAGTGCTTGGTTTAACCGGTTTCTCCTTATGAAGGACTTGAGGTTCCTGAGTGCCAATAACTACCTTAGCACTGTGTGAAACTTTTCCAAATTTATTGGATGCCTCACAGGTGTATTTACCGGCATCTTTCCTGTCCAGGCCAGTGATAATCAAAGAGCAGGTTCCATCACTGTAATTGTCTATGTGATAGTAACGACCGTCTGAAAGCTCTTCCCCGTCTTTCAGCCAACGGACTTTCATGTCAGTTTTGCTGTGGGCCACACACTCGAGGTGAAGAGTGCTTCCAGGCTCACCAGAGAAATCTTTGAAGGTCTCGGTAAACACTGGGCACTCTTGTTGCTTGATCTCTTTCCTGACTTTGTAGCCTTTGAAAGCAGCCTGGATCTTCACAGCGGCCTTGTTCATAGAAGGGTCATCTAAATCTGGCATTTCAGGTTCAGCTGGCTGAGCAGCTGAGGCCGACACAACGGTCTCCACACTGGATTTCTCCCACTGTTTCCATAATTTGCCTGTAGAGACGGACTGAACCTTGCTAGAAACACTGACACTCCTTTTCCCAGCTTTCTTGAGGTAGTTCACCAGTGAAGGAGTCCCAGCTCTAGACTCATCATCTGAGCTTGTGAAAGAGAAATCTGCTTCTCCTGTCCTAGTCAGCTCATCACACGTAGAGTACTCCTCTGAGTAATAGTGAGACATCTCTGCTTCCTCCTTCCTCAACTTCTGAAGCTTCTCATCCTCTTCAGGCACCTCGCTGATGGAATCCAAGGTGGGTTCCCGGCTCATACGACGTTTCTTGGCCAGGGCTTCCCACAGGAGGTGAAGGTCTCCCTCCTGAGCAGCCTCAGGGGGCAAGCTGGGCTGAATTTGGCCATCCACCCGCTCTTCTGGTTGTCTTGCAGGAGGTGCTTCCCTGGCGATCTCTTTTAGCATTGTCACTGTTGGAACTGAGGAGAATTAAATCGGTAAGATTTTAGAAGTCTGTGACTAAGCTCTGAGAAAGCACATGAAAATGTTATTCTAAAGACCTGGCAGAGGACTATCAATGGCATTTAACTAAGCATTCTGGTGAGGTGAGGACAAAATGTGACTTTAGTATTACTGGATGTGGTGTTGGACTATTCATTCTTGATGACCCCACTATGAGCAGAGGGTTGGACTACACTATCTTCAGAAGTTCTTTCCAACCTCAGCTGTCCTGTGATTCTATATATGCACTTAAAACGTGTCCAAAGACCTTTTTTTTTCTTCTTCTTTTGTCTTTTTTTTTTAATTCTTCAGACATTTGAACCCAATAAATAATTTTCTGACCTTTTTAAATGTTGCAGTTGATGAATACCAAGTGAAGACTGTCAGTGGAGCCTGGAAAGCTATTCAGGCTCATCTTATTTGACAGCTAGAAAGGGCTTCGCTGACTGTCTTGAATAGATCTCTGCTGGCTATAATGGGAGCTGAGACTCTCGTCTGACATGGAGGCACCTAAGACAGAAGGTTGTGACTCACCCTTTGCCTCCACATGGTGCCCACTACCATTTCAGATGCTCCAGGTTGTCTGGGACATCCACATGTGACTCTCAGATCCAGCCCAGGACCTGTGAGTGCTCAGAGTCCCTCTGGAGAAGGAGATGGAGGCCAGGAGTGGTATCTTGAAGTGCCTCAATGGCACTAGATGCCTACGTGGGGGCTGTTGAATCCCACTGTAGGGGCAGCCTCTTAAACGTTATGACCCAAAGCCATTTGAGATGTCTAGGACAGTGGGCTGGCAGTTACCATGGGAAACATGCAAAAGAGCCCTTACTTTCTGAAGTGGAAGCTGAAGGCTGAGCAGAATACCCCAAAGCATCTCAAAAGGTACCAAAACTCATGTAGAGACAATTGTGTCACATCTTAAGTATCTGACACAGAAATATGTTATCTGAGCTGCTCAAAGCTGTTCAGGATTTGGAAACACACTGGGCAATACTGAACAGGAGGACAACAATCATTCATGGCTTGTTATCACAGATTGGAAAAGAAAATTAATTCCTGTCCAAGCTATGGAGAAGGCCCTGGATATCCATAAGCAGAACTGATTTAACATCACGGGCATGCACTCTCTTTACCTTCAAGACACAAGCTGGCAACAGATTTGACTTCTGGAGAAACCATGCAGGTGTATGTGTCCTGATCTTCAGGTTTGAATGCACGAATAATGAGTGTTTGCTTTACTCCATCAGAGAGGATCTCGTATCTCCCTCCGGCTCGTATTTGTTCTTTTCCTTTGAACCAGGTCACTCTCTCTTTAGTTTCACTTGATAATTTGCACTCCAAGCGAGCCACCTCCCCTTCTGAGACTGATCCTCCCACCAAAGGTTGGGTAAATGTAACTGGAGGCTCTGTAATCACAAAAAAAAAAAAAAAAGTGAATTAACACAAAGAACATATCACAATTTGGCTTTATGGCACTCCAGTTCACTCTATAAAATATCCAAACATCCCATCCGTCATCCGTAGGCTCTTTAGCTGTTGTAGACAACCAAAGGAAAAAACAAATGACTAGCAGCATCCCAAGTTTTCACTTCCAAAGACAACATCAAAATACCCATAACAAGCTCTCCTAGCAGTTAAACCAGCTCCATTTAATCGTGTACATGCAGAAGTGGTTGCATATTTCACATTCCTGTGTATTTGCTGATCTTCATTTACCCATCACCAGTATTCAAGCAGTCCTACAGATTGTAGAAGATATTAATGTTTAGAAGTGAAGCAGTTCTGAAGAGAGACAGGAGAGAAACAATAAAAAGAATCAAAAAAAGAAGAGATTATTAGAAGGGGCATTCATCCCAGTCTTGAGAGTAAAAAAGAATCCAAAACCAACAAAACCAAAAAAAACCACCCTGTATATTTATGTTTGCTTACAAAGAGTAAGAATTATCAAATAGCATAAAGAATTTAAAAATAAAAATACAAATAAATCTCCGTATCTTCTTTACTTTAGAAGGAGGCCTCCACTGAATGTGGAGATGTTGACTGGGATAAAAAGCACACAGGGGAGTTCCCCAAAGCAGCGGCTCCTGAGTGTGATCTACCTCTCCAGAACTTTCCACCAGGGTGAGGGGACCATGGTCCAAAATACCTTGGGTTTGTTGTAGAGAAAGTCAGCATACACAGTGCCATCGGTGCCCAGCTGACACACCAAAAGCTGTTGCAAAAAGAGGATTGTTTGGGATTTTTTTAATTGTTATTATTATTATTCTCACTTGGGAAGAATTTGTTGGGCACTCGGTTATCACCGAAAGAGTTGCAAGAAAATAAAGACTGAGGGAGTGGGTCTCCATCCCACTGTTTCACCAACAACCAGCAAAGGAACTGTGTCCTCCCACCATTTCTTTGTGGGGTTTATTGAAAAAGATACGCAAATAACATAACGAAAGAGAAAGATGGGTGAAGAAGACAACACTGCCCACCCTCTGCGTCGGTACCAAGGTCTTGGTTACCCCAAACGCATTCCGACATGCTCCTTTTGACTCATTCCATCCTAAATCCACCAGAAAAGAAACTCACGGTGACCAGGCAACACATGGATGCAGCGCAGGCTGAGAGACATCTTGCTGCAGTTTGAAGAAAATTAGGGTTGAGTACTAACAAGGCGGCAGCAAAACAATTTTCCCAAGCTCTTTCCCCTCTATTGTGTTGGCAGCAAAGCACCAAAAATCCTGTCTTCCAGGAGACACCTGGAATCGGTGGAAGCAGGCACACCATGCGCAACACAAGGTCTACAGCCACTCGCAGTTCTCCATGGGGGCACCTCTCCGTTCTCACCTAGCCTCACCATCTGAGGGAAATGCACCGGCTCGCTGGCCCCAACTTTGTTTACAGCCGAGACACGGAATCTGTAGGGTTCACCCGGGGTGAGGTCATCCACCGTAAACTCTGTGTTTTGAACGGTGCCCTTGCTGCACGACTGCCAGCCAACACCCGGGATTTTCCTCTCCACGTTGTAGCCTAGGATGTCACAACCACCATCGCTCAACGGCTTGTACCAAGACAGAGTGACAGAGTGGCTGTCCTTACTTAAAACTTCTGGTTCCTCAGGTGGATCGGGGTGGGCTGAAGGCACAACAGAGGTCCCGTGATGTACGACATGAGCAATAACGCTTTATACTAAAACAACCAAGAGCTTTCTACAAGCAGGGAGAAGGAAGCTCGTTAGATTCCATATTTGTCTTATTGTAAAGATGATGGGTACGTGCCCATGAGACATACCTGTGCACCACCAAGTTCTCCTTTGTCTGCCCTGATCTACACTGCTAGTGACATTTGTTTTCCAACTGTCATCTCACAGATTCAATGTCTCACCTTGTGAGGCTTTTTTTCCTGCTGCTTTGTTGTTGGATTTTGTCTCAAAATAAAGATGACCCTTTGCTCTCCCTGTTATCAAGGAACTTCGCTAAAAACTTCAACTCTATTTGGGCCTTGATCACACTTATTTCAGGTCTGGCCTTAAAGGGAAACAAGTTGTTGGACTACAGAGTAACTCCATTAATTTAGTAGCAAATCACTCAATTTCTGTGTAATTTATATATATGTCACAGCTTCAGGTAATAAAGAATAAATACATAATGGGAATGGTCTTGTGTCCTACTAGACTGGCTACTGATGTTCATACTTAGTTCACTGTATAATGTTCCTCACCTAATTCACACTTTGGCTTAGAAGACAGAAATAATTCTTTTAGTCTTCAAGTTCAAGGCATTTACCAAGCACAGGACTTGCCAAAATGTACCTGTCCAATAAAGTAAAAGCAAATAAGCTGATCAGCCAGTTCTGTAATTTGGGACTCTAGAAACATTCCTTTCCATGCAACATTTACTCTTGTTTTCTCTATTGTCAGCCAAATTTAATACAGAGAATCTATCAACTGGAGGAGTTCATGAGGATAGTATTTTGCAGTTCCAAAACATGCAGGTGCCCAAAATAAGCTAATGCTGTTTTAAATCCATCAGCACCTGGCTTTTTTTGTGGAAACGACTAGAATATGTCAGGTATCTCTCAAGTCTCAGACGTCATTAGATGGACAGACAGAATACCCATAATCATTTAAAGGAGGGATGGTCAACCGGTGGCTCTTGAACATCTCAAGTCCAGCGGATGGTTAAAGACATCGCAATTATCTCGCAATCATCACTGGGGTTGTGCTGGCATGACCACTACTGGGTGACACACGTATCCCCACTGTAGGAAAGAGCCAGACCTTGGGTGGACATTGATGGGTCGTTGGTCTAACCTGGCCCATGAAGGAATTAGGGAATTATCACCTTTTCCACTTGTGAAGTATTCCAAGAGCTATTAACTCTTGCGTCTCTCAAGTTCAAGGCATGTGTTTCATGGATCTCACCCACATGAAGATTTTAATATGTAAATCATTTATCTGGAAAACTGGTTGCCCAGCACTTGAGAAAATGAGTAGATTTCAAAGGGTTCTCTCGTGCCCTGAATACATTTTCCTTGTGTACTCTAATTCAGTGTCCTCCCATGGCCACTTTTGCAGAGGGTGATGCTGAACTCAGTGAATGGATTTCCCTTAGACTCTGTTAATTTTAAACAAAAGACCACAGCTAAAGAAAGCTGGTCAACTTCTCTACCATAGAGTGATACAAGTTTCTTCCCATGAGGTGAACAGTTTCTGGTCAAAAACCAAGTTGGCTCAGCAGCGTCTTCTCAGACTAAGAGCCCTAGCTTGGGACACGTGAGGCAAAGAGAAAAAGAATCAGTAGGAAGATCAGAAAATTCAATGTTGTAGCTCAACACCAAAGTCTGAGCTTTCAAGTCCCACTGGGCTGGAACAACAGACACTTACCTATCACAGATAACTTGGCCGATGCGATTGCTTCCCTGGAAGCAAAGGTCACTTCTCCAGAATGATGCGGTTGGGCTTTTTTCAGAATAAGTATGTATTTGCTTCCATCCGCTTGTATCTCCCAGTCCTCATCCGACTGGATCTCTACATCATTACTGTACCAGGCAACTTCATTAATTGGCACAGCTTCACTTAGAACACAGCTAAATGTAGCTTTCTCCCCCACGGTCACTTCCACATCTGTGAGAGGCTGCAAGATGTGTAGGCGCCATCCTGTAGATAAAAAAACAGGCAATCAAGCCCCTCAGCTACAGGAACAAAGACAGGTGAGAGACTTTGAGAATATTTTTGTGGAACTCTGGGCAGTTAGGCCTTGGAGACCAAGGTGTTCATGAAAAGGGAGGTTTTGTATATCACCAAAACAGAAGGAAACATTGGAGACTGAAACTTTCCAAAACTTTCAATAGCCAAAACACAACCCAGCGTCATCTTCCTTCCTTGAGTAGCAGAAAATCACAATGGAGATACCATGTCTGGACTGAGGATGGCTCTTCTTGGACTCTGAAGGGGGTTCTGATCCCTCAAGAGTCTAGCAATAGCATAAAATATAAGGGTAAAGAGATGATACTGCTGCTGATACAACTCTCACCTCTAGAGCACTGAAATACCTATAAACACAACCCAGCTCTTCAGAATAATGACAATTGTAAGATAGTCATTCCCTGATACCTCAATTGCCAACTGATGCTGCTTATCTCTGTGTCGTGGCGTATGGAACAAGAAAAAAAATGAAACTCTGAAACATCCCCCATTTATTGCACAGGAGGAAGCTTTAGGTAAGAAGCAAGCAATAAACACAACTTTTCTTCTCTCGTGCTCATCATATTTTCCTGGTTCATTTGTGCTTTCCAGCCAGAAATTCAAGACTCCCTGTGCACGAGGGCTTGAGTTACCTTTCACTGTCAGGAAAGCTGAGGTCACGGCGTCACTGCACATAAAAGTCACCCTACAGCTGTCCTGGGGAGTGAGGTTCTTCAGCAGCAGAAGATGCCGGCGCCCGTTCTCAAAGTAAACCATCTCCGTGTTCTCCGTAGTTTTGGCAGGCTCATCATCAATCAGCCAGTTGTAGTTGTAGCACTCGGGCTTGGAAAGGTAGCATTCAAACAGGGCTTCCCCTCCTTCCACGGCTTCCACATTCTCCAAGCCCTGGACAATGCTGTTCTTGGCTAGCAAAGAAGGACGATGAACAGTATTAATTGTCTATCTTTGCATATCTGCATATTAACAAGCCTCGGAGCACTAGATGATTCCCACTGCTGGAAAGCTGATGGAAAGGATGTGGACAGGATCAATTGCACTTGTAGGTTTTGTTGTTAATTTCCACCATGCCCTAACAGAAACTATAGTTAAAGGATTGTGGAATCATAGAATGGTTTAGGTTGGAAAGGACCTTGAAGATCTAGTTCCAATCCCCCTCCCAGGTTGGACATCTTCAACTAGACCACGTTGCTCCAAGCCCCATCCAGCCTGGCCTTGAACACTTCTAGGGGTCGGGCAATCAGAGCTTCTCCGGGCAACCTTAGCCAGGGTCTCACCACCCTCACAACAAAATTTCTTCCTGAAATCTAACCTAATCTACCTCTTCCAGTGATGCCACTACCCCTTGTCCTATCGCTATATGCCCTTGTACAATGTCCCTCTCCAGCTTTCTTGTAGACCCTCTTTAGATACTGGAAGGGGCTTCTAAGGTCTCCCTGGAGCCTTCTCTTTTCCAGGCTGAACACTCCCAACTCTCTGAAGCCTGTCCAGCTCTCTGATCATCTTTGTGGCCCTTCAAAAAACATTTTCAGCACTGAGATGGTTTAAAAATAATGGTAAACCTCTAGCATTTCATCTAGACTTCCTCCAGAAACCTCCTAATTTGTGTTTTACAAATAAAGCCAAAAAATGTCGGTGTTTATACAAGGCAGGTCAATGGCTGATCGGAGGGGACACCTCAGGATGATAAAGCTCAGGATGATAAATTCCTTCTGTCCCACAGCAGGAAACATTTTCCATAGACCCGCCAGGCAGCACGATTGCCGTCACAACCGGGGAGATGCGAGTCCACCGAGAGCTGACGAAAAAATCTTGCCGCCTTTCAAGCAAAGCAAACACGAGGGGAAGCTCGTTGGCTGCCAAAGCTGCAGTGACGATTATCTGAGTTAAGAGCTCCGCCTCCGGGGAGCACGCAAAGAGTTCCAGTCCGCATCAGGAGCGCTTTGAACAGTGAATTTCTGAATGATTACAAAAAGCTCTGCCATCAGGGTATTGGGTTTATTTTCTCAGGCCCGGGTGGGGAGTGGCGCGGCGAGAAAACGTGCAGGGATCTACCCCCTCCACTTGCCCCCAGAATTGTGCACCAGCTGGCATGCTGGCATCAGCAATCAGCCTGCTGTGAAATTAAATGTGGGCTGGGGCACGTGAATATCGCTCGTGTTAGACCAGCCAAGCGGGCAAATTACATGCTCTACAGCGGGAATACCATCTACACACACATATATACCATACAATAATCAGCCCGATCTAGAACATAAGCCAATGTCCTGAGACATTCCCGTTTGGATCCCTATAACCATTATCTACACTAAGGCAAAAAGTAATTAAAAAATAATAATAATAAAAAAAACCCTCCCCCCC
>VZRU01014669.1:145950-158785 GCA_013398155.1 Pedionomus torquatus | reverse complement strand
ATATAAAAAGCCAAGCTGTTTATTTGTGCACTTTTGGAGCACTGGTTGCCCAAATGATGAAATCCAGGCAATTGCAAACCCCGCCTCCCCTGGGATGCTTTCACATGACGTTCATTAACAACTTTTTAAATCCCTAAAATGGAAAGCGCTTATCAACGTAGAAAACGTTATCATAAATAATCCCCTGCTCTTTTGTACCCACGATTAGACTAGAACGCATCATTGCCCAACAAACCACAGAATTTCAGGAATCCCATTACAACCCTTTATCATTCCTGATCACAGGAATTCCCCTGATGACCAAAACCCAGTAATTTCATACAAAGCAGAAAAATAGTAAGAAACCATCAATAGAAAAACCTGGGGCTATTTTTAATTTGTTATTGCCTGTTCCTCCAAAAACGCTGACGAGCAGCAAGAAGGTAGCTCCTGAGTGATCAGCATTTGAAATGAGTAAAATATCAAACTACGTTAGCTTAGCTGAAAATAAAACAAAATTCCAACACTGCCCATTAGCTACTGGTTTTAAAAGTGGTAAAGAAAACCACTCTGTAACAGCGAAAAGCATTCGTATGATCTCCTTGGACCGACATTACACCTGTGGCCTCACAATAATTAGGCAGGACACATCCCATTGCGCCGACGTTGCGGCTCACTGTAGAAGAGGTACGATGTGTCAGTGGTGTAATGAGCGAGCATTAATTAGAGCCAAGCTCGGGTGAAACGCTGCCCTTTCCTATCCGCTACCTGTTAACTCCCAACTGCTTTCGTCATCGTTATCAGTTCTGGAGTGAACATCAAAGAGCAGGTATCATCTGATGTGTCAATAATTGCGAGCTGCTGCCACGATCTTTCCACCTCCTATATGGAACCCATGATAGTCTTCCTCTTTGGCTGGAAGACCTCACCTTGAACATCAAGTGCAGCCATCACTTTAATGCCTTCAGCTTCACAAGAATAGATGCCAGTGTCTTCTGGTACCGTGGGTTTAATTTTTAGCATGCTTACATTCCAGTCCTGATCGATAATCACTCGCTGCCCATCTGCATGTATTTCCTGATCATTTTTCTTCCATATGGCGTGTACTGGCCTAGAATATTGGCATATGAACTCTGCTGTGCCATCTTCATCAACAGTTATGTCCTGCATGGGACTGACCACTTCAATGGTTGGATCTGTTAACCGACACGGCAGGAAGGACATGCATTAGTGGATCCTCATGGAAATGGCCACTTAGAGGTTGTTTTTTGACAAGTGCAGAGCCTGCGGGGAGCAAGCAGAGTGACAGTGCAAGCAGGGAGCCGATGGGGCACGCCGGGGTTTAGCAGTTTAGTCCATGCTTGTGTCAGCATCGAGCAGGATTGAAGCAAAACTGGTACGTTAGGACGCAACCATCACACTGGGAAACGGGCCATCAGCAATTAAGGCTTGTGCTTTAACAGTTCTGATCATGAACTTCCGTGCAGAACATCTCCGGGGGTTCCCTCCAGGCTCAGTTTTCCTCCCAGCATTGCTGACATCCTCTAGACTAGGAAACACTGGATACAAAACACTTCTGCTTCCTAGAATGTGGTAGGAGCACAAGCGTGAGACAGAGGGCTGCAATGGATGGGCTGCTCCAAGTGCTTTCCCATAACTCCACCTCACATAGCCATAGGAAAACGCCACAAACTCTACTGGAGGCTCCTTGTATGACCAACCTGCAACCACTTCTTGGCAAGAAATCATAGAATGGTTTTGGTTGGAAGGGAACTCAAAGATCATCCAGTTCCAACCCCCCTGCCACGGGCAGGGACACCTCCCACCACACCAGGTTGCTCCAAGCCCCATCCAGCCTGGCCTTGAACCCTTCCAGGGATGGGGAACCCATCAGCTTCCCTGGGCAACCTGGGCCAGTGTCCCACCACCTTCACAGTAAGAAATGTCTTCCTGAGATCTCATCTAAAATTTCCTTCTTTCAGTTTAAAACCGTTCCCCCTCATCCTGTCACTCCCCTCCCTGATCAAGAATCCCTCCTCATCTCTCCTGTAGACACCCCCACTTAGGTGCTGGATGTGGCTCTAAGGTCTCCCCAGAGCCTTATCTTCTCCAGGTTGAACAACTTCAACTCTCTCAGCCTGTCTTCATAGCAGAGGGGCTCTGGCCCTCTGATCATCTTCGAGGACTCCTCTGGACCCATTGCAGCAGGTCTATGTTCTTCTTATGTTGAAGACTCCAGAGCTGGACACAGTAGCTCAGATGGGGTCTCACCAGAGGGGAGTAGAGGAGTAAAATCCCTTCCCTTGTCCTGGTGGCCACACTTCTTTTGATGCAGCCCAGGATATATGTAACCTCAAAATATCGTGAGCTTCTAAAGCAGCCGAGAAGCCTCTCCTGAGACATCAGCTTGGACCACCCACATGCAATTGCAATATAAATGTTTAAAAGAAAAATCTCAATGAAGTCTGAAAAGGGAAGTCTCTCTGCAACGTCCCTCTCAGAACTATGTCAGCTTCCCCCCCCCTAGAATTGCTAGGGCTACAGTGGAATATAAAAAGATGACAGTCAGAGAAAGCTGACATAAGTTCTTGTCTTTCAAATAGTTAATCTGATCACAAGCCAGCTAGAATAAACTACACTGGACCTCTGTCTGGAATGCCCCTCTTGTCAAGGTTGAGGATTTGAGACGCTCATAGCAGCCCTTGGAAGCAAATTGTTTTGCAAATGTCCTTAGGAAACTTATTGCAAGGCCTGATCCTGCTCTCTGAAGTTTCCTCTACCACTCTCTGTGTTCGCGTGTGTTTATGGAGAGGAGACATCAGTGACAGATCATGGAGATGTTTTGGTCACACGAGGACTGAAGAAGCAAGAAGGTATCTGTGCACCTAGAGGTTACAACACCATCTCCTTTCATAGGTTGCAGTCGTTCCTCACACAAACATCACTTGTGGCGTTGGAGAAGGAAAGTGTCCTGGTTCCACTGCCCCATGGCTCTTTGCCACTGCTAGGCTAAGACCTTGGTGGCCCTATTCACCCATGCAGAATGGCAAGAAACTCCTTGGGATTTAGGAGCCAATGTGTACACTGGGGCCTGCAATTCTCACCCTGCCCAAGGGCATCAGAAAGTGGCAGCAGCTCCTTCAACCTTTTCCATTCCCCTCCACCCACAGATGAAGACACCACCATTCTGGGCCACTGAAGGAATGCAGCTGAAGGGCGATGGTATTGTGAAAGCCCAACAAGAAAAGCCATTGTAGGAACTCAGTTATAAAATATATCCAGTTACAAGCACACCTTACACCAGGAGAATGGGGCATGTGGAACAAAGACAGACAACTTGTTCCTTGAGGAAGAACAAGCCATGAATAGCCAGACTGAAATATACCTGAAAATAGATCTATTTTTAGATTTCTGGACAAAATAAAGTGCATGAAATTACACGTGTGCTCCACAAGCACAGCTGGACTTTTACTGGCATTTTACATTCCTATTAAGTCAAGCCTTATTAAGGATGGTATAAGAGGGGTGGCTTTTTTAAGACCTTCCTCATCCTAATCCAATGATAGTCATCTACTTCTGTGGTTCAGGTCCACATTAAAGAAACCTTGATTTAATGGAAACACAAAATATCCACGTGCCAGTGTATTAACACGAGCTGTGAGGGTTGGATTAGATGATCTCCAAAGATCCCTCCCAACATCAAGGAGGTTGTGATTCTGTGAAATGAAAACTTCTCAGCAGCTCTTTATTTGAGCGAGTAGAATACCTAACAAGGCATCTATTTTTGATTTATGTTTTCGGCCCACCAGATTCCTTTGCCTGGAGAGCTCAGAACCAGATCCTGTCTCTGAAAGCATGAAACTCAAAAATCATACAAGCGGACATGGGAGCTGTGGGGTTTCCACACCACATTGTTGCTGCCTCATTCTGATTTTAAGAAGAAGTGATTTGGCATTTTATCTTTGCAGAGAGTAAATTTTTTTGAACGTTCAAGGGCTACATAGAGCAGTAGACGTCAACCACTGACTACAATTCCATACTGTGGATCACTCCTGTTACGGTAGACAATTATGGCATGGGGGTAGATTTTAATTAAGGACTCTTAACCCTTTATATCTCTCTTAAATCCTTTTCCAAGCAAGGAATAAATGTTAATTTTGTCTGAAAAATAACAGTTTTTCCTAATGGTTATAAAAGACCTGGACACGAAGGAGCTTGCTTGATATCAGGTCTGGAGCTCAGTGTTATTTGCGGCTTGTGGCTACCCTTACCAAATGAGTTAAAAAAAAAGAATTATTCAAGAGACCCCAAAGCTTTTTCTAGTGTAATGATGACCATTACTGTTCTGGGAGTCAATGGCTTATTTTGTCACTGTGTTACTCCAATGTCATACAGCCTTTGGCTTCCAGGAGGAGCTCTGAAGCCAAAAATATAATAGCCCAAAGTCTTGTCTTGGGAATACACCGAGCTTGGTGCCAGTAGCCTAGAAATGGAGCAGTGGTAATTTTGTGTATTTCCACCTACATAACACTTTTGTGGATTATACAAATAGTTAGAGGGGGAGATTAAAAACAAAAAAACAAAAACCCATCAGGTGCTACCACAGTGGCTTATGTTCAGCTCGACTTAGATGTCAGGCAAAAGCAGAAGCCCTGATGCTGCAACCCTTCCTCATCTGAACTGCTCAAAACAAAAAAGAAAAATCGATGTGGTTGTACCTATAAGACTTCTGATGTGAGAACGGGTGGCTTGCAGAAGTGGAGGGTTACAGGACACAGAAGTGTGGAGGGATTTAGTAAGGGTAGCCTAGAAGGCAGAAGCACTAGCGCACTGAGCAAGTCCAGAGGTGGCCGTCTGTTTCTTTCTAACAACGAAATACCTTTGACTAATAATTTAGCTGAAGATATAAGGGACCCAGCTCTGAAGGTGACAGTGCCCGAGTCATGGCACGCCACGTCATTTAGGGTTAAAGTGTGAATCATCCCGTCCTGCTCAGAGATTTCAGTCACAAAGTTGTTGTGAAGGGGAGATCCATCCAGCCACCACTGCACGTTCTTCACGCCCGGGTAGGAGAGCTCGCAGGTGAAGGTGGCTGACTCACCCACAAAGACGTCTGTGTTCTTTAAACCAGAAACTATGACTGCTGCTTCTTCTGTATAACAGAGCAAGAGAACGTACCAGAGGAAAACAAGAGCATCAACGACCCCAAAGCAACAGTGCGAGTTGCCCAGGAGAGTACAAGTTTACTTGTAATGCTGTTCCAGAGTTAAAAAAACAACAACAACAAAAAAAACCCTTAAATTTTCTGTAAGGGATTTACAAACCACCTTCTGTCTTTCACCTGCGTGGAAGCACAGTGTGAGTATCTTCAAAGTCTCCTCCGAGACCAGGCCATGACCAGCTCTCCCATGTGTTTCAAGCATCTGCTCTGACATTTTATGAGGCAGGAGATTTTATTTTATTTTATGAGGCAGAGAGCTCAAGATTTAAACGCTTGCTTACAGTGCTTTAAAAGATTAAACAGAGTATCAACAACGAGAAAAGCTGTTAATTGCTAATAACAAGAATTTCATATTATTTTTTTTTTTTTTTATGACCACTGCTTGAAGCAAATAGTTTTTTCAGCAGTACCACCATCTGCTGCGGTACACAATGTGGTCAAGGCTTTTGATAACCTTAAATTATAAACACTGGTCCAACCTCAGCCTGGATGTAAACGTTTACATCTTCACTGAAATCAGGAAAGAAACCAATGGACTTTCAGCTGTTGGCATCCGAGCCAAGTCTGGCCAGATACTGCCCAAAGATTTGGGAGTAAGAAATCCAGGCAGCAAGGTATCAGAGTGTTTCCACCATGTCTCCCCTTACCTTGCACGTACACAGAACCCGTGGTGATCTCGTATCCGGTGCTACAGGTATAATCCCCGCAGTCATCAGGCTCTACGCCGTGGATGATCAGTTCAGCGACGCTGCCTTTCAGCTTCATCTCGTACTTGCCACTGGGCTGAATGACCACCCCTCCTTTTCTCCACTCCACGGGGGCATCCGGCTTGGAGATCTCACAGCGCAAGACAGCAGTTCCCCCTTCTTCAGACTCGACATTTTTCAGCTCTTCTTTGAACAGCACAGGTAGTACTGCAGAGGGAGAAGCAACTGTCTCAGTAACGGTCCTCAAGAAGTGAAAATCTCCTTGTGACACGACCTTGATTGTCCTTGATAGGACAAGGGGTAACAGTTTTAAGTTGGAAGAGGGGAGATTTAGATGAGATATTAGGAAGAAATTCTTTCCTGTGAGGGTGGTGAGGCACTGGAAGAGGTTGCCCAGAGAAGCTGTGGCTGCCCCATCCCTGGAGGGGTTCAAGGCCAGGCTGGATGGGGCTTAAAGCTACCTGCTCTAGTGGGAGGTGTCCCTGCCCAGGGCAGGGGTTTTGGAACTGGGTGATCTTTAAGGTCCCTTCCAACTCTAACCATTCTATGAATCACAGAGTGGCAGGGGTTGGAAAGGACCTTCAGAGATCCTCTAGTCCAACCCCCCTGCCAAAGCATGGTCACCCAGAGCAGGTTGCACAGGAACTCAATCCAGGTGGGTTTGGGATATCTCCACAGGAGACTCCAGCATCCCTCTGAGCAGCCTGTTCCAGGACTCTGGCACCCTCAAAGTAGCTTTTCCTCATATAACTTTCTGTGTTACAGCTTGTATTCATTGCCCCTTGTCCTGTCACTGGGTACTACTGAGATGAGTTTGACTCCATCCTCTTGACACCCACCCTTTAGATATTCATAATTGTTGCTGAGATCCCCTCTCGGTCTTCTCTTCTCCAGGCAAGAGAAACTTGCTTGCAACTTCTCCAGCTTGACAGTTCCCCTCTTTCTGAACCACAACTTGCCTGCTGGTGACACCAAGCCCAAAACAGGACTCTGAGGTGTGTCACAGCCACTCACGGGGGTAAGCTGCTTGTACAGTAGGGGTGTCCACTGCTGCTCCACCAGCGCTTGCTGTAGGTCAAAGGACCTCCAAAGGGCTTCAACGTGGGAGCAGCCACAGTATAAGAGTTCCAATCACAGCATTTGGACATCTAACGGCTGAAACCACACACTCTGAGCTGAAGGCTGGTTCTGGGGGCTAATCTCAGGATCTAAAAAGCATGATCCTGTTGCTCGAGTCCAAAGACACTGCACTCAACACAAAAGGAATCAAATTATAAAATCCCAAAGCATAGCCGCTAGAAAAAGGCAAAGGGCCACAATTCTTGGGTTGCTCAGGCACAGATAGGTAATAATGGCTCAGTTTAAAACGGGGCTGTTCTGGGTAGGGTGAAATATTCCAGTCTCTTAATTTTTCAGGCCATGGGCAAGGTTTCTTACTGCTTTCGGACACATACTCCATTAGCAGCAGCCACAGTTTTGCTCCCAGCTCTCTCACAGTGAGATCAAAATTGCAACTGCAGAAATAGAACTGGGTTTAAAAGGCAACATATCTTTTTTGTTTTTTGAAGACCAGATTGCCTATCAGACCCTTTCCTGCAGTTGCAATTCAGAGTCTTAATGATAATTCAGTGGTAAAACATCCATCTCACCCCTATGGAGGGACAGCCCCAGCCAGAACTTCTCTACCCTCAAGCGAGGCTTCTCCTACCTTTGACTTGCAAGGATGCGGTGGTCTGCTGGTCCCCTGAGTCGCACGTGTACTCGCCAGCATCCTCAGCCTCAGCATCGTAGATGAAGAGCTCAACACGTGTCCCCTCTTGCCGGATCTCATACTTGTCACCGGGCTGCAGCACCCTATCTCCTCTCCTCCACTCCACGGGTGCGTTGGGTTTTGTCAGCTCGCAGCGCAGCACGGCCGTGCAACCTTCCTCCACCTCCTCGTTCTTCAGCCAGTGTTTGAAGAGCACAGGCAGGGCTTGGAAGGGGGAAACAGTGCAAGGAGAAAAAAAAAAAGTGAAGAAAAATAGAAAAAATAGAGGAATATTTTATTTTTAAGGTACTGATCATGCCATTCATGATGTTCATATGCAATTCTGGCTGCATTTACCTAAAGGGAACTGCCAGGGGCAGAGATGCTGAGGTCCAAGCTAGACAGATGAGGAGGAGGAGGGAGTGGAGTTTAGCAGCAGGAAAAATTTCAGTTCTACAGGAGCTGCATTCCTCTCCCCGAACCCTAGACTTCTTCTCACAAACAATTCCAAACTGACTTCAAGCAATAATTTCTGAAGCCCTCATGTCTTTCCATTGTGAGGGTGGTGAGGTACTGGAAGAGGTTGCCCAGAGAAGCTGTGGCTGCCCCATCCCTGGAGGGGTTCAAGGCCAGGCTGGATGGGGCTTGGAGCAACCTGGTGTGGTGGCACCCATGTGTCCAGGCGGGTTTTGAATGTCTCCAGAGATGGAGACTCCACCACCTCTCTGGGCAGCCTATTCCAGGGCTCTGCCACCCTCAAAGTGAAGCGGTTCCTCCTCCCATTTAGATGGAACTTCGTATGTTCAAGTTTGTACCAGTTACCTCCTGGTCCTGACATGACATGCACACCTTTCACCACCACTGAGCAAAGAGCAGGTCATACCTTTCACCTCTAGCCTGGCGGTGGTCTTCCCATCAGCGGTGTGACAGCTGTACTCCCCTGAATCCGCACGCTTCAAATCGTGAATAACCAGCGTGTGAACATTCCCCTCCTGCTTGATGCTGCACTTCTGGCTGGAGCGGATCACGGACGTGCCTTTCTTCCACTCCACCACGACATCGGGCTTGGAGACCTCACAGGAGAAGCGAGCGGTGCCACCCTCCTGCAGCTCCAAGCTGTGGAGCGTCTTCACAAAGGTGACCGCAGAAGCTGTGGAGAAGAAGATACCAACATTTCTGCAACCACCTAATCCAGCATCACCCTAGATCAGCACTACATTTGCATTTTGAGCCAGATGAAAGAGGAACAAACAAGATAAGGCATTGACCTGGCCCATCTTTAAAAACCATTCCACTTAACAGAAAGTATTTTTTTTTTCAGACTTTTCAGACATTTTTTTGAGTAAATATGATTTTAAAGCATTGCAGGAGGGAGATTAATTTAAAGCATATTCCTGACATTCTTCAACATAGATTCTGACATATCCTAGCTACTTATTTCAGGAAAAGTTGGATGGTCTTCAAAGGGCGCTTGCTTCACTCCATGGATGATTAAAAAGGACTGCAATTAGAAGCTCAGGTGCACATATTTAACTCTTAAATGGATAAATTAGGCTATTAGAAACTCCCAAAATTTCCAAGGCTCCCTCATCCTAAACACATCTCTCCAGAAGCTAAAGTATTGTTGATAGTGCTTACCAGTACCTCCAGAATCCCTCTTCCTAGGAGGTGGCTCACCTTGGACTGTCAGCTGTGCTGCTGAGGTGTGCTGCCCCACTTTGAAACTGATGGGCCCACAGTCTTCCAGTGTCACCTTCCTCAGGATCAAAGTGTGATGTGTCCCTTGGACTCTGATCTCGTTCATTTCATTGGATTGCAGGGGAACATCCCCCAGGAACCACTGGGCATCCTGAGTTGTTTCCCGGGACAGCCTGCATTCAAACACTGCATCTTCTCCTTCATACGAAGTGACATCCTTCAGCTTCTCCACTATGGTGGCTTCTGGTTCTTTATGGAAAGGTCAACAGAATTTTGTTATCTACTTTCATGGAATCATAGAATAGTTAGAGTTGGAAGGGACCTTAAAGATCATCCAGTTCCAACCCCCCTGCCCTGGGCAGGGACACCTCCCACCACACCAGGTTGCTCCAAGCCCCATCCAGCCTGGCCTTGAACCCCTCCAGGGATGGGGCAGCCACAGCTTCTCTGGGCAACCTCTTCCAGTGCCTCACCATCCTCATTACTTAATCACGTGCCCTTTTCATGGTATCAAGCCCTGTTCAGCTCTTCCCCATGCAAAGCCCCACCTTTCACCAGCACAGCAGCGGTGGTTTGCTGGTCTCCCGTGTCACACGTGTATTCTCCAGCATCAGCTCCGTTCAGGTTGCGAATTGTCAGCTCAGCCACAGATCCAGTTTGACGCATCTTGTATTTATCACTTGGTCGCAGCACTGTCCCGGCCTTCTTCCACTGAACTGCAGCATTAGGTTTTGAGATTTCACAGCTCAAAGTGATGGTGCCACCTTCTTCGGCTTGCTGGTTCTGGAGCAGTTGTGTGAAGATCACTGGCAAAGCTGAACCAAGACAGAGCAGAGGACAAAAAGTGATGTTTCATTGGTGACTGGCACCTAATCTTGTGTTTGGTGAAACTGCAGTGCCATTCCAAACTTGGGTAAAACTCGGTTGCAAAATTACTTTTAAACCCAAACAAAGAATGTCAGGAAGTTCTGGGTTTCCAGGAGCACTAAGCACTCGTCACTCCCTAAGAGTCACTGCACACACCAAGAACCTCGGGGAACGGGTTCTTTCTTGCACAGAAGTGATCATGGATATGGACTCATATCTCCAAGTGGCTACCAAAGCCACAACTCATAAAACTACACTTGATATCTGAATCCTTGGATATTTGCGAGTGTGCCTGGAGAAACCTCATTATACAACCCCCCTCACTTGAAAACTGGACCCAGAAGAGAGACGAACCCTGGAAGAATTTGCACGGACGTGTGTCATTGATGGGTCAAGGTGGAGCTTCAGCAGGTTGATTTACAATGCACCACACGTAGAAGTTAAGTTCCTCGAGTTCAGTTCCCTAGAATCACCTCTGGTGGTTCCACGGTTATGGCTGAATTGGTATTTACAAGGAGATGGAGATGGGGTTCCAGGAATCAGAATGAATTCACTGCAACTGGGTGGAAGATGTGCACAAGAGGAGGTGAGCCTATAGGTAATAGCAAGAGATGTAGGAATGGAAGGTATATTTTGTAGGACAGCTGGGGGAACGGCTCAGGTAAATGCTTTTGCACAGTTTCATTTGCAGTGAAGGCATCCTGGTGTCCAGCCAAGTCCTGTGGCCCTGGGGCTCTTAAGAGTCAGCAAAGGAATAAGGAGGAGAGAGAAATAAAGTCTATAAGACCTACTCTCTCAGACTGTGTCACTGTAGATTCAGAAGTCCTCATCCCAAGAAAAGGACCAGACGCTGCCACAGCGTCCCCAGATCTCACATACGGAACATCTACACTAACCTAGAGCTCTCTAAAAGCCAAAGGGAAAGCTCTTTGTCACCTTTCACTACCAAGGATGCCATAGTTTGCTCATCGCCAGAGTCACAGATGTAGTCTCCAGCATCCCTCAGCTGCAGATCGCGGATGAGCAGGCTCCACAGCAGAGCCCATCTGCTTCATCTCATACTCGGTGCTGGCTTGGGGTGAGACTGACCCTTTTTTCCACCTCACTGGTGCATTCTGTTTGGAGACCTCAGCACGAAGGGCGACCACAGAGCCTTCCTCGGCTTCCTGGTTTCGGAGTTGTTTTTTTTTTCAAAGAGAGCTGAAGTGGCTGGGACCACACACAGAGAGGCAAACGGACAGCCATCATCAGAGGATGCGCTCACAATACAAATATTCTGGTGTCATCGGATCCTGAAGTCACTGTGACAGCAGGTAAGCACGTGACCTTCATGGGAGAGCCCTCAAGGGGCATTTCAAAAGATGGCATCTTGGCTTCTCTTTATCTTTTGCTAACCTCATATTTCAGAAAAAGTCACCTTAATACTGTACTGGGACTGGAGTAAACCGTAAAAAAAATAGATATATTGGCACATCACACCTATTTGTGCCTTGTTCAAATAAGCAAGATCTGAGCTGAGCAAAATCTTGGATTTTGCTGGAGTTGAGGACCCAAATACATTTGAGAACTTTGACTTTTAAGCACCGTTTTCCCAGGTGAAACTAAAGCTCAAAAAGACCATTAAGCATCAAAACCAGTCTCGTTCTATTATATAGTTCCAAACCTTGGTTTTCTGAGAGACCAGAAAGAGGTCCTTGGGTCTAGAATTGTGGAAGCAGCTGCTGCACTGAGAATCCTCCATGGTCATGGACACCACAGGACTTAACATAACTTCTGAAAGCAAAAAGACTCAACTGTTTGGTGCCAACAAAGGAACACCTGAAGTCAGGGACAGTAGAGAGCAGCCTCTTGCTACAAGTAAGCTAAGGAAGTGCAAAAAGTTTCTCCTCTTAGAAAGAAAATAAACCAACCTACCTTTGACAGTTAAAGTGGCTGTCGTTTGTTCATTTCCATTATCACAGGTGTATTTGCCAGAATCCTCTGGTTTTAAGTGATAAATCTTTAAAGTATGGATCGTTCCCTCCTGCCTGATTTCATACTTGGAGCTCGAGGAAATCACCTGAGCGCCCTTCTTCCACTTCACCTCGGCATTAGGTTGGGAGACCTCGCAGCGGAGGACGGCCGTCCCATCTTCCTGCGCTTCTGCGCTCTGTAATTTCTCCTTAAAGACTGGAGGTGGCACTGAAATTACAAACACAGCAAAAGCACTTACAGGTGCCTTCAGCTTGTTTCCCTGCAGTGCTAGAGGTACAGCTGAATAGGTGATTATTAAAAAAAAAAAAAAAACCAAACAAAACAACAAACCACAACCCAACAACTTTAATTTCTTGAGTTGTAGGGGAGGTTGAGATTAGGCATCAGGAAAAATTTTTTACACTTAAAAGGTTAAGCCTTGGAATGAGCTACCCAGGGAAGGGGTGGAATCATCATCCCTGGAGGTATTTATGAGATGAGTAGACGTAGCCCTTAGTGATATGGTTCAGTGATAGTTTTTGTCAGTGTCTGGTTGATGGCTGGACTCCACGATCTGAAAGGTCCCTTCTGACCCAGGCAATTCTATGATTCAATGATTATATATTTATATAATGTATGTTATAGATAAGTAATTAAATC
>VZRU01014669.1:112079-145907 GCA_013398155.1 Pedionomus torquatus | reverse complement strand
ATATATAAATAATTAAATTGATGCAATTAAAACAAGTGAATGGATTTAGGATTAAACCCACTCGCAAATAGTCATTGAAGTTACTGAAGTACTAATAAAAAAAAAACTTTAGAGATGTCTAAACTGGTTCAAGTAGGATGGGGACTTTGACCAGACCAACAGCTTCAAGGGAAGGAGATGGATATTTGACTGAGAATTTCTTCCAAACAGTGTTTAGAGAAAGGAAGACCTCAAAGAAGAAAAAGAAAAGGGAAAGTGGAAGCATTGGAAATACAGATCTGTCCATCCCACTGGGGCTACTCCAATAATTTCTTCAGGAAGCACGTTAGCTTCAGGACTCTGGTGACATATTCACTGTCTGTCCATAGTGAGGACAGTATTGAGACCACATCACAGAGCACAAGCACCCTACGAAGGTGAGCTAACAAGGGGTGAAAGATGGCCTTGAATTTAATATCAGCGTAAGAAAACATCAGCTGTTCTCCCCCCATCCTTTTCATTTCCCACATCACAGAGACCCCCTACCTTTTACTGTGAGCTCTGCCGTCGACGTGTGGGGTCCCACTCGGAAGGTGATGGTGCCAATGTCCTGCTCAGTCACCTTTCTTAACTTCAGGGTGTGGATCTTTCCTTTCTCCACTGAGATCTCATTCATTTCATTATTTTGCAGGGCAACATCTTGCAGCTTCCATTCAACGTCCCTTGCGTTTTCATGAGAGACCTGGCACCGAAACGTGACATCGTCTCCTTCAAACACCACCATGTCCTTTAGGCCACTCACAATGGTCACATCAGGCTCTGCAAACAGTCCATCAGTAGTCCAGTCATGAAAGGGAAAACATGGATCAAAACAGAAACACTGAATATTATATGTTGGAGAGGACTTCTGGAGATCATGAGGTCCAACCACTGCTCAAAGCTGGGCCACTTAAAGGCAGGCTGCTCAGTACCTTGTCCAGCTGAGCTTTAAGGACCTCCAAGGATGGAGGTCTCACAGCTTCTGAAATCACATTTTGAATGCTACTGGTTCACTGCTTTCAGTGGACTCGGTAACCTGGCCAATATCTTTCGGTTCTTGGTTTTATTTCTCACCCTTTCTCAGAGATACATTGAGTATTGACCTTTTTTTTTTTTATTATTTTTTTTAATTAATATTTGATCTTGTACTTGGGGTGAACAAGGTGTGAATTCATAGACTCACAGAAGTAGAGAATGGTAAGAGTTGGAAGGGACCTCAACGATCATCCAGTTCCAACCCCCCTGCCCTGGGCAGGGACACCTCCCACCACACCAGGTTGCTCCAAGCCCCATCCAGCCTGGCCTTGAACCCCTCCAGGGATGGGGCAGCCACAGCTTCTCTGGGCAACCTGTTCCACTGCCTCACCAGCCTCACAGCAAAGAAGTTCTTCCTAATATCCAATCTAAATCTCCCCTCTTCCAGTTTAAAACCATTACCCCTTGTCCTATCACTCCCCTCCCTGACCAAGAGTCCCTCTCCAGCTCTCCTGGAGCTCCCTTCAGATCCTGGAAGGCTGCTCTAAGGTCTCCCTGGACCCTTCTCTTCTCCAGGCTGAACAGCCCCATCTCTCAGCCTGTCCTCATAGCAGAGGCGACATCTCTAAATGAATTCAGAATTTTGAAACTTATTACATTTGCACTTAGATACCTTCAGAGGATAACATTAAAACCCGATCCCTTCTGCTGTCTTTTTGCTGGTGCTCCAAACTGGCTGGAGACCTGGCTGGCTCTGTGCTCTCGATGGGATTTACTGGATGAGAAGGGGCACTTATTTACCCTTCATTCAGCTTGAGTCCCATCTCTAGGACAGCTGGGCACCTGCAGATCTGTGTAAAGATCAGCCAGCCAGCCTGCAACGGGTCAAAAGCTGTATGCACCCTGAATCTGCTGGGGCAGACCGGAGGAGGAGCGGTACGATCTTCATCTGAGCAGACACAAAGCACACCCAATCCAGCTGAGGTCACCATCTGCACTGCGAAAAACGGCACAGCTGGGCATAAGGCACAGAGTATCTATGATATCGAGGAAGCCTGTGGAGATGCTGGAGGTGATCGTTCTACCCTAGTGGTCCAACCTGAAAGCAAGCTCTGTCTGCCACGATGCCAAGGCCAGATGCAGCTGCCATGTGACTGGAAGCTGGGGATGGATGGACCATCTGCTCGCTCACACGCGTGTGATGTCAAGCAAAATATTTCAAGCCACGAGTCACAAGCGACAGCTTCTTTATCCTCTCCTGTCCTCCAAGTGAATCTTTGCTCCGGTGCATTCATTAACCATAAGAGGTTTTTTTTTTGAATCACACCCTTCCCACGCTCTGTTTTTTATCATAATAGTAAGGAATTACATTGCAAAATCTTAGCATCCTAAAGTGAAAATCCCTTTACCCCCCAGTAAACAGGTCTTGCCTTTCACGGTCAGCTTTGCGGAGCTCATCTCATCGCCAGCCTTGCAGGAATACTCTCCAGCATCGCCAGGCTCCAGGCGGTGAACACGCAGCTCGCGGAGGGTGCCGTCCTGCCACATTTCATACTTGGAGCTCGAGTGCAGGACGGCTCCATCCTTCCTCCACTCCACTTCTGCTTTGCTGATGGAAATCTCACAGCGCAGCCTGGCCGTTCCCCCCGCTTCCACTTCTTCATCCTTCAGCTGCTGCTTCAGCCGGGGTTTGATGGCTGCAGAGGGACAAATAAATTAGCTGACAATCCATTAGCTTGAATCCTAGGTCTGCACAACTGGGGTCTGATGCTGCAGAACAAATTTGCATGAAGTGGTTATGTGATAAGAACAACCCTTTTTTCCTCTATAAAACAGAGCTATATTCTCTATATGCAGAAAAGGAGAGGCTCAGAGAGTTCCCCAAATATGTTTGTTTCTCCTAAAGACAAGAGCAACCACGTTACACCTTTTATACACCTGCTCTGGATATTGGAACCTCCAATAGTGTAAATCTGTTAATTTTTACAGAAATACTCGTGACGGCCAATACTGTAAACGGTGGAAGCTTTAAACATATTCCCAACTTCTCTGCTGGCTTTTCAAGACCCTAGACCATCACCAGAGACTTCTACCAGATGATGCACAAACAAAATTGGACTACATTTATTCATGGATCAGCTCGGACAATCGCGTGTCACTGATGGAAAGAAGGGGGGAATATCCATCATGGGCACGTGTGAGCAGCTCGGTGCTTGTGGGTCCTCTGGCTAAACCCCACTGCGATACACGTAAAGCAAACACAGGGTTCTTTTACTCGTTAGCTGACCCAAGGGCTGCTTCATGGGTCAGGTTCAACCGGGAGGACGCAGTTTGAAAAGTCGTGGCTTAAATTGAAGCCACGAGTTCCACCCGCCAGTTGGAGATGACCACGAAACATTTGTCAGATGGGGATTAACGGCAGGGGTCATTCCTCGTTGGTTTAAACGCCGCCTTCTCGGGCTCTGCAGGGGAAGGCATGACAGAAATTGAAAATAGTAGATTTTTAAATGCTTTTGGTAAAGGGTTTATGATTAGTTATTGATTCAGCCGAGTCAGAAATTAATGCAAAGTGCCAAAAATAAAGATCTATTAGAATTTCCAAATCTCTGTGATGCAGAGTTTCTTGTTTCCACGGGTGTCAGAGGAAGGGGTCGATACACCATCCCCTGTCTATCAGTCCTGTCCCTTAAGATCCACATTTCTGTATTCTGGTTTATGGCTGCTTTCCTCTTTATCTTAACGTTTGGGGTGCCTTATTCACCAATGAATAAAAGAACCTCATTCACACAATCTCACAAAATCCCTTTTATCCTCTGCTCCACGCCGGCGCAATGCTGACCGTTCACTCTGAGGACCGCTGTGCTCTGCTGGTCTCCTGTATCACAGGTGTAATCAGAGGCATCCTCTGGTTCCACGTTATGAACCACGAGTTCAGCTCTGCGACCACTTAATTTCATTTCGTATTTGGCACACGGGAAGAGCTCCATCCTGCCTTTCCTCCACTCCACTGCTGCGTTGTCCTTTGTCAGCTCGCACTGGAATTTCACCGCAGCTCCTTCTTCTGCCTCCTTGTCCTCGAGCTCCTTTTTGAAAAGAACTGGAAGAGCTAAAAGAGGGGGGAAAGAAGGAATAGGAGCTTTTATTGAAGCCTGAGTCAAGTTTTGATTAACACAGCCTGATACTTCAGGGAACAAGAGACTGTGCTTTGCAGGTGCTATATTCCTAGGCAGGATCCGTGTTTTCTAATTTGCCTGGAGCTACGAGGAGATCTGGCTGTGTCAGAAGCAGCCACCAGCACTTAGAACATTTATTTTCTTTGTTCCTTGACTCAAATTCTTCCCAGGATTGAATTCTTCAAATGAATTCATCTCCTCCAGTTGATCTAACAAAGATCTCAAGAGTAAAGACAGTGCAAACTCCATGGACAGCCTCGTCAGACCAGGAAGGTCGTTGTCAGTGATTCCTCCAGGATTTGGAAGAAAATATTTTTATTTTTTTTAAAAAATCAGTGTCCAGCTGTTCTGTTAAAGCATTGCTCTTTCTTTAATTTCTCCCTAGTCATATAGCTAGAAAGCATTTCTTCTAAGAACCCAAGACTCAAAATGCAGCACTGGAAGAACAAAGTATCACCCTCTTCTATTCGCATTTAAGAAAAATAATAAAAATAATCCTAATATATCAGATAAAAACGAAGATACATAGGGAAAAAATAACATACTGCAAAATATTCACATTCTGTTGCTTTGTGTGTTGGATGGAAGAGATTGCTTTAGGAGTCAGCTCGCACCACCTACCTTTCACATTTAAAGATGCCTTGGTTTCCTGATCCCCAGTATCACAGCTGTATTCTCCTGTATCTTCTAATTTGAGATTATGTATTAAAAGCTCTACCCGGCATTCCCTCTGCCTCATCTCATACTTCTGGCTGGGCTGCAGCCCCACTCCTCCTTTCCTCCATTCCACTGCCACGTTGGGTTTTGACAGCTCACAGCAGAATGTAGCTGTCCTTCCTTCCTCTGACTCCTTATTTTGAAGGGGTTGCTTAAATGTGACGGGCAGTGCTGCAAAATTTGAGAAGGAAATATTTTCAGAGTGTTTTAGCCCAAAAAGGACCCAATCCTACACCATCGTTCCTCAGAAATGGCCTGTTCTAGTGCCACAATCCTTGGGCTGCAACACTTGGTCTTGGTGGCACGTTTCTCGAGCCTTTGTGGGAACCAAAAGCTGAGGACAGCTGGCGAGAGCTGGTCTTAGAGAACAACTCACAGAATGGCCTGGGTTTGGGGTCTGAAAGAGTCAGATTTTCCCCGTAGAAGTGCGTCCATGCCAACTAGGGGTGCATTTGTCAAAGACCACGGGGACACAGTGGGACACGGACCCTCGTTCCTTAATGGAGGTCTGTGAGTTTAGCTATATATTAAGCTAAGAATATCTTCCCCGCACCCTCCCCCCAATAAAAGCTTCTATCAACATATAAAAGATCAAGTTAGCATTCAGAACACGAGGTGATGCAACGCCGTAAGAGATGATGATCAAGTGATAAACGGAAGAGGGAGTTCAGATTCCTGCCAAGATCTTGCTCAGGGTGGTAGAAGGAAAACGGCCACACTCAGTGTTTACACCCAAGGCTCGAAGCCTGAAGTCATAACACAGTGCATTCACACGTTATAGAAATCCTTTATCCACCGATGGATGCCTCTCTTATCATCCCAGTCAGACATCCCTGATGCTACTGAAGCAAATCAACAACCCCAAATAACCATCAGCCTGCCTGCCTTATTTTTTTGTTATCCATTCCCACGTGCAGCCACACTCAGATGGAAAGAGGGTTTCATTATATTTTGACCTCATGGCAACATTTAATTGCATTGATGCCGATTAATCACTCCACTGATGCTGCAAATGGAACCCGCCTATCTTGACCACGTGTCATGCTCAAGCAGAACACATTTGCTGGCACAGGCCAGCAGCAAAACAAGTAAATGACCATAGGGAATGGGGAGAGATGCTCCTTTCACTTCACCTCTGCTGAGCCAAGGGTCAGAACTCTGCCTACCGTGGACGGTTACCACAGCCGTTGTCTGCTGGTGCCCAGAGTCGCAGGTGTACTTTCCCGAATCATCCAGTTCTAAGTCATAAATGAGCAATTCCACAGCCGAGCCCTGCTGCTTCATCTCATATTTCAACCCAGGGTAGAGAGTAGTATCTCCTTTCCTCCACTCTACTGGAGCCTGGGCTTTGGTGAGCTCACACCTCAGGGTTGCTGTGCCACCTTCATCTGCCTCGGTGTTCTGAAGCTCTTGTTTAAAAAGTGCTGGTAGGGCTATAAAATAGAATATATAACTTGCAACATACTGCAGGTGGGGTTTGGGAAAGAGAAAGTAGAAAGCAAGTGAAAACACCAAAAGAGCTTTTTTTGCAGAGGTCTCTAAGCCTCAGTCCTCTAGACCAAGAGTACAAGGCTATTGCTTCCCCAGAGAAGTAACAAGGAGGAGCTGCAGAGCAAGAAGAAATTGATTTCATGAAGTTACATTTGAAGTATACACAAGCTTCATCTGATCGATGAAGATTTTTCCTATTATAGTAAGTAGCCAACGCGTTGCCCCGAGCACAGAGGAGATATTCTGAGGGTCAACAGAGAGCTGTAAGAGTTCAGATTCCCTCTTAAGGCAGGCCTGCGAGTGGAGGAGAGACTACAACTACCCTGAAAGCAACATGTGCATTTAGTTTTGCATTGCAATCCTCATTTTCTACCTCCATCAGGCCGTACAGACCATGTTATTCTGCCACGTTCCTTAGGAACCACAGCCAAGTCTTCCCCGTAAGAGACACCAACATCCAGCTTTAATTTTCAGTATATATTATAAAATTTTTCCTTTTTTTTTTTACCATTGACTGTCAAAGTGGCAGTTGTCTGCTGATCTCCACACACACAGGTGTAATCCCCGGTGTCCTCCACCTCCAGCTGATGGATAACCAGCCTTGCAAGGGCGCCGTCTTGACTCATTTGATATTTGCTGCTCGCTTTGAGCAACTCCTGCCCTTTCTTCCACTCCACCGCAGCAGGTTTACTCAGCTCGCAGTGCAGAGCAGCTGTCCCACTTTCTACGGCTTCTACGTCCTTCAGGTCTTCTTTGAATTCTGGAGGCAGCGCTGAAGAGTAAAAGAATTACCACAAAGTAAATATTCCTAAAAAAGCAGCTAAATGAGGTGCTCGGGGAGAGGACGCGTGGTACGCTATGGAGCCCTGGTCCAGGCCAGTGGAACACAAGGGAAAAATCTTTCCTGATTTCCCTTGACTCTGCATCAGGGCAAGGAAAGCGAGAAGGACCAGCCCAGCTGAGGAGGAGACACACCAACAGACAGGTTTTTTTCCCTCCAATTCTAACAGAAGGAGGAAGAACATGAGCAAATTCCAAGGGAACACAAAAACCCGAGCAAACAGAAAGGGAATGGGAAGAGATGATACCAACGGAGGCTTGGGCAGGACAAGGTTTGGAGGACCTCAGGCACAAGGATTACTTTACCATGCACTATCAAGGCAGCTGTGGTGGTCTTGTCTCCACACACACAGGTATAGTCTCCAGCATCGTTCAAGTCTAAATCTTGCACCACCAGCTCCACAACACAGCCTTCTTGTCTCACGCTGTACTTGTTGTCCGAGGTGAGGACGCGGTGGCCCTTCTTCCACTGAACGTGGGCAGATACCTTGCTAAGCTCACAGCGCAAAGTGGCCGTTCCACCTTCTACTGCTTCCTCATCGGTCATTTCTTCTTGGAAAAATGGAGGCACAGCTGAAGAATGCAGGTAAAAAACATTACAAAGCTGAAGATACTTCCAAGGATGGGTGAGAGTAGGAAGAGACAGGGGAAAGTTGTGAAGGTTAAGGAGGGGCAAGCATCAGAGGAAAGAGAAATGAAAGTGTCCTGGGTTTCATGCTGGCTTCCTACTAGCAAAATTGTAGTGTCCTCAAAAGATTTATAGACACTTTCTACCAGTTTCAGTGTAAGAAGAACTAAGAACGCAGTCTCTAAGCCCCTTAATTCACACATGTGATGATGTTTCCCACAAACTTCAAGCCTTTGTACTCTCTTGTCCTACTTGCAGAGCAGCCCTGCTGAGCTCAGAGCACTGCCACAACTCCTTACTCATCATCACTCCTTCTTCCTTGAGATACCTTTGAAAGGCTGCAGCCAGGGCTCACAGGTTCTTGACTGCAAAGAAGAACTCCAGATGCTGATTCTTCTTGTCTCAGAACATGTTTTCCCCACTTAACGTAATTCTGGCACCCACTGCAAGGCATTTCCTTGAAATAAATTTGGTGACCTTACCACATGTCCCTCTCTTAACTGGGTGGGATAATGGGACATTCCACCTGTTTAACAAGCTTGGATCTCTCAGATCTCAAACTTAGCATCTCACTCCACGGTAGTGCAGCTAAATTAACATATCCAGGCTAGAAAACAGCTTTAGCCTTCCTTGATTTGGCATGTTTCCCACATCTGGAAGTGTTAAGCTGAAACAACAGTTTTGTTTGCAGAGCAACTGGTTCTTGCAACCAAATAAGACCCAAAGGAGGTCACAGAAAGTATTTAGCCTTTCCTGCTTACAAAAATCAGTCTCTCAATGCAAATCCGCCTTTGCATGGGCACAAAACCCAAAAGAAATAGAATTTCTTCTGCACTGAGTTATAACTAAACACAACCTTATTCTGGGTGCTGCTTTTTATACCCTGTACTTCGTTAAAATGGTAGGTACTGAGAATGCCAGAAAGGAATGGCAAAGAATAAACAGGTTTGTGTTTCAGAGAATACATGCAGGAAAGGGAAAAGAACAGTGGGTTTATAAGCCAGGAAAGGAATGCCAGAGGGGAAAGATGAAAGGACTTCAGGGTTTCTGTTTAAGGAAAGGAAAAGACAAAAGGATGGCACAGAAAAACGCCGACCAGGATTTTCATTTTTCCACATCCTGTGGGTCGTCAAAGGCAGGGAATGTTTTCAAATGAAAGGAAATTCAGTTAATGAGGTTGAGCAAATAGACATGGAAAATCGAACACCTTATAGTAGAGGGACAGATGTTTCCAGCCAGGAAATAGGAGGTCAATAGAATTTTTTACCCTGCACTGTTAGAACAGCTGTAGTCTGGTGCTCTCCACACACACAGGTGTAGCCTCCTGCATCCTCCTCAGCTATTTCATGAATCACCAGCTCTGCCTTGGTCCCTTCCTGCCTCATTTTGTATTTCTCACTGGCTTGGAGAACCCTCTGGTCCTTCCACCACTCCACCGGAGCAGCCTTGGTGAGCTCACAGCGCAGGGTGACTTCTCCACCTTCTTCTGCTTCCTCGTTCTTTAACTCTTCCTTAAAGAGCGGTGGCAGAGCTGAAGGACGCAACACGGACAATCGGTCATCAGAAAACCAGAATTAAAATCCTCATTTCTTTTTCATGCTTGGGATTATTTCCCTTCATGCCTCCCATTTTCAGCCCCTGACAAACCTTACACCTTAGCTATAGCCAAGTTCAGCAGCTCCAAAAGCATCCTTCTTCCCTGGGTGTCTGTTGGTTTTTTATGTTGGTTGAAAGAACAACACAAAAAGATCCAGACCTTGGGTCAACAGCACTCAAAAAAAATCACAGTATTCTACCTGCACAGGTGTGAGCACTTGCACTGTTATTTGCCATTTGGTTTTTACGTAAAACTTGTAGCCTCTAAAGCAGCCAGATTTCAAAATAAAACCATTTCTGATGTGAACTTGAAGTTTGAAAGGAGGCTGCACAGAATAAGAATTTCAGATTCTCACTCTTGCCTGTTTTGCAAATCATAACCCAAAGACAGAATAACCTGAAGGAAAATGAATTATTAATGTCTATCCACAAATCTGCCCTGTTCACACCTACTGTAAGGAGGTACAGAACACAAAGGGTACTCTCCAGATGCCTCAGAAAAAGTCAATGTCTCCAGAAAGCCTGAGGGGGACTCAGAAGTTTTTTTTGGGGAAAAAAAAATGTAGAGGATAGAACTGGGTCTCTTTCACCAAGTGTGTTCCTCATAACTGTTGCTCCATTAAAGCAGATACTTGTTAACGAGAGCAGAGTACCAAGTAATGAAATTATTATACATGTAAGGATTTATTTCTGGATTGGCTTATTAGGAGCTAGTAGGATAAAGAAGAGTAGAACTGTTGATAACCTGCATTGTTGGGGTCTGTTGGTTCTCTTTAAGGTAGTCTTGACCCTCACACACAGGGGTGTAGAGCCCTGCACCCTTCAAACCTAGGATAGAAGTACCCAAGCTCTGAAACGGTAACTCAACTCATTCTGCACATCTGACTTGCTTAAGGGATCTGGGTCTCCTGGAACCAGGTCACCCAGCAGAGAAACATCTCCTCCTCCTCCTGCTGCTCCTTTGAGCGCTGCTTGGAGAGCAGAGGGCCTGACACAGCGTGAACGTGTGGTTGGCTGAAGTGAACCATGGGGATCGGGATGGAGAAGAGCTGGAAAAAAGGTAAATGTCCAAGAAGAAGGGACTTGGGTAGAAAGCAATCACTCATTTTCTCCTTTTAAAAGGAAGCAGATTAATAATGACCTCAAATTTTCCCCTTAGTCTTTCCCAGTAAGAAACGGGCTATAGATAGAATGAAGAGAAATGGGAAAAAATAAGGACAAGCTAGTGACCCAGGGCAGAACTAGATTAATTTCAGAGTGATGCCTACCTATAAAGCTATTTATTAATTTTAATAACATCTTTTTACCATGAACTGTTACGGTTGCTGTTGTCTTCTGGTCGCCACAAACACACGTGTAATCTCCAGTATCTTTTACTTCGAGGTCAGCGATGACCAGCTCTGCAGCGATGCCAGCCTGTCTCATTTGATATTTGTCACTTGCTTTGAGCACTTTGGGCCCTATTTTCCACTGCACAGGAGCTGCTTTGGTTAATTCACAACGTAGAGAGACCGATGCTCCTTCCTGGACTTCTTCATTCTTCAGTTCTTCCTTGAAAAGCACCGGCAGGGCTGGGAATGGAAAGTTAACAGTGTATTTAAACCTAAAGACCTCTGCATTTGGCAACGGCATCGTGAAATCCCAACTGAAGTTCAGATCTGGCCAAGTGTGGAACTTCGGCCACCACTACGTTGAACTGGAAAACTAAATCCAGCAGCAACAGCAAGGAAAGAAGCGCCGAGCTGCCAGTTCAAAGCACAACCCATACATCTTGGATGGATTCAAGAAGCAATCTCTAAAGAATTCATCGCAGGGCCACCCTCCACCAGGGCAGGACACCTCAGCTGGTCCACCAGGAGCATTTCCTAGGCGCTATCCCCTGAAACTTCCAACCCCACAGGTCACTTTTCAGGAACATCAGACCTAAATTAAGGGTCAGAGCAAGAAGTTCTCCTTTCTTGCCCACAGATCACTTCCTAGGAGAAAGCTGAGAGGTGAGCAGTTGGTAACAGCAACAGAATGCTTCAGGGGAACAAAAGAGTCATCCACAAGGCGTGTTTACCATTCACTGCCAGAGAAGCCGTGGTATGTTGGTCTCCACACACACAGGTGTAATCTCCCGCATCCTGCAGCTCAAGATCACAAACTTCCAGCTCAGCAAGGGCATTATCCTGCCTCATGATGTATTTTTCACTTGCCCTGAGCATTTTGTTTCCTTTTTTCCATGACACAGCTGCAGCCTTGGTCAGCTCACAGCGCAGAGTGGCTGTTTGACCTTCCATGGCTTGCAGGTCCTTCAATTCTTCTCTGAAAAGGGCAGGCAGGGCTGAAGGTCACAAAAAAAAAAAAAAGACAGAGGACATTAAAAATGACACATGGCACACAGGTGATGGGAGGGATGGGGGTGGCACAGAAGCGGGGAACATTTTAGGGTGGAGTTTCCATTCCTCCCAATTCTGGGACTTTGCAGAAACCAGTAGACAGGAACGGAAAAGCAGCCTGGATGCAACCAGACCTTAGAGACAGCTTACAAATTTCAAGAGACAAATTCAGCCAGAGGTGAACACACAACCAATAGTGATGGGGTGATGTGGAAACACACAATAATATATTGGGTGGTTGGTTTTTTTTACCATGCACTGTCAAAGTAGCTGTTGTCTCCTGTTCTCCACACACACAAGTGTATTCTCCAGCATCTTTCAGTTCTGCGTCATGGACAAGCAGCTTCATGACTGTGCCCTCCTGTCTCATTTTGTATTTGTCGCTGACTTTTAGCAAACTGCCTCCCTTTCTCCACTCCACTTGAGCAACCTTGGTCAGTTCACAGAGTAGAGTGGCTGCTTGACCTTCTGTCACCTCCTCATCCTTCAGGCCTTCCTTGATGAGGGCAGGCAGCACTGAGGATGCAACGGACAGAGGGTTAGACCGGAGCAGCACAGGTGGGGGAAGGAAAGGTGAGTTGTCTTCTGGCCTCCTCTACATGAGGGATCAGGTCCTAAAACCACTTTGTAGTAGGAAATGGGAAGAAGGTTTTTCGCTTAACTCACAAAATGCAGATTAATTCTCATGACCATGACATGCAAAGTCAGGCTGAAAGGAACTGCGTAGAGATAAAAATGAAGATAGGGGGGGGAAAAAATACATATATACATCAATTCAAACTATATTCTCCCAAAGGAGGACATCCAGATAAAGTTGGTTATTACCATGTACTGCTAAGGAGGCTGTGGACTGCTTATCCCCACACACGCAGGTGTAATCCCCAGCATCGCTCTCATCTACATTATGGATCACCAGTTCTGCAGTGACATCCTTCTGCCTCATTTTGTATTTCTCGCCAGCTTTGAGTACTGTGTCTCCTTTTTTCCACTCCACTGAAGCAGCCTTGGTCAGCTCGCAGCGCAGAGTGACCACTTCACCCTCCGTGGCTTCTTCGTTTCTTAACTCTTCTTTGAAGAGAGCGGGTAGGGCTGAGGAACAGAGGAGCAAACATTTTCAGGATATGCAGTTCTGAAAAAAAACCAAACCTGATGTTTACCAATATCTACCCAGCGCCTAGTTATTGACACGAGGATCATTTCACGGAAATGCAGATAATAATTTGTATCACAGACAGAAAAGGGATTTCCAGTGGGTAAAAATGAGGATCGATTTAGAGATGCTTGGAGGATAAATGTCAGGAATGGGAAAGCTTCACCTACACTCAGAACTGGAACTTTCTCAGTATAATTCAGCTCAGGAAATTGATACAGCAGGTTACACCACGACCAGGGCATAAAGGTAATAAAAAAAATGAAAAGGTTTTCCATTACACATTTAGGATGCCTACGGACCTGGACCAAGAGTTAGAATGGGCTTTGAGCAACCTGCTCTAGTGGGAGGTGTCCCTGACCACGGCAGGTGGGTCAAAACTCGATCTTTGAGGTCCCTTCCAACTCTAACCATTCCACAGTTCTATGATTCTAATGAGGCTGAAGAGCAGAATACAGGAGACCTCATGAAAGCACTTGGGTAACAATAAAAAAGTGAAAAGGAGAATGTATCCATGGTGGAAATCCGCTATAAGACCTTCACAGCAGGTGCTACTGGAACAACTAAATAGAATCCCTCAGAGCATAAAACCAGATGGTAACTTGGTGATATGTAGTATGGAAGCAGCAGGATGAGACAAGGTCTGCTGAGTCTTTGAAATGGAGTGGGAAATATTTTTGGATATAGAATAGATATGAAAGAATGGGAGGAGAGGATCTCCAGTTGCTGACTCTGACCAGCAAGAAATAAATATTTGAGGATATGGATGAGGAGGATAACTGGGTAGACACTGATTATGGAACAGGAGAGCTCATGAATTTTGGGACAAGTAATGATTGAGAAGGCCAAAATTCTGTGATCAACAAGAAAGTAGGCTTCAATAATTAAAGAATTGTTACTTATGATCCAAAGAAGCAAACTTAAAGGACAAGTTAGTTTAGGATAGTGGAAAACTTC
Organism: Pedionomus torquatus; assembly: GCA_013398155.1. Classification (NCBI taxonomy): domain Eukaryota; kingdom Metazoa; phylum Chordata; class Aves; order Charadriiformes; family Pedionomidae; genus Pedionomus; species Pedionomus torquatus. The sequence continues at coordinate 131,981 of VZRU01014669.1, read as the reverse complement.
TCAAAGAAACTATAATAAGGGCATAATTGCAGATTACTTTACTCCAAGGATCATCAGGAGTAGCCTGCCTAAATCACAAGATCTTCAATGTCCTGAAACTCAAGAGACCACTAAAATATGGGAGTTTAGATGAGTACAAAAGGAATACTGCAGAACATAGAGGCAAACCCACAAAAGTCAGGTTCTCTGCATGCCTCAAGAAGGTCAAGGGCAGTTCCGCATTCCTGGACTCTGTCATCTCATGGACAAAGAGACCAGCATGAAAAAGTGTCTGAAAGTGTCCTTCCAGCATCCAAAAGGAGCTCCAGGAGAGCAGAAGGACTCATTGCCAGGAAGCCTAGTGATAAGACAAGGGGGAATGGCTTTAAACTAGAAGAGGGGAGATTTAGATTGGATATTAGGAAGAACTTCTTTGCTGTGAGAGTGGTGAGGCACTGGAACAGGTTGCCCAGAGAAGCTGTGGCTGCCCCATCCCTGGAGGGGCTCAAGGCCAGGCTGGATGGGGCTTGGAGCAAGCTGGTGTGGTGGGAGGTGTCCCTGCCCAGGGCAGGGGGGTTGGAACTGAAATGATCTTTGAGGTCCTTTCCAACTCTACCCACTCTGTGAAAGGCAACCTGCAAGATTATGCTGATATTAAATGTCTCCAGACACAGTTGTTTGCACTTATATCCAGCAACTGGGTGGTGACATCACTGCTCCCAGGAGCTTTACTTGTCCTCTCCTCACAGTTCAACATGAGGCTCTTGGCTGTATCAGAATTATTAGCTTGCATTAGTATTAACATGTAAATTCCAGGAAATGTGGCCAACCTGAACCAGAAAAACAGAAATAATACAATGACGACGTGTAGGTAGATGAGAATGAAGAAAAACAAGGAGGGAGAAGTTGGTTTACCAACTTTCAGGAATATAAAATTGATGGTAGGTAACACGGGGAGAGCTGAAGTGTTTATTTCCTTTTTCTTCTTTAGTACTACAAGTTAATGATAACTAAGAAAATAACAGTAATTCTGGCCAGGATACCAAAAAAAAAAAAAAAAATGGATTAGAGAACATTTAAATAAAGAGAATATTATCAAAGCACCTTGGTGTGATGAAATTTGTCCTGGAATATTCAGGGTACAGGCTCAATCAATATCGGACATTAACAGTTACAGTGGAGAAATCAAAGAGAATGGCTGATGTTCCTCAAGTATAGGAAAAGTGGAAACTCAGAGGTGGAAAAAGGTCTCACACACGTTTACTTCTCATCCTGTAAATGAATAATCTAAGCTCCTAAGATGGTCAAGAAAGATCCATGCAAAGTCAGAGGAGCCAATAGAGTTGGTCAAGTGTAAATGTCTCCTGTAAAGTCAATTGGATACCTCCATGGCTTCTGTTGACTAAGTTGACTAGATGTCTACAGGAGACAACAACAGGAGCTTAGGTCTTGATCTACAAGCTGAATCCTATTCACAGTGCTAGTCTTGGAAAAAGAGAGAAGAGGGGAGGCAGCAGAGAGAGGATCCAAGGAATTCTGGCTGTTTCAGCTTAGCTTTAATTCTCTGAACAATATCGTAGCAATACACTTGGACTTACCAAGAGCTTTTCTCTTCATGAAGGAACGGACCAGTATAATTCTTCTTGCTGTAGTTCAATAAGCTTCAGGGATAGAAAAACATAGCAGATGCTGGATGCTCTTATTTAAGTAAAGCCCTTATCCTGACTTAAGTCCAGGTGGAACTGCAGCAGGAAGCGCCACCAATTTGAAAATCACAGTTAAAGAATGAATGTTCAACTGTGATTTACACTCACTACGGAAGACCGGGTGGAGCAGAGTTCTTCAGTACTCTGGAGTCCTGAAGGCTACAATTCAGCACAAGCAGGTGCAAAATACTACATTTAGGAGCAATCGCAATCCACAAATACAAGATGTGGAATAAGAGGCAGCGTATCTGCAGAGAGAGATTTGGGGTTACAAAGGATCGTGGAGCAAATGCTAGTCAAAAAGAGAATAAACAATTCTGATGTGAACAAAGCAAACATCGTAATAGGAATATATAAAATGGTATCATATGCAAGACACGTGAAGTCCCTCTTATCCTACTCCAGTCTGGCAAAGCCTCAGATGGAGCACTGTAGTCTGATTTTGGCCACCGTGCTTCTAGAAAGATGAGGATTAACTGAAGGTCGTCCAGAAAGCAATCAAGGTGAGCTGAAGCCTAGAAAACACGACCTATGAAGAAAGAGTGAAAGGACTGAAGGTGCTTAGTCCAGAAAAGAGAAGACGGAAAGGAGACATGTTAGAAATTTTCAAATCTTTCACAGAGAGGAAAACATTTCTCTATTTCTACAGGATATGGGACAAGAAGTAATGACTTCAATCAGCTCAAGAAAGACTTTTGTTGAAATTAGGAAGAATTTCCTGGCAGTATGGATGGTTAGGCATGGAACGAGTGTCTGGAGGAATGGCAAATTCCTCAGCACTGGAGTAGGGTCGGGCAGGTGTGATAGTAGGTGTGGTGGCTCAAGGATGGACTAGACAATTTGTAGAGTTTCCAGTTCTGTTTTCCATAGTTAAAGTAGATGTTCAAGACTGAAACCATCCTCGTTATATTGGTATAGACCAAGATGAAAAAGACCAGGCAGTAAAAAGAAATCAACCCATTGAGCTGCCGAATTTCCAGGTGAAAAAGACCACTGGAACTTCTTCCTACCAGCCTATATCGATAATGGAATGAAAGCTTCCCTCTCTTTCAAGGCAAGTTTGCTGATTAATTTGACCGAGAACAGTAATTCTCACACTGTAACGCTGAGTATTCAGCAATACCAGAGTACAAATCTACATGATCCTTGGTCAGAGTTACATAAAGAAGTCGTATCTTATCGAGCTTTATTTGCAACTTTTAAAATTATCTGGCAAATCCTAACATTACTCAAAATCTAAGATCGCTCTTTTGAAGAAGTATGAATGTTCCTGCTCTCTCGATCCTCAAGTGGGAAGTAAAACAGAACAAAAAACCCAAGCACGTGGAATCCTTAAGCCTTCAGAGTGGTGCAAAGCACTATAGTCGTGCACCAATGAGAGCAAGAAGAACACAGGCAAAACATTAATATAGTAATGGAACTACAAGTCTAGTTAGAATTAGATTAAAAAAAAAAAAATCAGATTGAAAACCCATTACCAACAGAATTAATGATGGCAAGATTAGAGAAAGAACTCATTGCATGCCAGTACTGAGGCTTCCAGAGGAAGCAGGAGAGACACCACACGGCAATTTCCTCATTTGTGTTTTCTTTACCATGCACGGTCAGTGCTGCGGTGGTCTTCTCGTCGCCACACACGCAGGTGTACTCCCCCGCGTCCTTGACTTCCAAAGCATGGATCAGCAGCTGTGCTGTTGTACCTTCCTGTCTCATAGTGTATTTTTCACTTGACTTGAGCACTTTGTGCTTCTTTTTCCACTGCACGGAGGCAGCCTTAGATAGCTCACACTGTAGCGTGGCCGTCCCACCTTCTGTGGCTTCTTCGTTCTTCATCTCTTCCTTGAAGCTTGCGGGCAAGGCTGAGGAGTTCAAAATGAGCAGAATGTATGACCATGGCAGCTACCCAAGGAAGTTTTTATCCGCGAGCTGTCAACCAAACGCAACAAGCAAAGCCCTCCCTAATTAAGCCTGATTGACAACCACCCAGAGCAGCATAAAATAGTGACTTTGGAAAGAGGGAAACCACCTTAGGACTAAGTCAGAGCTTTCCTTATGGTATGGACTATGGCATGAAGTATAGAATCACCACTCTCAGCTTCTTCAGACTCTGCAAAGCTGGGCTCTAGCTTGTTGCCACAATGGCAATAAAGCCAAAGTAGCCCAAGTTCTATCCCAATTCAAATAATTACTGAAAAAGCTCATAAATGAAACTGCCATCTGAGGCATCAATCTCACTCAACCATGAGATTTCTTTCTAGCAGAACGTGATCATCAAATTATGCTGAAACACTGAAAACTGCATCAAAAACATCTCCCCACCAAATTGTAATATTCTCTATTTTAGGATTGTAACGTTCTTACAACCAACATCGCAATAATACGATTTTCCTTTTTTAGCAACTGCTACTGAACACAAGCATCACAGAAACACGTTAGTACCAAGATCATCACCTGAATTTTTTTGCAAAGAACACCCGATCTCTGCCTGATGCTGATCAGCGGATTCAGACATTTATGCCCACATCTCACCACGTTCATCAGAAACGGGGCTGCAATTTCAAAGCTAAACTATGACCCTTGGAGATAGACTACATCCTATGGAGATATACTATATACTTTGACACCTTGGAGATGTTCAAGGTGAGGCTGGATGAGACCCTGGGCAACCTGATCTAGTTGGGGGTGTCCCTGAGACTGAGGGGAGGTTGGACTAGATGACCTTTGGAGGTCCCTTCCAGCCTGGATGATTCTATGATTCTACTACTACACTGTTGAAAAAAAACCACCTGGTTGCCAATAATCCACTAAATTTGCTAATTACGTGTGGGTTTGGTTTTTTGTTTGGGTTTTTGGTTTGGTTTTTTTTTCTTTTTACCATTCACTTTTAGCGCGGCAGTGGTTTTCTGCTCTCCGTAACAGCACGTGTAATCTCCAGCATCCGTCAGCTCTAAATCGCGGATGACCAGCTCAGCAGTTGTGCCCTCACATCTCATGGTGAACTTGCCCCCTGGCTCCAGGACTTTGTCTCCTTTCCTCCACTCCACGGCGCCTGTCGGCTTATTCAATTCACAGCAGAAAGCGGCCGTGCCATTTTCAGTGGCTTCCACGTTCTTCAACTCTTTCTTAAAGTGCGGAGGAAGGGCTGAAGACCACAGGTGAAGAGAGAGCACTTTAAAAACGGAGGAAATATTATGGCTTGACTGCTCCACTGGATTAAAAGCCTTGAATCCCTGAAGGTTTTCCAATATACAATACCTGAGAGGCAAACGATCATTTCGGGGGCGTCCCTGCCTTACGCTTCGCAATGCACCACATTCAGCCTGTCACAACTGGTTTGGAAATCAGTTGTAAAACTATAATTTCACTACTGGCATGTGTGCTTTAAAAGGATTTTAGTGTGATTTCAAGGAACTATGCACAGCTCTGTCTTGAGATGGGCCGGAGACTGAAAATGAACAAGCTGGTATTTAAAACCCCAGGCTGCAGCATCTCATTCTCACCCGCCTTTCTCAGTTAAGGCAACAGAGCACCATTCAGCTCCATTCAAGAAAACCAGGCGAAACCTCAGCCTAGAGAAACTAATTAATGGAAATACTGACAGTGCTATTTGATGGCCTTCACCGAGATCTTCATGATCCATTAACAGGAAAGAACAGGGACCGAAAAGACCATATTGTGTCCTAAGAGAAGGACTTTAAGTAAAAGAGATTCCCGGTGGTTGATCCAGCTGTCGTGACAATTTAAAACTAACAGATTGGACCGAGACCAGTGTGTGATCCCACACAAGACCACAGATGACAAAGCAGAAAATCCCTACTCAATGTATATATTTTACCATGCACTGTCAGGGAGGCAGTAGTCATCTTGTCTCCGCACACACACGTGTAATCTCCCGCGTCTTGCTCCTCCAGGCTGTGGATGGTCAGCTCGGCAATGGTATCCTTCAGTCTCATTTTGTACTTCTCACTGGGCTTCAGCAGCTTTTCCCCTCTCCTCCACTCCACTGGAGTGGGTTTAGTGAGCTCACACTGCAGCACCGCCGTCCCGTTTTCTGTGGCTTCCACTTTGGAAAGTTCTCTTTTGAACAGCGTGGGCAGAGCTATGGGACGTAATATGAACAGAGAGGACATCAACACCATTAACAGAGCCTGGAGGAAATTAGGACTAGGTCCTGAGGCCAGTCCTGCACTGCCACAGGAAAAAAAGTCACATAATCTTGAAAACTGCATCTACTAGAAAAAAGAAAAACACTGCAGGATCTCACTGGGATAATTGCCACCATGACCTGCTTTTAATATTGACTTATGCAGCGTGCTCATCCATTCCCAGCTGATTCTGGTAGTCCTCTCCACCTATTTCACGTCTGAATTTATCTATCTTGAATATTAATGACCTGACTTTTGATTGAAAAGTCATTGCCATGGATGATGGCATTGCCAACTGGAGATCTCTACCTTTCCTGACACCAAAATTTATCTTTCTTGTTCAGAAAATAATAAAAAAAAAAAGGAGTCATATAACTTCAGGTGCACCTCAAAGTCATAATTTCCAAGGACAGAATAGCTCTATTCTCAGGCTTTTTCTAACAGCATTCAGCAAGTTGCCTTGTGATTTTGCCACCCAATTAAAAAAGAAGCAACTTAGACAAGGAAGAAAGGGCCAGCTCAGAGGGGAGGAACAGAAATACCTTCAGCTGGGGGAAAGAAGCAGCAGCATGCAGAAAATCGGGGAGAGTGTTGCCTCCACAGTTTTACCCCTGCCCTTAGAAGCAACTTATTCTTGAGGTTTATCTTAAATGAGAACTACTCTTTCATCTGTTGGAACTTATACAGGAACTGCCTCTGCTGGAGGGGCAACCAAATCTTGGTGCTCTACACCATGACACAAATCCTGTCTCTCTACTGCCTAAATCAGGATCTGCAGAATCTGTTTGTAGAACAAGGGGGGATGGTTTTACATTAGAAGAGGGGAGATTTAGCTCAGATATTAGGAAGAAATTCTTTCCCTGTGAGGGTAGTGAGGCACTGGAAGAGGTTGCCCAGAGAAGCTGTGGCTGCCCCATCCTTGGAGGGGTTCAAGGCCAGGCTGGATGGGGCTTGGAGCAAACTGGTATGGTGGGAGGTGTCCCTGCCCATGGCAGGGGTTTGGAACTGGATGATTTTTAAGGTCCCTTCCAACTCTAACCATTCTATGATTTTCTCAACAGAACATATCGCAGCCCCACAAAGGAGTAGAACCTTTGTGTAGAGCCATTCTTTCCTGAATAGGAAAACCTATCACTGAATCCAGCATTTTTAAAGATTGTTCTTTCAAGTTAAGCACCAAAATCCACTGACATCAACAGGACATAGGGACAAACCCTCTGAGAACTCCTGGAGGTCTGCTCACTTTTGGCCTTACACACAGATGCCTTTATCACTTGTAAAAAGGGAAGACTAAGGTGAGAAATTCTCAAAGCTCATCTTTACTTTGCCATAAAGCCCACAAACGGAAGGAGATGGGGTGAAACTCAGCTGGCAAAGCGAGAAAATGCTGAAGAATCCAACTATCAAAGCAAGTGAGAGAGAAAGAGAGCACCCAGAGCGAAAGGATCTCCCTGAGATACCGCTACCGTAACAGAGAACGGCTTTTTTACCATGGACTGTCAAGACAGCTGAGGTCTTCTGATCTCCACACACACAAGTATACTCTCCTGTATCTTCTACCTCCAGATCTCGGATCAACAGCTCCGCAGCGGTATCTTCTTGTCTCATCCTGTACTTATCACTGGGTTTGAGTGTCTTGTTCCCTTTTTTCCACTCCACCGGGACGCCGACCTTGCTCAGCTCACAGTGCAGAGTGGCTGTTGAACCATCCGTGGCTTCTCTGTTCTTCAGCCCTTCTTTGAAAAAGGCAGGCAAAGCTGAAGGACAGCAAGATGAGCAGTGAGATGTAACGCTCCAAAGATATAAAATTAAAACATCGGTGTTTAATTTTCCTCTTATCTTGAACTGGTTTATCAATACAAGAACATAGATCATCAATAGTCTTCATGAAACAGTACGAGGACGAAACGCCTTCAACAGGAAAGGACTCAATGCTTATGGTAAATCCATCGAGATATTTCATGTGTTCTCAGAGTCACAAATCAAGACAGACAAATGAAGAAAACCCAATTTTTTTTCCCCTGGGAAATTTCAAGCCAAAAGAATATTTCAATTAATTTGAAATTTCTGGAAAAAAAAAAAAAATTGGTTTTCTTATATGGTGTTTTAACCTGTAATGGGAGGAAGTTTGTTACGTGTTCACATCATTAAGGAAACAAAAAAACATTGTCTGTTAAAAAAAAAATAATAAAATAATGAAACAGTGGGGTTTCATTTTAAACTTCAGTTCGAAATGAAATTGCTCATTTCAACATAAGATAGGAAAACAAGTATTTTCACCTGAACTGACATATCCTTTCAAACATGTCAGTTGCAGTAAAAAAAACAACAAAATTCTCCCTGGGAACGGTTGTCCTTGAGAAGGTTTGGGCTTGCTTTACACAGGACAGTAACCGAATGCAAGGACAACTGGCCTGTAGGTATAAAAGCACCTCATCCTCCCAGGAATGGAGTCCGGGAGTAAGATTCCTGGGAATAACCTAACCTTTGGGAACCTTATGAAACCTAAAAATCCCTAGTCACTTGGAAGCAACCCATCAGGCTGGAGCCAAACAGGGAGTTTCATAAAGGAAGTTTAAAGGGAACAACTAAAAGGACGGCCCCTAACCCCTCTTCTCTCTCCAAATAACAGAGAAAACAGGATAGTCGCTATTAGCACGTGTCTTGTTTTGTCTGTTTTACCATGTACTGTTAAAACTGCCATAGTCTGCTGGTCTCCGCACACACAGGAATAATTTCCAGCATCCGTCGGGTCTAGATTTTGGATTACAAGCTCAGCAGCGAGGCCTTCGCGTTTCATTTTATACTTGTCACTTGATTTGAGGCTCTTGAAGCCCTTCTTCCACTCCACCTGAGCAGCAGCCTTGTTCAGCTCACAGCGCAGGGAGACGCTTTTACCTTCCGTGGCTTCTTCATCCGTCAGTTCTTTGGTGAAAAGAGCGGGCAGGACTGCAGGACAGATGCAACACGGACACGGCATCAAACCCGAGAAAGCCCGACCCACGATCTACTCACCCCTCTTATCTCCCTCAACCCGCGTGTCGCAAGACCTCGGCGCCTTCAGGATTTTGTTCCAATCCCTGATATTCCCAAAGAGGCTTTGCTCTGGTTCTTAATGTTTTGTCTTCGCCCTTTCAAACTTGCTTTTAAAACCAGTTTGTCTACCTGCGAACTTAAGCCAACAAGGCATTTATCTTTTATTTTCTGCACCATCCAATCCAAAGGGTAAAAATTTGAGGCTGAGCTTGAAAATTCAATAGGAGACCCAAAGAGTGTCGCTTCCCTTGAAGAAAACCAGCGGCTCTACAGAACTCTATGGCACCGCCTGAACTTTCATAATAAACTAATCGCAGCCTTTCAGTACCTAAAGGGGCTACAGGAAGGCTGGGGAGGGGCTGTTCACAAAGACCTGCTGCGACAGGACGAGGGGCAATGAACTAAAGTTGGAGAAGGGTGGATTTAAGTTGAATATTAGAAATAATTTCTTTACACTGAGGGTGGTTGAGCACTGGACCAGGTTGCCCAGGGAGGTGGTTGAGGCCCCTTCCTTGGAGATGTTCAAGGTGAGGCTGGATGAGGCCCTGGGCAACCTGGGCTAGTTGGGGGTGTCCCTGCGACTGCGGGGAGGTGGGACTAGATGACCTTTGGAGGTCCCTTCCATCCTGGAGGATTCTATTATTCATTGAAATAGTGCCCCTTAAACCAAAATGGTCACAAACACCTTGCCAGCTTTCTGCGGGGAAAAAAGTATAAGCTTTTGAAGAGTTCAGCCAAAATCCATCAAAATCCTTGGGAAATGAGGCAATTTTTCATTAAGCTAGTCCTCACGCCACATCGTACATTGAGGGAAACGTGTTCCCCTTCCACTGTTACACTCGTTGATCCTAAATTACAAGAGGGAAATGTTAAACCCCCACTTTTAGATCAATCCCCTTGGGGAAAACTTTGAAAGAAGCAGCTACACTGGACTAGGGAGACCCATTTTGAGTCGGGGACCTGCACTCCACTGGTCACTTCAACGTCTGGGAAGACAAGGAGCACATCAAGAGGGTGAAAGGACAGAGAGAGAGAGAGAAGGAAAAGAGGATAGAAAAATTAATCAGCAGAGGGGAGGATATAAAGCGTACAGGAACCAGATGAAACAGGAGAAAAAGAAGAAGAGAGGTTGGAGTTACAGAGGTTTACTTGGGGCACGTGCTGGGAATTTCTTTTTACCGTTCACTGTCAAAGCAGCCGTAGTCTGTTGATCTCCACACACACAGGTGTAATCACCAGTGTCTGACACATCCAAATCCCGGATCTCCAGCTCCACAAAGGGACCTTCCTGCTCTATTTTATATTTTTCACTTGGCTTGAGGACCCTATTCCCCTTTCTCCACTCGACCGGGGCCGACTTGCTCAGTTTACAGTGCAAAGTGACTGCCTCCCCCTCTGTAGCTTCTGTGTTCAACATTTCTTCTTGGAAGAGGACGGGCAAGGCTGAAGGATGCAATACCAACAGAGAAGGAATCAGCACTAGGTTGAAATGAACTGGACTTTCCTGCCAGCTACTGGGCTGGCAGTGTACACGTTTAAGCCAAAATGCACTCCCCTGCTGGGTGGATACATTTGGAAGAGGGGTAAAAACTCCGAGAGCAGAAATAAATAAGAGAAAACAACACGCAATGCAAATGTGCTGTGTCAGAGGGAAAAAAAAAAATAATAATCTCTAATAGGGTGACTCTTTGCCACCGCAGAGCTGAGAACACGAAACCTCTAAGAAGTCACACTGACCAAGCTTAGGATGAGCAGCAAATGCTGTCAAACACACACGTTTTGGGGGCTTAATCAGAAACACAGGTAGAACGGTTACCGTTCACTCTCAAAGCAGCTGTTGTCTTCTGGTCTCCACACAGGCAGGTATAGCTCCCCGCATCCATCAAGTCCAGGTCTTGGATGACCAGCTCGACAAAACGCCCTTCCCGTCTCATTTTGTATTTGTCGCTTGGCACCAAGACCTTCCCGTCCTTCCTCCACTCGACCGAGCCCGCGGCCTGGCTCAGCTCGCACTGCAGCGTGGCCGACCCGCTCTCGGTGGCTTCCTCGTTCTTCAGCTCTTTTTTGAAACGGACGGGCAGGGCTGAGAGACGCAGAATGAAAAGGGGTTGCAACCCAAGACCCTGCCCAGATCTCTGGTCAGAGGCTGAATCACGGTTTATCGTCTAAAACCAACACCCATATCCCTGAGCACATCATGCCTTTCTTTTTTTTTACGTGACTGGCAAAAAAGAAACCAACTTCTAGTAAATTGTTCTGCGAAAATCAAGGTACGCGTGACCTCGACTGGGATCATGCCTACAAATGACCAACTCATCCTCATCATTAAAGATGATGATCCCTGCTTAACAGAAAAATCCCGAGGAATCTTATGCATCCCTATTACTTCAGGAAAACAGGCGCACATGTGAGCACCCTTCACCTGAGGAAGGGTGAGAAGACAACACAACATGCACACATCCAACAGTGGGCATAATGAAAGCTGATGGTGGATGGAGACTGGGGAAAGGAGTGACACAGTGACATGAAAAAATGGAAGGTTAAAAAATGTAGAAGCAGGACAGGAAGGCAGGTGTGAGGGAATGTACAGAGAAGAGGAGGAAAGAGGTGGACAAAGACGTTCCAGAGTTTCACGGGTCATTGCTGACTTTTTACCATTCACTGACAAGGCTGCTGTGGTTTTTTGGTTCCCCACGACACAGGTATAGTCTCCAGCATCCTTCGGGTCCAGATCGTGGATCAGCAGCTCAGCCACCGTGCCCTCCTGCCTCATCCTGTACTTGTTACTCGGCCGGAGGAGAACGTGCCCCTTCCTCCACTCCACGGGGACCTGTCTGCTCAGGTGGCACCGCAGGGTGGCAGTCCCACCTTCCACGGCTTCCACGCTTTTCAGCTCTTCTTTGATGAGCTCAGAGACAGCTGAGGAAGGAAGCGTTCTCATTTTACTTTAGGAGCATCATTACCAACTGCTGACCTTGCACGGGACTTAAAGCCAAAACAAATTCTCTTGCGCAGTTAATAAGCTCCGACCTACCTGCACTTCCAGGACACTGTTTGCATTTACAAGAGCACACCGTGACTTTGGGAGGGAAACAGAACCAAAACAATTATTGCCCAATATCGAGGTGATTACCCTTCTGCTGCCCAAACGCCGATGGTCACAGACGTGTGGAAAAACTTGCTGAGAAAAAGAATATGCAATTCTCTTCTGCATTAAAAAAAACACGTAGCTGAGACCCTTCTTACCTTCCCTTAGAGCTCAAACACCTCTGTCCAGAGCAGAAAGCAGAAGTGTTATTTCAGAGGCAAGGAAAGATGTTATCAGATATAGTTGCTGCTGAGATAGATAGATAGATAAGGTATAAATTCNAAAAAAAACACGTAGCTGAGACCCTTCTTACCTTCCCTTAGAGCTCAAACACCTCTGTCCAGAGCAGAAAGCAGAAGTGTTATTTCAGAGGCAAGGAAAGATGTTATCAGATATAGTTGCTGAGATAGATAGATAGATAGATAGATAGATAGATAGATAGATAGATAGATAGATAGATAGATAGAGGTATAAAATCATGATATGTTTTAGCATGAAATCATTGTCCTAGAAAAAAAGAGAACGTAATGGACCCAGCCAGAGCTGCTTTCTGTTTGTACTGATCCCTTTTTTTAAAAAAAAAAATAATCTCTGAATGCTCACTTTAAATGTGCAGGAGCTGGTAGGACCACGGCAAGAACAACAACAAATGGTGACAAGCAGGTGTCTTATTCCTACCATGGATTTTGACTTGGGCTGTGGTCTGCTGGTCTCCAGTGTCACAGGTGTATCTTCCCGCATCTTCTGGCTCTGCATTATGAATCACCAGCTCTGCCACTGTCCCCTTCTGCTTCATTTCATATTTGGCACTTGCCTGGAGGGCGGCTCCTCCCTTCTTCCACACCACGGTGGCATCAGCTTTTGTGAGTTCGCAGCGCAAGGAGACAGATTTCCCCTCTTCCATTTCTGTGTTCTCCAGGGCTTGTTTAAAAAGGACAGGCACAGCTGGAACACAGAACCAGGGATCAGGACATGCTCTCTTGACCTGCTGAACAGCAAGTGCCCCACGATGGCTGTCAACCCTTAAAACCAGTTTGTTTCCGCATGAGCAGAGCAGCTCAAGGCTCTCCCTTGGCTGTGTGGAATCAAAGTGATTCTGTTTGGGAGAAAGAAAAAATCCCTCCTCAGATGCTATCATCTGATTAGAGGCCTAGAACATCTCTAGGTGATGAGGAAAGGCTGAGGGTCTTGGGTCTTTTTAGTCTGGAGAAGAGAAGGTTGAGAGGGGACCTGATAAACAGCTATAAATACTTAAAGGATGGGGTGTCAAGAGGAAAGGGTCAGTCTTTCCAGTAACAGGATAAGAGGTGACAGCCACAAGCTTGACCATAAGTTCCATCTGAACATGAGAGGATCATCTTCACTTTGAGGGTGGCAGAGCTCTGGAACAGGCTGCCCAGAGAGGTGGTGGAGTTTCCATCTCTGGAGACATTTCAAACCCGCCTGGACAAGTTCCTGTGCAACCTGCTCTGGGTGGACCTGCTTTGGACAGATGATCTCCAGAGGTCCCTTCCAATCCCAAATCATTCTGGGATTCTGGAATCTCGCTGTGGATTCCTAGGAACACGGGGGAAGTTCCATCTTTAAAGATGACTCCTTTAGAGTCCTCTGAGCATCCTCACTTTACAAATTCCCTGCTGCTCTGAGATGGTTTTCACATTCTGCTATCTCTCCTGCTTTCTGCTCCAGCACATACTACTTTTGCTGTATTACTGAAGGTACCATGTTTGTTTAACGGCACCGGGGGAGGGCAGATGGTATCTAAGGATCTTCAAAAAAGGGTGCTTTTGGGAGTTTAGGGGTTTAAAATTTAATCAGAAACTGGATTTATGTTTTCACATTCTTGTGCTCCCATGCTCCTGGTTTCCAACTGCAATCTTAATCCCATCCATGTAAAAAAGCCGACAGGTCAGGAACTACAGCACGTAGGGTATAAAAAACGAACCCTTTGCGCTTATTTTTTGCTCAGTGGGAAGCTACAGATTTAAAATCCCAGATGCACATTGTGACATCACATGAGTGAAACATATACAGATGTTTATGAGTATGCAATATTACCCTTAAAATTTTATGTAGGAATTTGTAGATGGCACTGCTACAAAAAGATAAAAATAAGTGCTATATGATTTTGGTTTTAAAGATAAGATTAAGGAACACAGTAAAAGTCGTGGCAACAGATCTAACTCTGCCTACCATTTACTTTCACCCGAGCAGTGGTCTTCAGTTCCCCGGCGCTGCAGGTATATTCCCCAGCATCTATTGATTTGACATCTCGAATAATGAGCTCTGCCACGGTACCACGCTGCTTAAATTCATACTTCTCGCTGGCATGGAGAACAGTGTCCCCTTTCATCCATTTCACCGGGGTGTCAGGTTTGCTGAGCTCACAGGTCAGCTTGACTTGTTTTCCTTCTTTAGCTTCTTCATTTTGGAGCTCTTGCTTGAAAAGAACTGGTGCTTCTGAAAAAAAAAGAAAAAAAAAAAGAAAATAAGAAGACAAACAAAACCACTGCAGATGTCTAAGGCAAAAGGGGAGATTGGAAATAACATTTTCCTTTTTGTTTTACTCTTTGCTATTCAGATAGACAACCACAGGAACAGAAAAGCACCAGCAAACACTAAACTGATTCTTGCACCTCACATCTGGCTGCCAGCACAAAATATTTCAGACTATAGGGGTTGGGGTTTTTTTCCCTTTTAACTCCTATCTGTACTGCTGAAGGCCTCGAGACTATTAGTGCTGTCGTTACCACCATTAGTGGCAGATGCTGCCCTGCTCTTAATGACACAAACAGTGTGTTGCAGATGGGTGGTCAGAGCTTGGATCACTGGCACAAAACCCACAGATTTTTCTGAGATCAACTGGCACATAACACAGGACGCAAAGAAACGACAAAGCACTTTCTGTCCCTACCAGTGGTATTTATAGAGTCAGAGAACCATCCAATGGTTAGAGTTGGAAAGGACCTTAAAGGTCATCAAGTTCCAACCCCTCTGCCCTGGGCAGGGACACCTTCCCCTAGAGCAGGTTGCTCAAATCTAACAAGCAGGAAACATTAAAAGGCAACGGCCAGTAACGTGTCTTAGAAACTTATTTTAAAATCACAGAATGGTTAGAGTTGGAAGGGACCTTGAAGATCATTCACTTCCAACCCCCCTGCCATGGGCAGGGACACCTCCCACCACACTGGGTTGCTCCAAGCCCCATCCAGCCTGGCCTCGAGTTGGGATGTGATGCATTATTGACTTCTTATAAAGAAAATCCACCACATATTTTTTTATCAGACATGAATGCAGACTTCAAACCAGCACGGAGCATACACGGAGAGGAAAGCACAGCTGTATGTGACAAGGTCCCTGTGGGGATTCCAGGGTTTTAAGGTGAGCTAGTGCAGAAAAGGCACTTACTGGGGAAAAAAACCAAACCCAACACCTCAACTGAAGGGTTTTCCTTTCAGGGCATGACAAAAACCCAACCCTAACTTCTTCCTGACTTCTGCTGCCTTATGAATATGCAAATCATCTACTAATCCATGCCGCAGCTGTCCTGGGGCTGTTGAGAAACTGCAGCCTATTGTTCTGCTCCCCTTTTACCTCTAGTTTGGGACACTCGGTGTCATGTGGCTACTAGGGTTTGGGTTTTTTTTTTCCCCTTCTATTTTTTTCCTTCTGCTGTTCTGATGCGATCCTGATAGACAAAAGAAAGCTGCACCACTGTCATTCGTTGTAGGCATCCTGGTGGCCCAACTCCTTCACATCTACCAGTGAAAACAAAGTTCTTGGCAAGAAACACGGTGATTCTGAAAAGAACATGACCTGACATAGGAGAGACTCTATGCTTTACATCTCTAGGCAATGAGAAATGTTTCATAATCGTATTCTACGATCCTATTTGTTTCCAGTGAGAAAATACCTCTCCAATCAGGCAATCCTGGGCTGCATGGCATCATTTTTCCCCTCACTGTAGAACAATGCTGCAGTTTTAACTCAGTTTAACTTTTCCAGAGAGAACAATTCAACAATGAATAGCAGAGAGCACACGTAACGTCACTTTTCAAAAAAGGAAAACTAAAAACTTAATGCTTACATTTCTCTTTCTTTTTTTTTTTCCCCCCCGCCCCCTTGAATTAATAGATTTCTTCTCATTTATCATCAACCAGTCGGCTCAGCTAAGGAAAAGTGGACCAGGCACGGGACGTACCATCCCTACAGTATAACATTCCCATCTGGGGTCCAATAAGCACTCAGAGAGTTGTCCAGAATTACAAGGTGTTCATTCTCCAGCCCTAGCTTCATTATATAGGTAGTGCTATTCTTTAACATACACGTATATATCATGGAGCCGAATTTGTAGCATTTTTGTTCTTTTTTTTTCCCACCTGCCCACATTAACCCATACTTATTTCTACCCATTCTTTCCTCTCCTGCAGTTTTTATGATTGAATTACCTTTAACAACCAAACTGGCAGATGTTTTCTTATCACCAGCTTCAAATGTAATGACCCCCGAGTCCTTCAGTGAGAGTTTTTTCAACGTTAGCAGGTGATATCCACCAGGCTGAGACTGGATGTCATTAAGTTCATTGGTATGGAGTGGGGTTTTATCCAAAGACCACTGCACTTTGCTATAGTCTACGGGAGAGATTCTGCATTTGAACATGGCAGATTCTCCTTCTAACACAGTGACATCTTCCAGGTCTTCTGTTATTAGCACTTTCTGGCCTGAAAGGAACATAGATACATCAATTACTGGAATCTTCAGTTTCTAGCATGAAAATAGATTCGGGAAACTCCAAGATTTCCCATGGGGATGTTTCAAGACAGAAATACGTTCATGATACAGAAGACCGAAACACGATTCCCCCGTTATTGAACACAAACAAGCAAACATTCATGGGAAGATAACATATACAGGACACACACCAATATAGGATGAAGACAACTTCAAAGCACTGGGAACACATGTAGCAGAACGAGTAGCCAAGAGAAATGCAAATCCAGCCTTTCCCTTAATGGAACTCTCTGGAAAGGCTGGAAGAACGTGGCTCTGACAGCATCCTTGGGCAGCTCTCAGCAGATGATCCCTCCCATGCCAACCCCTCTGATTTTCTACAGCAAATATGACTCCCTTTCTATGGGCTAAGACCACCCAGACCCACCTCCTTTGAGCTTAGTCTAACCATAAACGCAGTGGGAAGTGGAGAGAGCGTCTGAATGTGGGTTCAGGAGAAGGAAACAGCTCTGAAAACCCATCTGTACAAATATAGACAGATACACACCTATCTAAATAAATAAATTAAATAAGGTTTTCAGTGTATACCGAGATACATCTGACGTTGATCCTACTCAGAATACCAGTACAGGGGATTTTTGCTTTTGTCGTGAGCTTTGTGACAGAGAAGTACTTCTTCACTCAGGAAAGCTGGCACTAGAAACCTCACCGTGAAATCAGGTAGCTCAGATCCTGAGGCCACGATGGGGATGAAGCTCAGTTCTTGAGCTCAAGGTCACTCTGCCAGATGATCTACTCTCTGGTCTTTAATAACTAGCTGTAAGAATTAATAAGCTAACACCGCCAATGTATCCCCAGTGACTCTTCTTGAATAGTTCCTCCTATTCTCTTCACAACTTCATTTCTTTCACCTGAAGACTTTCTCTCAGTCGAGGTTCCAGTGAGGAGCAGTAACCACCAGACCTCAATCTTTCCCCTTAAACACTATCCTGCTGTTAGCTTGGGCCACTACAGCTCTTTTATTGCCTGTAGCATGAAATAAAAGCTGCTGGATTGTACTCTTCAGCTGAAGATCAGGTTGTACCCTTCATCTCTTAAGGTGCAGAAGGACATTAAGTACTTAAACACCCCTGGACCACTCATTCATCCATGGCCTCTTAGAAACCTCTACTAAAGAGAGGCATCAAGTGACACGGAGAAAATCCTGGAGGCTGAATAATCTAATAATGGGCATTTTGAATCATAGAATGGTTAGAGTTGGAAGGGACCTTGAAGATCATCCAGTTCCAACCCCACTGCCCTTTGCAGGGACACCTCCCACCACACCAGGTTGCTCCAAGCCCTATCAAGCCTGGCCTTAAATACTTCCAGGGATGGGGCATCCACAACTTCCCTGGGCAACCTGTTCCAGTGCCTCACCACCCTCACAGCAAAGAAGTTCTTCCTAAGATCCAATCTAAATCTCCCCTCTTCCAGTTTAAAACCATTCCACCTTCTCCTGTCTCTCCACTCCCTGACCAAGAGTCCCTCTCCAGCTCTCCTGGAGCTCCCTTCAGATCCTGGAAGGCTGCTCTAAGGTCTCCCTGGAGCCTTCTCTTCTCCAGGCTGAACAGCCCCAGCTCTCTCAGTCTGTCTTCATAGGAGAGGTGCTCCATCCCTCTAATCATCTTCGTTGGACCTGAATCGTAACCACCACATGGTCACACAGGAACTCCAGCCTCTCCTCACAGGTTCCAAACCAACAAATTGCTCTGCACGTCCTGCTATATTTCTGTCCTCATGTCCTGTGCGATGTAGATAAATCTGTGACCCGTAGGCTTGGAAACAGATTTGCCTGTGCAAAGAACGCTTCTTGATGGTGAAATAGGACATAGAACCACATCCCTCTCACGCCTACCTTGCACGACCAGCTTGGCTCTGGACTGGGCATCACCGATGTCGCAGCTGTAAGTGTCACTGTCACTCTTCTCCAAGTTTTTTATGGTCAGCTGCAGGACTTGTCCCTTCTGTGCGATCTCGTATTTCCTGCTGCTCCTGAGTTCAGCAATACCTTTCCTCCAGACCACAGAGGATGCAACTTTTTCACTCTGGCACATAAAAACCGCAGTTCCACTTTCATCAACTTTCAGATCTGAAAGTTCCGTGATGAAATAATTTGGTTTTTCTGGAAGGAAAAAAAAAATCCACCAAAAAACAGAGAGAAAGAGAGACAGATTTATCACACAAACATGTTCTGTGCACACAGAATGGTCTTGAATCCCTTCTGCCCCACCTCGCAGAATCACGGAATATAAAGATGGAAAGGATCTGAGAAGATCAGCAGGTCCCCCTCATGTCACAGGGTGTATCAGATAACAGATATCCAGAAGATATCTGGAAAGGTTAATGCCATAGGAGAGATGCTGGTGAGACCTTAACTGGCAGAACAAATACAGTTTTGATCACCCACACTCAAAAAAAGACTAATTACAACTCCCAATATTTATTGGGTCGCTACGTAGCATGTAAGGTTCTTCAGCACCTACAAGATTTTTTTTTCAGAGTTTGTGGGTTTTTTTAAATCCATATTTTCTGAGAACTAAAACTTGGTGCTGCTTAGAGAGACAGAAGAGAAGAACATCTCCCACAGGCTGTAAGTATCTGTAGATATCTGACCTTGCACCGTGATCCTGGCTTTGGTTTTAGAGCCCTCTGTCTCACAGGTGTACTCTCCACTGTCCTTCACCGTGGAGTCCCGGATGATCAGAACGGCCCGGGTTCCCTCTTGGTGCAAGTCATATTTCTGGCTTTTTCGGATTGCTTTGCCATCCTTATACCACCTGATGCTCACGTCAGGTTTCGACAATTCACAGCTCAGGCTGATGTCCTGCCCCGCTGCTGATGTTTTATCCTCCAGCTGTTTTGTAATCTCAGTGGGTTTTTCTGAGGAAGACGGAAAAAAAATAAGAAAAAGATAAAAAAAGAGAACTTTGAATAGAAATTATAATCCCTATATGGTTATGGGGTTTGAAATTCAAATAACCATAGCTTTTACTCCTTCCCTAATGAGTGATTCATATTGTATTAGGAAAGGGAGGGGAAAAAGCAACGTTGCTCTTTATTGCATTAATTGCAGTTATGGGCTCTCAGTGAAGATTAAGTGAACATGTTGCCCAGAGAAGCTGTGGCTGCCCCATCCCTGGAGGGGTTCAAGGCCAGGCTGGATGGGGCTTGGAGC
>VZRU01014669.1:81436-92284 GCA_013398155.1 Pedionomus torquatus | reverse complement strand
AAAAAAAAAAAAAAAAAAGAATCCTTCAGCTGGATTTCTCCACACTTCCAGATTAAAAAGGCCAAAGCAACGTGTGATGTGGTTCACCGACACTTCTCCAGAGGAAATGGTGGCTGCACCACGGCTGCTGGGTGGGAAACATCCAGTTCTCATCTAAGCCACACAGGTTGCTCATTAGATCCTCAAAACGAGTACTCACCAGTGGGTTCCAACCTGAAGGTCAGCTTCTGTCCGGCAGCCTCACAAGTGTATTCTCCAGCATCTTTCTTCTCCAGCTGATCTATAACCAGACGCCGGGTTTTGCCCACAGATTCTGTTTTGAATTTTCTAGAGGAAACAAGGAGTCTTCCGTCCTTGAACCATTTCACTTCGGTTGTGTCCTGTGCTACCTCACAGCTGAGGGTGGCGCTTTCTGTCAGGACAGCATTCACCTCCTTCTGGACTTTTTCCTGGTTTATAAATGCAGGTTTGGGCTCTGAATGCAGAAAAGGAAGAAAATTGTGATGAGGGATTAAAAATTAGCTAGGTTTTCCAGGTTTCTGTGAGTACATTTGGAAAATATTTAGGTTGCCAAAATTTGTTCTTCACTGGGCAATATAGAACAGTTAGAGTTGGAAGGGAGCTCAAAAATAATCCAGTTCCAACCCCCCTGCCCTGGGCAGGGACACCTCCCACCACACCAGGTGGCTCCAAGCCCCATCCAGCCTGGCCTTGAACCCCTCCAGGGATAGGGCAGCCACAGCTTCTCGGGGCAACCTCTTCCAGTGCCTCACCACCCTCACAGCAAAGAAGTTCTTCCTAAAATCCCATCTAAATCTCCCCTCTTCCTGTTTAAAACCATTACCCCTTGTCCTATCACTCCACTCCCTGACCAAGAGTCCCTCTCCAGCTCTCCTGGAGCTCCCTTCACATCCTGGAAGGCTGCTCTAAGGTCTCCCTGGAGCCTTCTCTTCTCCAGGCTGAACAGCCCCAGCTCCCTCAGCCTGTCCTCACAGCAGAGGGGCTCCATCACTCTAATCATCTTCATGACCCTCTGCCAGACCTGTTCAAACAGATCCATGTCCTTTCTCTGTTGAGGACTCCAGAGCTGGACACAGGACTCCAGGTGGGGTCTCACGAGCGCAGAGCAAAGGGGGACAGTCACCTCCCATGACCTGCTGGCCACGCTGCTTTTGATGCAGCCCAGGATGGGCTTGGCTTTCTGATATATACACAGATAATGAATAATTGAGGCCTATGGGCTGTGCTAAAGCCATTTCTACAAGTCCAGGCAATCAGGTGCAAAAAATGAGGTGAACCCTACAGGGTGAAACAAACCCAGGCTATAGCAACGGAGTCTCCGTGTAACAGCTATCACATGTAAAACCTTATTATCTTCTATTGTAACTGAGACAAGTAATGTCTCACCCGTGACGACAATCTTGAAGGTCAGTTTCTGGCCAGCAGCCTCGCAGGTGTACTCCCCAGCATCTTTCTTCTCCACCTGACCCACCACCAGACGACGCGATTTGCCCTCTGACTCCACCTTGAACTTCTTGCTCGAGGTGATCAGTTTGCCTTCCTTGTACCACTTCACGTCGGTCTTCTCCTGGGCCACCTCGCAGCTCAGGGTGGCGTTTTCTGATAGAGCAGCTTTCACCTCCTTCTGCACCCTCTCCTTGTTGGTAAACACGACTTCTGGCTCTGAAAGGAGACAGAATTTCAGAAGGTCTCCAAGGTATGATGATGGTCAAGCCCATTATCATGGCTTTCAGGTGACATTGGAAACCAAGCCTCTGACTTAACAATATCCATCTAAAAATATTGGTAGAACATTCAAACTGGTTTGTGGCAAAGTTTTGGGGTCTCTAGTGCAGACCTTGGGCAAACACCCTGCCACATTTTACCATGACCCTGCTCGGAAATTCACTGAGAAGCAGCTGCATTGCAGAGCTGTTCTGGTTGCCCATCTCCATCTTCACATGTTGGTGCAATCAGGACTTTCCAGAACATAGCACTGTTCCTACAACGATGGGTAGGTTCCAAAGAGTTTCAAGGATGCAGTTCCCTGTTTTCAAGGGTTCATAATGTCTTATGTAAAAGACTTATGATACTATTAATTTTTCTAAATAGTCCAGAAACAAAATCTGGGCTAAAGAATCTTCTCTCACCTGTGACATCAATCCTGAAGGTCAGTTTCTGGCCAGCAGCCTCGCAGGTGTACTCCCCAGCATCTTTCTTCTCCACCTGACCCACCACCAGACGACGCAATTTGCCCTCCGACTCCACCTTGAACTTCTTGCTCGAGGTGATCAGTTTGCCTTCCTTGTACCACTTCACGTCAGTCTTCTCCTGGGCCACCTCGCAGCTTAGGGTGGCGTTTTCTGATAGGGCAGCTTTCACCTCTTTCTGCACCTTCTCCTTGTTGATGAAAGCATCTTCTGCCTCTGTTATTAAGGGTAGAGGAGCAGATTTTGAAAATTAATCTTCCACACCTACTCCGCTTCTCAAATGCACACAGTCTTTGGAGGGTGGGGCTGAGGATGAATTTCACTTTCCCTGCCAACACCATCAACCAAATGTTAACATTTGAACAACATCAAGTGCCAGTGAAGGACTCCTTTTTTACTGTTAATCCAAAACCATTTATATGGCCCCAGAGCGTCTGTTCTTTCCACCATTATCGTTCTCCAAAAACTACATAAAAGAAGGTCACATATCCCCGTGTCCAGCAGGACTCCAGGGGATGGAGTCAGTTTGCTGCAAGAGAACAAGCATTAGTTTGTCCAAACAATCCAAGAGCTGCAATTTACTTTGTCAACAGAAGCAAACCTGGTCTTGAGAAACAAACCATCTGAGCCTGTTCTTTGTCTATCTCTTTATTTCCCAAATGTTCCAAACACGTGCCAATCCAGAACCGTGTTTCTCCACAAATTAAAAGTAGCCAACCCCTGCGGTATTTCCTTGGCACTGCACCCTGCCAGAATCAAAAAGCAATCTAATATATCAACTCCTTGATTTGCTTTACATCCACCAAGATCCAACTGAGGGATGTCAAGTTCCAAGCCTATTCTTGCTCATGTCATTGTGAAGAGACCTGTTTTTTTCAGCTACGGCTTCTGACAACAGTTCTATTATTGCCCTTTGGTTGGCAGAGGCCATAAAGAAAAGGTTTCCTGCATAATAAAGGGGGACTTTGTTTTAGGAAGAAGCATTTGCAAGAGAACGTGTGTGCTTAGGAGATTTTTGGTGTTCTTTAATTTCTCCTGCATTTCCTGAATTCTCATTTTGCTATCAGTGCATCTCCACCGTCTATCCAGGTATATTCCCCCTTGATCTTCAGCCAGCCCTTGCGCTAGAGAAATCCACAACATTCTTAGTTTTTCAAGAAGGGAGACAGATCTAAGAGTCAAAGCACAAACTGCATGAGAAAAGCAGCAGAATTTAGGTGCTGGCTCCATCCCTGCCTGCTGCAATGGAATCTGTCAAGCTACAGAACTTCTCCCTCCTTCAGTTTTTTTGAGATGTAAATCAGAGATGTAGCAAATTCACTCACCCGTGACGACAATCTTGAAGGTCAGTTTCTGGCCAGCAGCCTCGCAGGTGTACTCCCCAGCATCTTTCTTCTCCACCTGACCCACCACCAGACAACGCAATTTGCCCTCCGACTCCACCTTGAACTTCTTGCTCGAGCTGATCAGTTTGCCTTCCTTGTACCACTTCACGTCGGTCTTCTCCTGGGCCACCTCACAGCTCAGGGTGGCATTTTCTGATAGGGCAGCTTTCACCTCCTTCTGCACTTTTTCCTTGTTGGTAAACACGACTTCTGGCTCTGAAAAGAAACAGAATTTTAGAAGGTCTCCAAGGTATGATGATGCTCAATCCCATGATCATGCCTTACAGATAACACTGCAATCCAAGCCTCTGACTTTACAGATCTAAAAATATTGGTAGAATATTCAAACTGGTTTGTGGCAAAGTTTTGGGGTCTCTAGTGCAGACCTTGGGCAAAAACCCTGCCACACTTCATCATGACCCTGCTCAGAAATTCACTGAGAAGCAGCTGCATTGCAGAGCTGTTCTGGTTGCAGCAACATGTGAGGATGGAGACGGGCAATCAGGACTTTCCAGACCATAGCCCTGTTCCAACAATGATGGGTAGATTCCAAAGTGTTTCAAGGATACAGTTCCTTGTTTTCAGGGGGTCATAATGTCTTACATAAAAGACATATGATACTATTAATTTTTCCAAATAGCCCCGAAACAAAATCTGGGCTAAAGAATCTTCTCTCACCTGTGACATCAATCCTGAAGGTCAGTTTTTGGCCAGCAGCCTCGCAGGTGTACTCCCCAGCATCTTTCTTCTCCACCTGACCCACCACCAGACGACGCGATTTGCCCTCCGACTCCACCTTGAACTTCTTGCTCGAGGTGATCAGTTTGCCTTCCTTGTACCACTTCACGTCGGTCTTCTCCTGGGCCACCTCACAGCTCAGAGTGGCATTTTCTGATAGTGAAGCTTTCACTTCTTTCTGCACTTTTTCTTTGTTGATAAACGCGTCCTCTGCTTCTGTAGGGTGGGAGAAGCAATTTTAAAATCACAGATCTATTCAAGCTGTCCAAAACACTCACAGCTAGATGCAAAACCCTGCTCATGGGACATTCCCACAGCTCTGTCACCTTGGAATCTTCCCCCCTCACAGCTAAGATATACTCAGACAAGACATGGTCCTCTCTACACCCTAAAGGCAACACATTCCCTACTTCTGAGCAAAATGAACTAATGCCCCAGGAGTCAAGGTTCTTCAAGTCTCCATCAATCCACAAGAAACCTGATGTTTCCTTCCTTAATGCAATGCACTGAGAACAACCTCATCCACCACTGGGACTGCAGTGCAAGCCTTGCCAACTCTAGGTACTTCCTGAGCATGATTCCAGACCTGTTTTCCCCAACACCTGGGAGCTGACCCTACCTTTACCCCTATCAATCACAACAGCATTTATGAACTCATTTAACTGTTCTTTATTCTGAAATCTGAAAACAAGGACCACCATTCAGCTCACAGATGAAGACGTTAAGCTAAAGGCTTCTACGTGACAGTGGATGCACGCAAGTTGGTTGGCTTGATAGACCTCCATAATTGATGAAGATATAGGCTACACAAACCCTGGAGCACAATTCATTTTCCTCTAGAGTTGAGGGAACTCCTGGAGCTTCCTGTGATGAGAACAACCATATGTCTCACCCGTTACGACAATCTTGAAGGTCAGTTTCTGGCCAGCAGCCTCGCAGGTGTACTCCCCAGCATCTTTCTTCTCCACCTGACCCACCACCAGACGACGCGATTTGCCCTCCGACTCCACCTTGAACTTCTTGCTCGAGGTGATCAGTTTGCCTTCCTTGTACCACTTCACGTCGGTCTTCTCCTGGGCCACCTCACAGCTCAGAGTGGCATTTTCTGATAGGGCAGCTTTCACCTCCTTCTGCACTTTTTCCNAATCTTCCCCCCTCACAGCTAAGATATACTCAGACAAGACATGGTCCTCTCTACACCCTAAAGGCAACACATTCCCTACTTCTGAGCAAAATGAACTAATGCCCCAGGAGTCAAGGTTCTTCAAGTCTCCATCAATCCACAAGAAACCTGATGTTTCCTTCCTTAATGCAATGCACTGAGAACAACCTCATCCACCACTGGGACTGCAGTGCAAGCCTTGCCAACTCTAGGTACTTCCTGAGCATGATTCCAGACCTGTTTTCCCCAACACCTGGGAGCTGACCCTACCTTTACCCCTATCAATCACAACAGCATTTATGAACTCATTTAACTGTTCTTTATTCTGAAATCTGAAAACAAGGACCACCATTCAGCTCACAGATGAAGACGTTAAGCTAAAGGCTTCTACGTGACAGTGGATGCACGCAAGTTGGTTGGCTTGATAGACCTCCATAATTGATGAAGATATAGGCTACACAAACCCTGGAGCACAATTCATTTTCCTCTAGAGTTGAGGGAACTCCTGGAGCTTCCTGTGATGAGAACAACCATATGTCTCACCCGTTACGACAATCTTGAAGGTCAGTTTCTGGCCAGCAGCCTCGCAGGTGTACTCCCCAGCATCTTTCTTCTCCACCTGACCCACCACCAGACGACGCGATTTGCCCTCCGACTCCACCTTGAACTTCTTGCTCGAGGTGATCAGTTTGCCTTCCTTGTACCACTTCACGTCGGTCTTCTCCTGGGCCACCTCACAGCTCAGAGTGGCATTTTCTGATAGGGCAGCTTTCACCTCCTTCTGCACTTTTTCCTTGTTGGTAAACACGACTTCTGGCTCTGAAATAAGGAGACATTAGGGAAAAACATTAATAAGATGTAAACAGCTTTTGACAAGAAGATACTGTATGCATTTTGTGTAGATGCTCTACAGGATGGTTGGTCAGTTACACTGCTTTGCAGTTCTTCCTGTCACATAGAACATTGCACCCTCAAAAGACAGTCCATGTAACTGTCACACCACTCTGAGTAGCCTTCATGAACAGCCCCAGCACCTCATTTTCAAATGTCTTGCAAGGAAGACAAAAATAAGTTTCTCCCTTTGTGTCTTTATGCTATTTCTGCACCTCGCATTTTGAGTTAACCAAATATACAACAACAAGGTGGCTGAGTTGCCACCTCAACTATCACATTATTTACAGGAATTTGCCAATATTTTGGTATTTCAGATTAAGACTTGGGGGTTGTTCAGAAGATATTTTGTAATTCAATCCCAAAGAAATGACAAAGGTACAGTTCTTAATGTGGAAAAAGTCTACTTGGCCTACCTTATACAAGAAAAATAACCTAAAAAATTTGCAATACACTTTTCATTCCTTGGAAATCTCTTAATTTTTCAGAAAACTGGCCATAAGGCATCTTCTCCTAACACAAGCAACAAGAATGAAGTCTTGAAAGTCACTTTCTTCCACAGAACCACTTAGAACTTCCTTCTCAACAAATGGTGTTGGTGGCAAAAAGGGTATCATGTGCAATGAGCAGTCAGTTATCTGTGTTGAAAAGATTAAATTGTCGCTTTGCTAAGTAGGACTGACTGATTTTTATCTCCTATTACCCATAAACGGTGTGGTTACTGTTAGCTTTTATATTACTGTACACTTGAGATGTGGGAGGAGATATGGACCCTAAAGAAACAGGGTCCTACATTTTTCCCCACCAATTTACCTTAAGAAATAACTGCACAAGAAATGTAAAATATTTCTGGTATGCCTAGGTGACTGACATCCTATAGCTAGAACATCCCAGCGTATAGCACAGGCTGCCTTTGCCTGTTTGGGTCCCAGGTTACTTGAGGGTTAAAGTCCACAATTTCACTGATCCAGAAGCACAACCTTCCCAGGTTACTCGAGCATTAAAGGCCACAAGGTTGAGCGTTAAAGGTCACTGGTCCAGAAGCACAACCTCCAAAGATAAACACTGAGCTAGCAAGCGTATGGGGTCACCATTGCCCTTCAGTTTCAGCTCAAGCACAGAAGACTATTCCTTCACCCAGCTTCAGGCATCAGGGTTACCTGGTTAAGGTGACCTGGGAGGTTCTCGGATCTCCCTGGTAGTCATGGTGAACCCCTTCACACAATCATACAATGCTAAGGGTTGGAAGGGACCATTATAGGTCGTCTAGTCCAACCCTGCTGCCAAAGTAGGGTCACCCAGAGTAGGTTGCACAGAAATGCATCCAGGTGGGTTTTGAGTATCTCCAGAGAAGAAGACTCCACACCCTCTCTGGACAGCCTCTTCCAGTGCTCTGGCACTCTCAAAAGAAAGAGGTTTGTCCTCATGTTGAGATGGAATTTCCTGCATGCCTGCTTGTGCCCGTTGCCCCTTGTTCTGTCAGCAGGCACCACTCAGAAGAGTCTGGCTCCATCCTTTTGGCACCTGCCCTTTGGATATTGCATTGATGAGGTCCTAGAGAGATGCTCTGCCATCCCAACCATCTTCGTGTCCACTGGACTCCCTCCAGTAGTTCCTTGTATTTCTTGAACTGGAGAGCCCACAACTGGTTCCACTGCTCCAGATGTGGCCTCCCCAGGGCAGAGTAGAGGGGGAGGATGACCTCCATTGGCCTGCTGGCCACGCTTTTTTTAATACACCCCAGGAGACCCTTGGCCTTCTTGGCCACAAGGGCACATTGCACTTCCATAAGCCATGCTACTGCTTTGCTCCCCCCAGGCACTCTCTGCAGGCTCCTAATGCTATCCTTCACTCTTCCTTGATGACTTTCTCCTCTGCATACCATCTGTCATGTCCATATTCTGAGGGGCAGCAGCTGCCTGGGAGGACAAGGAGTAGGGGTAAGTTCAGGTCAAGTTCCTTCACTGCTGACCAGGGCGCTACATGCAATCCTGGTATCCACATTGTGGGCTTCCCATCAATACCATGAAGTCCATGGAACGAGAGAGGTCCTAAGAGGACAAGCCAAAGCAGAAACCCAGCTTACACGCTCTAAAATTTCAGCTCCTCTGATCATATGGAGAATAGAGGGGGTGTAAGGAGGTGTCACTGTCGTTAAGGCGTCATTAACGAGGCAGCGTACACGGCTGGGTGATGCAAAGCCCCTCAAAGGCACATGTCAGCCTATTTGCAGATTCAGCAGGAATTTGGTATCTGGAAGAGCTCAGCCACGTGCCAAGGCTTGCCTCCAAAACCGGTTGTGAAAATACAATCTTTTCAACTGCCATCTACAGCTTGGACCATGAATACGAAGGGTGCTCTACACAAAGGATTTACAAACCACTCGGTGTAAACGGGTGCTGTACTTAGAATTTCAAGTTCACAGGGCAGGAACATCCCAGGCACCTGTTTGTCCTCTGCATTCCTGCCGTTTAATATTAAACATTTTTATGGTAATAGGAAATGTGACCGAATCTCTTAATCAGCTTATGAAGTGATTTACATTGGCCAATAATGTGTCTTAGAATGGTTAGAGTTGGAAGGGACCTTAAAGACCATTTCAGTTCCAACCCCCTGCCCTGGGCAGGGACACCTCCCACCACACCAGGTTGCTCCAAGCCCCATCCAGCCTGGCCTTAAACCCCTCCAGGGATGGGGCAGCCACAGCTTCTCTGGGCAACCTCTTCCAGTGCCTCACCACCCTCACAGCAAAGAATTTCTTCCTCAGATCCAATCTAAATCTCCCTCCTAGTTTAAAACCATTACCCCTTGTCACTAGGCTTCCTGACCAAGAGTCCCTTCTCCAGCTCTCCTGGAGCTCCCTTCAGATCCTGGAAGGCTGCTCTAAGGTCACCCTGGAGCCTTCTCTCCTCCAGGCTGAGCAGCCCTAGCTCTTTTTTAAAGCTACATTTTAAAACTTAATTTTAAAGCTAAACAAGCATCCAGATGGAGTTTCCAATCTCAGCTGCAGTTGGATGGTGACGTTGAGTTGAAACTGGAGAAAAATCATTTTCTGGACAGGGACCTTTGGTCTCCTGCAAATAAGATTTTGCCTGTACACCATGAATCTTGACATAATGAGGTTGCAGAACCAGCTCTGTTGGCTGCACGTCTAGCTGGGTCCCAAAGTGGGCAGCACCCAGTTGCGTTAACATTGGAAGTCAAAAAGCCACAGCTGCATCACAACACTCAACCCTGAGCACCTAACCTTCAAGCTGTCCTTAAACAGGGAAGGTTTTGTCCTACCCACAGAGCCACGGAGCACGGGAACCCTGAAAAGCTTTCCGAGTGCAAGGGTAACGGGATAAATTAAGACTCAGAAAGCCCCCGCTCTTTGGGATAATCTAGTAAGATGAGGATTTCTGCAGGGAAAGAGCAACGGCTCCGAGTACTCATAATCCCTCCTGACTTTCACAGTAGATCATTTTCCAGTGAGTGCGGGACCTGCATGTCATGTTACAGTCGTACACACCAGGAATACAGCAACGGTAGCTAAGCAGGCGCTCTCCGCTTACGACTGCAGGGGGGAAGGTGTTACATTACCCTGTGCATCATCCCGGTTTGAGGGAGAACCAAAAACCTTTGGTTTCCCAGGCAGACAGCTAAGAATAGCCCTCAGCTAGAGAAATTCAAGCATAAAAGCACTAAATACCTGTGTTTTCAAATTGCATCTCCGCAGGCGTGTATGAACCTGACCATGAACCTTCTGCCACCCTGTGCCACCACCTACTGATGTCCATGTTGCGTTTTCTCTGACAGACGCCTCTCAAATCTGGCTCTGCCGTGATCCACCCTTCGTTAAAACTGGCACCTCCCCGAGCCAAGAGCACGAGCTACGCAATTCATGAAGAAGAGCCGAAGTATCCCAACTCACACCCTGCGTTCCCTACACGGAGCAGGGATGCGTAGGAGCAGATGGCTTACAATACATGCTATAGGGAGCAGCAAAGCTTTATGCTCCAGCAGCAGATGCACACAGGGGATGGAGGGAGCAGGGTGGCCCGAGAGAGAAGAACACACCAGCTATGCCCTGCAAGGGCTTCACGTGGCCAAGATGGATATGGGCAGGAGAATCAATAGGCTCCCAAGGCAGCTGGCCTCCTACACAGCTGATAAAATGCCAGACCTCTGCCAGCATCGTGGTCCCAGTGTGTTTGGTGTCGTCAGAAAGCAGAGGATCAGCTCAGAATACAAGACAGGCAGAACGTTAAGAGAGAGGCATTTGGCTGTGAAGTGTTATGAACATGAACACCACAAAATGAGCCCCTTTCTTATCATCCCTGTTCAGAAATGATCTCTCAGAACGTAGCTGATGTGTTCATGGTTGCCCAGATCCAGAGGATAAAATTCACTGGACTTCTTGCAAAATGTACTGAGACCAAAGAAATCCCTAGTGTAGTAAGAGCAGGGGAAAAAAAAAAAA
>VZRU01014669.1:62183-80881 GCA_013398155.1 Pedionomus torquatus | reverse complement strand
ATGTCCTTTCTCTGTTGAGGACTCCAGAGCTGGACACAGGACTCCAGGTGGGGTCTCACCAGAGCAGAGGGGGAGAATCCCCTCCCGTGACCTGCTGGTCACGCTGCTTTTGATGCAGCCCAGGATGGGGTTTTCTTTCAGGGCTGCCATGGTGCAGCTGATCTTTTTAGGACAATGAGCTACCATTAACTCCCAAACCCTCTAAAAATGCAGCCA
The DNA here is from genome assembly GCA_013398155.1 of Pedionomus torquatus. NCBI lineage: Eukaryota > Metazoa > Chordata > Aves > Charadriiformes > Pedionomidae > Pedionomus > Pedionomus torquatus. Next base: position 80,665 of record VZRU01014669.1, on the reverse strand, counting down.
CAACGAAGCAGGACTCGCATAAACATGACTGCTTAAATATCACCTGGCAGACAAGGGTTTGCACCACTTCTCCTAGCTTTACAAAGCCCAGTTGGGAATCCAACGACAGCGGCTAATGGGAGAAGTGGAAGAGCTGGAAGAAAGGTTGTCAGATAGAAATCATAATTCCAAGTTGCACATATCTGTGCCCATTTCTGTTCATCATCCAAAGGTTTCAAGCCACATGGAGTTACGAGGCTGCGTTCACACACGCATTTGCACAGCCACAATGTGAGTAATNGGGGGTTTACTTGCTGTGGAAGAGCTCTCCTGGCGGGAGGGAATGCCTGCCTGCAAATGTCTGTGGTGACCAAATCCCTCTCCTACCTGTGACGACAATCTTGAAGGTCAGTTTCTGGCCAGCAGCCTCGCAGGTGTACTCCCCAGCATCTTTCTTCTCCACCTGACCCACCACCAGACGACGCGATTTGCCCTCTGACTCCACCTTGAACTTCTTGCTCGAGGTGATCAGTTTGCCTTCCTTGTACCACTTCACGTTGGTCTTCTCCTGGGCCACCTCACAGCTCAGGGTGGCGTTTTCTGATAGGGCAGCTTTCACCTCCTTCTGCACTTTTTCTTTGTTGATAAACGCGTCCTCTGCTTCTGTAGGGTGGGAAAAGAAATGTAAACATCGTATGTAAGCTCTTGCTGTCCAAGGCATTGAAACTCGGATGAAAAATATGACAACTTCCCATGGCTTGGTCATTTTGGAATGGTCTCATCCACAGCAAAGATAGACTCAGACAGGACACGGCCCTCAGCACAGCCTGAGGACACAACATCAGCCATTTTATCATTTCTGAGCAAAACGATCCAGTGCCCCAAGGAGTTCGGTTTCTTCCCATCTCCATGAGAAATCTGACTTTTTCCTTCCATAATGTAACAAACAAAAATCTCCCAGTCTCATCTGCCACTGGGACCCATTCCTAAGCCTTACCCATTCTAGGTACTTCTTGAGAAGACCTGTTTTTCTACTTCTTCCAGACCTATTTTCCCACACGTTTGGGAGCTTCTCCTGCCTTTTTACATATAAGTCGAACCAGCAGATAAAATCGCCTATTTTTTCTTTAATATTAAATCAAAAAACAAAGACTGCTGGCTTTTATCTCGCAAAGGAAGGCATCTAGTTGTAGGAGTCTGTCTGACAGTGGATGGATGGATGCAAGCTGGTGTCCTGATCAACCTCATTAATCAACAAACATCCCTGGATGTTTGGGATCATACACAGTCCCTGGAGCTCATTTTACTCTGTAGCACAGAAAACTCGTGGATCTTTCCATGTTGAGAATGAACAGATCTCCTACCTGTGACGACAATCTTGAAGGTCAGTTTCTGGCCAGCAGCCTCGCAGGTGTACTCCCCAGCATCTTTCTTCTCCACCTGACCCACCACCAGACGACATGATTTGCCCTCCGACTCCACCTTGAACTTCTTGCTCGAGGTGATCAGTTTGCCTTCCTTGTACCACTTCACGTCGGTCTTCTCCTGGGCCACCTCGCAGCTCAGGGTGGCGTTTTCTGATAGTGAAGCTTTCACCTCCCTTTGTACCTTGTCCTTGTTTGTAAACACGTCTTCCGTCTCTGTAAGAATGTTACAACAGTCACACATAACTTTTTGCAATTATCTTCTCCAGTGCTTAATCACATTCCTCCTATTTCACTACACTTGTGCCAACAGAAGATGGTCCATTAAGACAAGAAAGCACCTTCAGTTGTTTTGCTGACAGGAGGTGAATAGGTGGATTCTGGGATAAAGTCAGAAAAACTGACCATTCGAGCCCAGATTTGAACCTGGAACTGTGAGAACCAACATGCACTGACTAAACCTTCTTCCCTCTTCTCTTTTTCTCTCCAAGCTTCCAAGTGAAACAGAAGCCCTTGTGCCTTCATGTCCAGGAACCGTTGCTCTTTTTCTGCATATTTGGCTCACTCTAATTCAGTCATTCTCCATCCTCTTCCAGTGCCTCAGCACCCTCACAGCAAAGAACTTCTTCCTAAGATCTCATCTAAATCTCCCCTCTTCCAATTTAAAACCCTTCCCCCTTGTCCTGTCACTCCACTCCCTGACAGAGTCCCTCTCCAGCTCTCCTGTCGGCTACTTTCAGGGCTTTCACTCCGGAGAGGTGGCGAGATGATCCTCCAATTGTAAGACACTACCCAAAATGGAATATTCTTTTACCTTTGGGATATCTAGCATTTTCTCACCTCTGACTTTGACTTGGAATGTTATTTTGTCATCCTTTGTTTCACAGGTATAGCTCCCTTGGTCTTGCTGCGTCACCTTCTTGACGACGAGCTTGCGGTGTGTCCCCTGGGAGATAACTGTTGTCCTCTGGTCCTGCTTCACCTCAGTTTGATCCTTCTTCCATACCACGGTTCCACTGGCAGCTGACACCTCACACACCAGCTCAAGGTTTTCAGAAGGACTGACTGATATTTCTGGAGTTGTTTTGGGCTTGTTGACAAAATTGATAGCTTCATCTGGAAGGAAAAAGAGAAGAAAGTTTACGCCTTGATTCAGGCTTATCAGTACAGTGGTAAAATATGGTAATGACGGATAATTACTTCATTGCTAATCACACTTGAGTGATCAAGTTTCACCTCTGGAGGTGTAAATGTATGTGTGTAGGGTACCAATCACATGTAAATATGACAGTCAGTTAAGAGTTCTGGCAGTAAACTGTGGGCAGGAAAGTCCCTCTGGAGATACAGCAAGGTTCTCTCTGTTGAGGAACTCACTGTCCAAGTTTTAAATCATCCAGAGAGTTAGTACATAACGGTCTCCAATTTGGAAGCTGGGTGTTGATGCATCCTTTATACTATATCAGCCTATTAGGTCTACACTGTGGTGTGTACGTCGAGGGAGGTGATTCTACCCATCTATGCCATTCTTGTGAGACCCCACTTGCAGTCCTGCATCCAGTTTTGGAGTCCTCCTTGGAGCCCACCTTGTCCTGTCTCTCCACTCCCTGACTAAGGGTCCCTCTCCACTCTCCTGGATCTCCCTTCAGATCCTGGAAGGCTGCTCTAAGGTCTCCCCGGAGCCTTCTCTTCTCCAGGCTGAACAGCCCCAGCTCTCTCAGCCTGTCCTCATAGGAGAGGTGCTCCAGCCCTCTGAGCATCTCAGTGGCCCTCCGCTGGACCTGTTCCAACAGTTCCATGTCACAGATACCGAATTTCACAGATAAATTCTTGTGTCATTTTATACTCTGGCTCCATCCTGGATGAGAACAAGCGTCGGTGACGAGCGTTTCTGTTCTGGGCTTGACCTGACAGTCACGTGCTTTAGCACGTGTGTTGTGCTGATGGGCACGTGCCACCAACTCATGGTCTCACTTCCAGTACCTCCAGGGAGACATCTCAGCCATCACAGCATCCTTTGGGGACAGCAGGAGAGGGCTTAACTCTCCAAAGCAGGACTTGACCCAAACACATAACAGCGCCGTTATACCGTTTGCCCCCCAATTTGCAGAAGGACCACAGCAAGGGGCAGAGTCTCACAATATTGGCCCCCAAAATCTGGCCATTTACAAGGCAAGGCAAGGAGAGCGAACCGAATCTTGAGATTCTAACTCAGATTCTGATCCTGTACTAGCAGCACAAACATACCTGAGACTTTTAAATCAAAAACAAGAGTGTCATCTCCAATCTTGCACGTGTATGTCCCTTCATCTTCTTTTGTCACAGCCGAAGCCACGAGCTTATGGAGTTTTCCTTTATCTTCCATGGTGAATTTCTTGCTGGCTGTGATCTCCCTGCCGTCTTTGTACCACTTGACCATGACGTTGGCCTCAGAGGTCTCAGAAACCAATTCTACCTGTTTTCCAGAGACAGCCTTGATGACACCTCCAGTTTTCTCTTTGTTTACGAAGTTTGCAAGTGCTAAAACAAAAAACCAGACACGTGGGGCTTGTAAAGAATTCTACGGACATCAGTAACTATGTAAAATGCTTAAGTCACTTATTAATTTTTCATAAGACCAAATATGCATGTTTAATTACCCATCTAATTACTAGATTCTAATGCAGAAGCAGCCAAAACCCAGCCTATGTAATCCATATAGCTGATTATCATAGATCCAAAAACTGGAGCACATACAACACAGGAGGCTGAGCCAACAGGAAAGTCGTAGGCAACAAGATCTTAAGAAAATATCCAGGAGAGGTGAGGAAAGATGTGACATGAGCAAATGGAAGGGGGAAAAATGAAGGTTATTGTAACCAACTGGCAGATAAATCAACTCCAAAAGAGGTTAAAATGTAATCTGGATAAGTTAAGTTATATTAAATTAAAAATCTATACAGATATCACATATGAAAAGAAATTTATCTCTGGAAAATAACTGGAGCAGAGGAAGTACATAATTAATCTGGCAGCATATTAGCATATAGTGGAATAATTGAATCACCAGCTGCCTCAAAGCAAAGCTTCAAAAACCCACCAGTATCTTAGCTAAAAATATGAGCCTGAAACCACAGTCTCATTGCACTCTAGATAACGGAACTCATTTTCAAACACACCTTCTTAACCCATTATTTTGAGACAACACACACAATGAAGTCACTTTGTTGGGAGGGATGCTACCAAAAATTGAAGCCTTCATTCTGTATGATTTATTTTTTTTCCTTAATTTCCAAGAAAGTGATTATATAAATGCCTTACACAATACAAATTAAGAACTTTGGCAGAATGCCTGGCAAAAAAAAAACAACAAAAACAACCCAGTTTTTAGCTTTCACCGCTAACACTGCAACAAGCAGTTGCAGTCCATGGGCTGGTCCAGCTCAGAAAGACTCTCTCAGAGGGTTAATTGTCACTCAAAGATGTCATTACCAGCACCGTGTCCTGGTGCCACACGTAGGGCTTCTCTCCTTCACCTCAAATACCCTGCCCACAAGGATGGGGGTTGCATTTAGAGCCATGGAATTGTCTAGGTTGGAGGGACCTTTCAGATGGAGCGCAACCATCAACCGAACACTGACAATTTAGTTTCTTTGCTTTTAAGTACGTTGGATTTCCATGGTAGCACTTTTAAATACAGATAAATATTTGGTAGGGACCCAGTATTCACTAGTTTGGACAGGGGCAGAGTCTAGAGACCTAAAAATGAAGAGTGAATGGACTCACCAAGCCGTACACAGATAAGAAAGACAAAAGAAAAGCCCACTTCCAAATCTCTCTCAAATTAAGACTAAGCAATCTCCAACGAGCAAATAAACAGGCAAAAAGGAAGGGGGGGATATGATGGTGCAACCAAGGGTCTCTCCAGTTCTGGTCCTCAAGGGACTCGATTCAGTCACCAGCTTCTGGCAGGGACAGTAACTCACGTCTGCACTTCTCCAGGTCGCCACCAGCCTGGTTTTAGAATCACAGAATCCTCCAGGCCAGAAGGGACCTCCAAAGGTCATCTAGTCCGACCTCCCTGCAGTTGCAGGGACACCCCCAACTAGACCAGGTTGCCCAGGGCCTCATCCAGCCTCACCTTGAATATCTCTTTTCTAGGGTTTACTAATACTGCTTATTAGAAGCAGTATCTATGGGTAAAGAAGTTGTATCAGAAGCATTGAAACCAGGAAAAAATTCCTTTTTTATTGTTTTTTCTTGGGGCCTCTGTTTCTCTAATGACATATAACGGTGGGGCTTTCCCTTCAGTAAGACACCACCGCAATCCTTCTCCTCTAATCCAACCACCTCCATCCATGAAGTCTGCAGGGGCCAAACGCCGCTGAGACCTCTCCGTCTCCACCAACATCGCTGCAACTCAGCTTCCCAGGTCAAAAGTTTTGGGAGGAAGGAGGAGATGGGTTCATTCATGCCCTTTTCACTTCCCCAGAAAATTAGAGTGAAAAAAAAAAAAAAAATATGCAAAGCAAAGGAGACTTCTCAGACGTCCTGTTTCAATGCAGGAGGTCACGTGTCAGAGGACACCTATCACGTGAAGCCTCATGGCAGTGGAGGGACGGCAGTGATAAATGGACAAATGCATTCTCCAGCAGAGCTTATTTTGGACAGGAGTCCCAGTGAGTGATGCCTCTGGCCACAGCTTGGCACAGTGGCCTCTCAGCCACCAGGTGATGCCCACGTGCCAGAGGCATCTGACCTGCACATCAAATGATTCACCAGATGGAAATCAGCCCAGACCAGTTTCCTGGGCTGCATCAAAAGAAGCATGACGAGCAGGTTGTGGGAGGTGATCCTCCTCCTCTGCGCTTGTGAGACCCCACCTGGAGTCCTGTGTCCAGCTCTGGAGTCCTCAACACAGAAAGGACATGGACCTGTTGGAACGGGTCCAGCGGAGGGCCACCAAGATGCTCAGAGGGCTGGAGCCCCTCTGCTGTGAGGACAGGCTGAGGGAGCTGGGGCTGTTCAGCCTGGAGAAGAGAAGGCTCCGGGGAGACCTTGGAGCAGCCTTCCAGGATCTGAAGGGAGCTCCAGGAGAGCTGGAGAGGGACTCTTGGTCAGGGAGTGGAGTGACAGGACAAGGGGGAAGGGTTTTAAACTGGAAGAGGGGAGATTTAGATGAGGTATTAGGAAGAAATTCTTCACCGTGAGGGTGGTGAGACCCTGGCCCAGGTTGCCCAGAGAAGCTGTGGCTGCCCCATCCCTGGAGGGGTTCAAGGCCAGGCTGGATGGGGCTTGGAGCAACCTGGTGTGGTGGGAGGTGTCCCTGCCCAGGGCAGGTGGTTGGAACTGGATGATCTTGAAGGTCCCTTCCAACTCCAACCATTCTATGATTCCAGGAGGACCAGATAAAAGGTGAAGAAGATGAAAAGTTAAATACTGAAACAGCACTCGTGAGCCTCATCCCACACAGATGAGATAGATCAGAGACGGTTCTCCAAGAATCATGCTACCAACAGTGGATGTTTAAGTTCCAGCTTGTCAACACATATTTTTAAAAAATAGCACTGATTACTCATTTGACAGTCACATTACACTGCAAAGTGCACGGAGATCTCCATCAGCTAATTCAAGTAAATCCGTGCGAAGAGCTGCCAGTGTGAAAAGTTATGCTAAAAAAGCAGAGAGAGGGAGAAGAAAACCGAAATTACGAACAGCTGCCAAGCGCAGACAGTGAATTCCCCCCTCCACAAATGTCATCACTCCAGGTACTGTCATCACATTTTGTGATGTATTTGTTTTTCTGCTTTCTTCGTGCCTCTCTTGAGTTCACTCTTTGAGAACAACCAAGCAAGCCGTCAGACGCGAACCACATGCCTTACTGGGGGGCTTTTGTTGTATTTACAGAAGCCAAGCAGGGTGAGAAGCCAGTAAAATAAGATCACGAAGCATTTCATATGGACTTGACATAGAAACACTGAGATCATTGCTGGGAAGAAGATGAGGGGTGAGTTATGGGACAGAACACAGAAATCAAATGGCTTTGCAAAGTGAACTTGCCATTTCAAAGCAGAAAAGCTCTGGAGGGCAACCCAGAACAGGCTGGACCGTGCTGGAGTCAGGCTGTGTACTCTGAACCTCTGCAAACATCTAGATAATACCCAGGAGGAATGGTCTGGGGCTTTTTAGCCAACACCTGGTCCCATCCAAGGCAGTTCTATGAACTAGTTCATGAAAGCTTGCAGAGATGGGAAGGCTTGTGACAAGGAGCTTAATGCTGTTGGTTTCAGGGTTCAAGACTCCACATCTCGCTGGGGAGTTGATATGGCCCCATCCAGGCAGCAGACCATCAGGAGGGAAGGGACTACCATGAAAACAAAAATGGCCAAACAACGTGGCAGCTATAAATCAGCACCGGTTCAAATCACAGAACGGTTTGGGTTGGAAGGGACCTTAAAGATCGTCAGGTTCCAACCCCTCTGCCCTGGGTAGGGACACCTTCCACTAGAGCNATGTCATCACTCCAGGTACTGTCATCACATTTTGTGATGTATTTGTTTTTCTGCTTTCTTCGTGCCTCTCTTGAGTTCACTCTTTGAGAACAACCAAGCAAGCCGTCAGACGCGAACCACATGCCTTACTGGGGGGCTTTTGTTGTATTTACAGAAGCCAAGCAGGGTGAGAAGCCAGTAAAATAAGATCACGAAGCATTTCATATGGACTTGACATAGAAACACTGAGATCATTGCTGGGAAGAAGATGAGGGGTGAGTTATGGGACAGAACACAGAAATCAAATGGCTTTGCAAAGTGAACTTGCCATTTCAAAGCAGAAAAGCTCTGGAGGGCAACCCAGAACAGGCTGGACCGTGCTGGAGTCAGGCTGTGTACTCTGAACCTCTGCAAACATCTAGATAATACCCAGGAGGAATGGTCTGGGGCTTTTTAGCCAACACCTGGTCCCATCCAAGGCAGAGAAGGTTCTATGAACTAGTTCATGAGATGGGAAGGCTTGCGACAAGGAGCTTAATGCTGTTGGTTTCAGGGTTCAAGACTCCACATCTCGCTGGGGAGTTGATATGGCCCCAGCCAGGCAGCAGACCATCAGGAGGGAAGGGACTACCATGAAAACAAAAATGGCCAAACAACGTGGCAGCTATAAATCAGCACCGGTTCAAATCACAGAACGGTTTGGGTTGGAAGGGACCTTAAAGATCGTCAGGTTCCAACCCCTCTGCCCTGGGTAGGGACACCTTCCACTAGAGCAGGTTGCTTAAGTCTAACAAGCAAGAAACATTAAAAGGAAATGGCATTCTGCCCCTCATTCCACACAGCCTTCCACCTAAACACCTCGGAAATATCAATGAGTCAAGGCACGCAATGTGCCTTGGAAAGGTCTGTTCTTATTCAGCAGGGTAGTGACAGAAAACCCAAAACAACCAACCCAAAACAACCCAACGGATAATGAAAAAGCCTATATCTCACTGTGCCAAGATGATCTTGGTCCATCAGGACTTTAATCAGAACTGAACTAGCTCCTCAGTGACTTGTCCGATATCACATAGCAAGTAGGGCAGACCTGGCATCATATGCATCATGCTGTGCCCCCGTGGCTGAAGTTCTTCATCCCAAGAGCACCTTTTTCCTCCCATCATCAATCTTATGGAACAACAACTCAGCAATTTGAGTGAAAGCACAGCTCTTACCACCAAGACAGCCTTAGATCCCAAGTTTACTCCTCCCAAACTCTTCTAAAGAGGGACTCCAGGTACTGCCAACGCTAGATGTTGATGAGACGTTCCCAGGACCCCCTGCACCTCCCTCTGGAGCACTCCCTCGATGACTCTACTGGCTTAGGGCAGGATCAGACCATTAGAGCAAAGCAGCCTGGGCAGTCACGTACCTTTCACCGAAAGCTGATAGAGCATCCTGTCCCCATCACAGGTGCACTCATAAACTCCAGCATCCTCTGCTGCAGTCTTAAGGATTTTCAGGACACGTCTCTTCCCCACAGTTTGAAGTTCGTATTTTTCACTGGCCTTGAGCTCTTTCCCATCTTTCATCCACTTCACGGTGGCCTCTGCGTCTGAAAGCTCAGCCTGAAGTTTGGCTTCCTCCCGCAGCCGAACAGAGACCTTTTCTATATCTCTGCTCTTGTTGGTAAATCTCACTGCAGCACCTGTCAGGAACAGAAGCTTTGTTATTTCAAGTGATATTGAGCCAAGAGGTCCCTGGTGAGAGTCTGCTGTAGACTGTGAGATCTTTAAAAATGTATTAGGTCCTGTTCCTGGATGGATATATGCATGTCTTTCTACTGATTAATACTATTCTAAACATGCTTCTGCAGAGATTTGCAGCCAAAGTCAAACAGAATGAGTGTCTAGTGACCTCTTGTCATGAAATGTAGGTGGATACAGATGTTTTACTCATTTTGTAGAGGAAAGCTGAAGCACCCAACTCTCAACAGTCAAATGAGTTACATGATAGTAACTTTTACATCTATGGCAGGCTCAAAAACCTCAGCCCTCTGTTATTAACTAGTGCTCTTTTACTTTTGAATGCCCCCACTACAGTCCAAAAGACTAGTGTCCTGGGTTAAGAGACACAGGACTAACTTTCCCTCTAACATTGGGGAAAAAATGCACTTTTAGAAGACTCTAGTGTCTGAATTCATGAAAATATTTACTTTATGGCCAACCAGGCTCTGTGAGATTCAAGGTCTTGCTGTTTTCGAGCCTTGCCAGGTGCAGGGACAAGGAAGAGAGAGGTCTGGGCGTTTGACCCAAGCTGGCCAACAGGATTATTACCAAGACCCACATTTGTTCATACAACGTAATTTCAGGTACTTCCTACAGCCCAGGCAACAGAGAAAGCCTCCAGACCCAGTCCTAATCAGCAGGTCACACCAACTGCCCCTTGACTGGAAGAAGGAAGGACAGTGATGAAAAAATACACCTTTGACTCTCATCTTGGTGCTGGTCTCAACATTATTGGCAACAAATTTCACTTCTGCTCCGTCGTCGTTCTTGGTGACGTTCTTTATGATTAGGGTGTGAGTAGTTTGGGTTCTCTTCATGATGTAGGTCTCACTTTCCTGTAAGATTTTACCATTAAGGTACCAAGTGCCAGAACACGTCTTCGTGAGGTCAAGAGTGAAGATGGCATCCCCTCCAGGCACAGCTTCAACAGTTGCCAGGGGGGTTTTCACAGCCAGGACTGGTTCTGGGGAAGAAAAAAAAAATATCTCTGAGACCAAAGGACAGAAAACTGCCATGCTGGAAGACAGTTCTTTCTAAAAAGAAAGTTTTTGGGGTAAACAAGACATGAGTATAAAATCCCACGGCCAGTTTGCATACACCAAAGGCAATACATGGATGGTCAACAGGATTTGATTTCTACAGCTGCAGGTAACTGACCTCTGACATTTGGGCAAATTCTCTATCTACGAGGAAGGCACAGGCATATCTTAATGATTTTGTTCCCCTCAAATATTTAAAGGCATAACGAGCCTGAAAGGCTTTGGCTCCCCAACACGGGTGCTATTTATTTAATAACCAGTATTGCTCTTAGTTCCTTTCCAAAAGGAGCTTCCTTTTCAGAAGGACGCTAAGGGGGCCACCCAGCTTGCTGGTTGCTTCTAGATGTTCTAGGAAAACACAGGCAGGGAAAAGAACGACACGATAAGAAGAAATGGTTTGATCAAAGTCTGTGTAGATACTGTCCCAGTGCAACCAAAGAAAGAAGCAACCCGGTTGCACACCGTGATTCTGTGGGCACGTTGGCACACTAAAAATAAAGAAAAAAAAATTAAAACAACACCCATATTTTCACCCAGTAATGCTAAGACTAAAGAGAGAATTTGGTTTGCACGACAGCACGATCACCCATAAATACCTTGTAGGCTCAAGGTATCACATATCACCTTGACATCTCATTTATATATTGAGTGTTATTTTATAAGCCCACCTTAATAATTTTTCCTTTCCTATTAGATTTAGAAGACGCCTTCACAGCCTTAAGACCCACTGCTGAGAGCTCTGCCTCTCACAGCCAGGGGTGAGATACTGGAATCTCTCACAGCTCTGTCACAGAAACCCAACCACCACCACTTTGGTTGGTGGTTGAAACGAGACAGGAGAATCAGCGGTGAAGGGCAATAGGTTCTGCTGTTCCATTGCTCTATCCTCCTCAAAGTCATGGGAGTCCTCTTTAGAGCACCCAAGTGGCAAATGGGAGCGGATTGCCCTGTTTCATGATGGTTTTGGGCTTACCGAGGTGCAGGCTCCCCGGGAACTCCAGGTAGGGGCTCTGTCCGTAGGCGTTGACCGCAGACACTCGGAACTGATAGTCAGCCTCTTCCAACAGGTTGTTCATGGTGAACTCTGGGGCAGGGACATGAGACTCGTGGCATCTCACCCAGGTGAAGCCAGTCAGTTTCTTGCGTTCCACGATGTAGCCATCGATGGGAATGGGGCGGTCCATCTTTGGAGGGGACCACGCTAGCGTCACTGAGGTTTCTGTTCTATTTTTCACCACAGGGTCAGCTGGGGGATGGGTGGGAGGTTTTTTTGGAGCTACACAAAGGGAAAAACAAAACAAATCAAGCAGAGCAAGAAGTTCTACCAAGAACGGCAGCTGTCATTGGGGATCTCTGGCTTAGTAAGTTATGCAGAGCCAGGTTTTGGGGTTGGGGAATTAACTTCAGAAGGAAATGAGAAAGAAACGTCCCCACTGTGAGACCCTACAACAAAGGAGATGTGACTCTGGGTATGGTCAAATAGTCACAAATATATCCCTGCAGGTATAGGCATAATGAGGACTCACGTTCACCCTCTCATTCCTCTTCACACTTTCAGAGAAGGCTAACATCCCAGCAGAGTCCTTCTCAATGTTCTGCCACTGATACGGTCAAGAGGCTAGGAACTATCTGATATGCTCCAGTTACACATCTACTGGCACAGTGAAGGATTGGTTTCATTTAATTTTGGATGTCTGAAAGCTAGATGTCTAGTTTAAATCAGTCATCTAGACTCCAGCTGTAGTCCCATGTAGAACAGCATGCTCAGGAGCGATTTGTCCCAGCTTAAAGAAGTTGTGTAAAATGGGTGAAATCATAGAATCACACACACGTTTGGGTGTGAAGGGACCTTGAAGAAAATCCACCCCCAACCCCCTGCCATGGGCAGGGACACCCCCCACTAGAGCAAGGTGCTCCAAGCCCCATCCAGCCTGGCCTTGAACCCCTCCAGGGATGGGGCAGCCACAGCTTCTCTGGGCAGCCTCTTCCAGTACCTCAGCACCCTCACAGCAAAGAATTTCTTCCTGAGATTTCATCTCAATTTCCCCTCTTTCAGTTTAAAACCATTGCCTCCCATCCCATCACTATACCCCCTGACCAAGAGTCCCTCCCCATCTTTATTAAAGGCCCCCTTTTGGGGCTGGAAGGGGCCCCTAAGGTCTCCCCGGAGCCTTCTCTTCTCCAGGCTGAACAGCCCCAGCTCCCTCAGCCTGTTGTCACAGCAGAGGTGCTCCATCCCTCTGATCATCTTGGTGGCCCTCTGCTGGGGCAGTTCCAACAGGTCCATGTCTTTTTTGTGTTGAGGACTCCAGAGCTGGACACAGGACTCCAGGTGGGGTCTCACCAGCGCAGAGTAGAGGGGGAGAATCACCTCCACATTACAGCTTCTGATGGTAAGGTCAGGAGATCTGATTCCAGCATCTAGTATTCAGTTTAACGCTACCCTAATGGGACCTTTGGCATCTAGCTCTGAGCAGCAGGAACTGGCAGGGTGGTAACTGTGCACCCCAAAACATTTCTGTGTCTATTTCTGGAGGGAAGGAAAAGTGTATCGCACTGAGATTTCCCATCTGGCCTAACACCAAGGCCAGATACAAATGAAGCTTACTGGTCACGGTGAACTGGGTAGAGGTCCTGCTTTCATCAGCCTGAAAGGCAATCTCACCAGCATCTTCCATCCTACACTCTCGGATGATCATGGTATGCTGCTTGCCAGAGCAGGTGATGGCTATTCGATCACTGGGTTTCACTTCTTCTTTGTTTTTCAGCCATCGGATATTCTGACACTCGTTGTCCAGCTCCACGCAGAAGATGGCCGTGTCATTTACGGAGACCGCAGTCTTCCGTGGAAGTTTTTTAATGATGTTCCCTTCAAAGAAGAAAGTAATCGTGGATCAGCAAGTGGCAGAAATTAACAGTCTCTGGTAGCACTGGGCCATCCACACCGCAACAGGAGGAGCCAACAGCTCTCACCTAGTCAAAGCATTGTAGACATCCCCAAAATAATTCCTAAGCTCCGAGTTACACAGAACAGATAATCCCAAGGACTCCTTTTGGCCTTCAAAGAGAAAAAAGCAATCTTGTTTGACTGCAGTCTCTCGTGTTTCTCACTTAAATTACAGAGTCTGCTGTTGGGGTAAATACGAGGTACGTGGCCTTGCCAAGAGCAGATTTGACAGTGATACGGCCTTCAGTGCCTGCATATGCCTGGAATTTAAATTAAAACTTTGCTGAAGTAGGTCATTCTTAAACCAGAGAGATTTCTAATCTGTCCTTGGGATTTTGCCTCCATCAGGTGACAGTAAGTTACATAAACGAGCGGGCAAACACACCAGTCACCTGAATTGCCAGAAGATGCACTGAAAGCCTCAAGATTTCTTTCTAGAGTCAACCCAGAAATTTGCATGTAATAAACTTCACCCGCTCATGGCTTTTCCGAGTGAGTGTGATGATTTTGACTTATTATAATCACCTCAGAGTTACAAGATGCGGCCATTCACAGCAAAGCTTGGACAAAGCATCAGGAGACAGATGGGTCCAGCCCTAGAGAGGGTTCCCCACGAAGGCAAAAGCACCCACAGCTATTTAACGAGAAGGAATGCCGAATTCTTTCATGAAGCAACAGACCAGACACACGTTTCACCAGCAGGAATCAAGACCCCCATTCTCTCTTCATCCTGTCTAAAGTTTGGCCGTGTGCCTCCTCCCTGCTGTCCTTAGCAGCGTTCCCGTCCCTGCAACCCTTTGCTCCCTGCCAAGCCCTCGCATTCTCCCAACCCCACCCTGCTCTCTCGAATCTTCTCTCCCTGGGGCAAGCACCCTCAGGAAGGCTCTGCCTCCTCTCCCTCCTGAGAGCTCCACCTGGCTCAGTCACTCTCTGTTTTTTTAAACAGAGCATGCCATAAGCACAAACAAGGAAAACAAATAGCAGCTGTCCTACCGGGACCAACCACGCTTCACAGTGTTTGGCTGGTCTGGACCTAACAGAAGGGACAACACAAAGAGGTCTATCTAAACTCTCCCACGTCTCCGGACTAAATTTCCCCTTCTGCCTCCACCCACGTGCGCTCTCAACTCTTTGCTAACGATACGAAAGGAAACTTGCCCAAGGATGCACGTCACACGGTTGTCTCACACCAGTTTACTTCGCAAAGAACTTCTGGTTTCACTGGGAGTGAAGTCTGTCTTCAAGTGAGTGGGGGTAAGCACAGCCCTGTAGCTACAACAAGGTTCTGATTCATGCAACAGGAGACATGTTGATGAGATATGTATGTATTTATATTTACATATAAAGCCCCTATCACCATACTGATAAACATTCTTTGGAACCACTCTGACGGTTCCAAACCATCAATGAGTTCCTGACCAACAGTAGACACATTGATGATACCAGAATAAGCATCATCAAAATCAAAACTTCAGGTCTTGGAATCGCGTGGGTAGGTTCTTGTTCATACAGCGAGTCAGGGAGCTCAAAACCTATGTCCCACTCTGCAGGCACGCCTGGGTTTCTGATGTTCCTTGTCTTCTGGTTGCGAGACACCTACACCATACCAGGACCTACCACCAACATGCTCATCAGCCCAGACCACCAAACTTGGGACACTTGGAAATTGATGTCTATCCACATTTTTGCCCCTTTCTCATGAGCTTTCCCAATGCCAGAGAACAGGTCCAGCTGTCAGAGAACTGGAGCATGGATCTGGTTTCCAGTCTGAAACAATACTGGTGCTGACCACAGCCTGAACCACACGTTGGACCTCAAACCACAGCTGCTAAGCTGGTGTGGTCAGCACCACTCTGGGACAAGATTCACTGGACATTAGACAACATCCATGCGGGACAGTGTCAGGGGACACATCCAGTGTGTGGAATCACGTTGAAGTCTACAACACTAGTCTGTAGCTGGATGATTTTGCCTTCTAGGAAGCTCCTTTAAGCATAGAGCCCCAGGAGGTGACATATCTTGTGCAGCAACACAATCTGCCCCTGCTCTCTAACCCTGTGTCCCAGGTACACCCCGGTAGGAGAGCCAAGGACACAGGGACCCACCACAGATGGCTCTCCTCTTGCACCACAAGGGAGTCTGCTGGTCTTCACTGCACACACGTGTGGGGTAAATACCATTTGTTAGGTCAAGTCTGGAGCCCCACACGTGAGCCTCACACTTTGAAGGCGAGACTTGGCCCATTTCTAGTACCAAGAACCTTTCTTACCTTGGACAGACAGCTCTGCGATGGTCCTGCTCCCTTCTTTCATCTCACAGATATAGACAGCGTCATCGTCCGCAGTGACGTTCTGGACAGTGAGGCGTCGATATGTGCCCTCTTCTTCGATGTTGTACTTCTTGCTCTGCCGGAGTTTGGTCTCCTCCTTGAACCAAGCTGTCTCTGTACTGGGAACGGGAACTTCACATTGGAAGGTGGCAGATTCCTTCTCCCTCACTTCAAGATCCTTCAGTTTTTCCTTGAAGGGTATTGAGGGTTCTTGTGAGGGCAAAAACAGAAAGGAGAAACAGGACTTTAGGATGGTCTGTGGCAAGAGGTGTACAAATAAATACATCAATAGGAAAAAATAAACAAAAATACTCCTTATTAAAGTACTGATTTGTTCTGAGCTGCCACCCAAACCCATAATCAAGCCTTACTACAGGAGGTCTCCTGCTCTTACACAAAAAAAAAACCTCTCTTAGATCCCAGCAGAAGGGAGTCCAGTTAAGGACTTCTCTAAAAATGAAGCAGTACCAGTCTGAGCTGCAGTCCCTGCCCCACCAGACGGAGGAGTTTGCTGTAAACCAAAGCACCATGGACAAGCTGGTGAAGCATCAAATTGTGCTCTCACGGCCCACTTGTCCTTCACAGAGTGAACACCTCTGCTCCGCACCCTGTCACTTACCAATACCAACAAGAAGAAGGGCAGCCCCCCCTGCCCCAGCCTGGCTCCATATGTAACAACAGCCACCTCACCTCAAAGAAAAAGCCCTTAAAAGCAATCATGCCACAGGTGGATCAATAGCCAACAAGCTGGTGGTAGGGAGAGGGCAGAGAGCAGCAATTCGAGCTGAGCACGAGCAGCTGAACTCATCACCTGGGGCAAGAACGGGTGTTTCCCGAGTTTTGCAGCAGAAGTGAGTTCAGCTGAGGGATCTGAAAGGGCACAGAAAGGTGAAGGGTGGCTGTGCCCACAAGGACCGACATGGGGGAAGGCAGGGAAGTTACTGGAGTTGATCCCATCTGGAGCACTGTGTCCAGCTCTGGAGTCCTCAAAATAGAAAGGACATGGACCTGTTGGAACGGGTCCAGTGGAGGGCCACCAAGATGATTAGAGGGATGGAGCACCTCTCCTATGAGGACAGGCTGAGAGAGCTAGGCTGTTCAGCCTGGAGAAGAGAAGGCTCCAGGGAGACCTTTGAACAGTCTTCCAGGATTTGGTACCAGTACCAAAATATTTGTATCAGCTTTTGTCAATGACAACAAAAGAACTAGAGAAAAAGCCCAAGTCTCCCAACTCTCTGCTGTCCTCTAGCAATGGGGCTGCAGAGCTCCAGCTTGAGGAGGACCCAGAGTGTAGATCAAATATGGAAAACAGCTGTATGGCAGTGAGGGAAGACATTTTACAAAGGGAATAATGCTTAATTCCAGTGACAGCTGCGCTATGAAATCACCACTACACTGGAGAAAGGGTAGTTGGACTAAAGAGGACAACTGGTGGTCACAGCCGTGGGACCGGTGCCACAGTCATGTCACAGACTTGGATTAGAAGATGCTGATGCATCAGCACCCGTGAGGCATCACGTCTGGACACGTCTCTTTATCTTCTAATGACTCCTTGCCTTTTTTTGTGACTCCATTCTCCCTCTCCCTGACCACACACATGCTCCCCTGCTGGATGTTTCATGTGCTCAGTAGCAATCAGCAATGCCAGATGTTTGTCTAACAGTCAAACAGGAGTGGACTTCTCTTGGATTTATGAGCCCATGCCCATGGTGCCACAGCCCACTCAGTCTCTGTGGTCTAGAGGCTGGAGAAAAAGAAATCAAGACCTTCAAACATCCCACATCCAAGTTCTGAAGTCCAGGAGCCCCCATTTTGTAAAACTGAGATCTGGTAGCTCAGTGTCTAGCTGAGCCTACTATCTGTCATAGAATCCTGGAGTTGTCTAGTTTGCAAAGGACCTTTCAGATCATCTAGTCCAACTATCAACCTCACTCTGATAAAAAAATCCCAATAACTCACCACTAAACCACGTCACTGAGCACTACGTTAACTTGTCTTTTGAATCCCTCCAGGGATTGTGCTTCAACCCCTTTGCTGGACAGCCCATTCCAAGGGTCAATAACCCTTTCAGTGTAAAAAATTTTCCTGATACCCAATCGGAACCTCCCCTGGTGCAACTTGAAGGTATTTCCTCTTATCTTATCACCTGGGACTTGGGAGAAGAGACCTAACCCCCTGCTTCTCTACAATCTCCTTTCAGGGAGTTGTAAAGAGTGATAAGGTCTCTCCCCTCAACCTCCTCTTCTCCAGGCTGAGCAACCCCAGCTCCCTGTCTCCTCCTGCCCCACCATTAGGACTGGAGCTGCTATGGGACAGGCATTCTCTCTGATCCCATTTGCTCTTTTCTGAACTCACGGGTTCAGTTTCACAGGTCTTTCAATTTCACTCCAGGTCACATAAAGCCTTCCATCCATTTCTAGCTGAGCACAGCCTGGAGAGAGATACCAGACCCTCAGAGACAGGACACCTGGAAGGAGCAATGCCATCTGCTCCCCCAGTTGTTTTCCTGAGGTTAAAACCTGACTGGGAA
>VZRU01014669.1:45669-61813 GCA_013398155.1 Pedionomus torquatus | reverse complement strand
TCTGAAAACAACTTTGCTTTCGTCCTACTGCCATGGGCACATGTGTCTTATCTCATTCTGAGCAGAGCTTCAGAGACACAGCGCCAGATAACCTGAATCGGAGCCTGGGATTCACCCAGCCCACGGCTTTTTGTTCCGCTTTGGACACGTGAGAGAGGCTCCAAAACTCACCAGCTTCCTCTTCTTGAATATAACTTCATGCGCTTTACATCAGTGTTCAAGTGTTCAAGGCCAGGTTGGATGGGACTTTGAGAATCTGGTCTAGTGGGAGGTGCTTCTGCCCATGGCAGGGGGTTGGAACTAGAGGATCCTTAAGGTCCCTTCCAACCCAATCCATTCTATGATTGTCTGATCATCTAGCAGTACCTGGTCAGACACTGGGTCTTCATTGGGTCAGGAGACTACATAAGGACCATGGGGCTCTCATGAGTAGGTATCTCAAACTATCAGTCTGGCCCATACCCAGCCCACTCATGCTCAGAGAGGTGGCCAGGAGGCAACAGCATCTCCAGGAGATCAACAGGAAACCCAGACCTCAAGGAAAGATCTGTGAAAGGCAGGTGGGCTCATCTTCCTTATTAACAACCTAATCAACACCGTCTGTCTATATAACTATATAATTTTCACAGGAAAATGTAGATGTACTGTTTGTACAGCACCCAGCACAACTCGGGAATGTTCTGTGCTGTAGCTACTGGGGGCACATCGGGAAGAGCTGCTGCAGATGCTCCATCTCAACATGAAGAAAAACTTCTTTCCACCCTTGACTTGAGGGTGACAGAGCACTGGCACTTTAGATATTGATATCAATGTTGATGAGGTCCCCCCTCAGTCTTCTCTTCTCCAGGCTGAACAGCCCCAGGTGTCTCAGCCTTTCCTCAGAAGAGAGATGTTCTGCCATCCCAACCATCTTCATTGTCTCCACTGGACTCTCTCCAGTAGTTCCTTGTATTTCTTGAACTGGGGAGCCCACAACTGGTCCCAGTGCTCCAGATGGAGCTTCATCAGAGTAGAGTAGAGGGGGAGGATGACCTCCATCGACCTGCTGGCCATGCTTTTTTTAATGTACCAGGGCTCATTTCCAGTGCCCTGAGAGGTCATTTAAATTCATGTCTAGTATCAGTGTGATTTTAGATATTTTTTTCTTTTTTTTTTTGACTGTATTTTTTGGTTTTCTTAATTTGCTTTTACCCAGAGCACAAATACTCATCAAGGCATATAATGAAGGCAATAATACTGCTGAAGAGGGAAAAATAAGAGATAAAATGAGAGCTACAAAAGCCTGCCTACCAGAAAAAAAAAACCATACATGATGGAAATAAGGAAAGAAACCCCCAAATCTGACGGGCCAATTCAAGGAGCAAGCAGTTCATGGAGTCAGCAGGAAACTCCAACAGCTTAGACCAGCTATGAAGTTGGCCGCTTGTCTCGAGAACATATTTCTCCCAAATGTCATAGGCTTTTTTGTTTGGTCCTCACCAAGCGAACTAGCAATGAGATGATGTTATTTTTTAAAAGCAGGTCCTGCTCACACATATTTTGCTAAGAATAGGTGCAGCCTGTGAAGCAGCCAATGTTTCCTTAACCTTCCCAAAGGATAGCTGTGGGCTTGACCTGGTCTATTCTCACTTGCCGAACGTTTCCTCTTGCCTCTTCCTGGCCTTCTCATGGGCCCTCCCTTTTATTATTCCAGAGGCCAATTTTCCCCTCTGCCTAACAAAAAATGTCCCAGTTGGAGTAGGAATATTGCAGAATCCTTCCAAAGGGAGGTATCTAAAGGGTCACGGACAAAATTCCACCATCTCATGCCTTTGTTCCTGTTGGCAGTTATTGTGCTTTCCAAGTTTCCTTTCTATCTCCACGTAGGGTCTCAAATGTGATGACCACAATGGTCATCTGAAACCAGTTCAGGCCAGAGAAGAATAAAGCAGCTTCAAGCACCAACCTGTTTTTTCAGTCTCTATCCCATTTGGCTTGCAACCTTTAACCTTTCCATACAGTATCTGATTACTGTATTCAGGGACTCAGATGAACATCGCTTGGCCCAGGCCCAAGGATGGAGACCCGTACGCTGCCCTCACTCACTTTGCACATGGCCTCGGGACACCTCCAAAGCCTTTGGGAATTCACGTTCTTCCCCATCCTCTCTTTGATTTTTCCCAAACCAAAGAGCAAACTCATAGAATCCTTTAGGCTGGAAAAGACTCTTAAGATCAAGTCCAGCTGTTAACCCTACTAAGTCCACCACTAGCCCATGGCCCTCAGCACCACCTCCACACGTCTTTTAGATACCTCCAGGGGTGGTAACTCCACCACCTCCACGGGCAACTTGTTCCAATGCTTGATAGTTCTTTCAGAGAAGAGTTTTTTCCTAATATGCATCCTGAGGCTCCCCTGGCACAAAGGTTTATTCTTGGGCAGTATTTTCTACCTTCTTTTACACCTCCTGCTTCAGCGTATGGTTGTCATTTCATCCCCGCCCCAGACACCAGAATTCAGCACGTTTCCAAATCGGAGTAATCAGCTCTTGGTTTTCCTTAATTGTGAGAATGACACTCTGCCCTGTAGCCTCTCCTTTGAGATCTGTCTGATTTACTACATCTCATTTAGGAACAGCTCAAAAAAAATATCTTTTTTTTTTTTTTCCTTTTTTTGAGCTCAACAATCTTTAAGGCTTGGGTGTAGCAAATGCTTTCAAACGTGTTGAGTCTCCAGGTCTAGGATCTAGATTGACAGGCAAGCTAGAGGAGAAGTTTGACCTGTGCCCAGTCCTATACCCTGGTAAAAGCCACTTTATAGACAGGATGCTGGACTAGGTAGTCTTTTTTTTTTTCTAAATTATTATTATTATTACTACCTTTAAAAGACCCATAAGTATTCTTATTTCAATTCTTGTGTTGAAATTCTGTGAACCAAAATGCCAGAGAGTATCTAAACCCGCAAAGCTGGTTGTTCCTGGTGCCCTGTGCCCATAGACACACCCTGAGGATGCAGAGTCCCAGGCTCTATAAATACGCTGTTACCTGCAGAATGACCAACACTTGGTGCTTCCCAAGGGTGGCAAGATGACCTACCTTCCTAAACAGGATAGTGGGTGAGCTACGGGCATCACCAGTGGCACAAGCAACAGAATTAAAAGCTCTCTTCATTGCTAGGCCGTTCTGAGCTGTCTTTGGAGAGCTGGGAGGGCCTTTTGGTGACACAAAGGGGAGACATAATTCAGGGCCTAATTATAACCAACACACGTAGATTTTCCATGGCAGCCTTGGCTTGGTCAGAAAGCCCAACATGGTATCGTATAACAAAGAAACGGACCACAAACGTTTCCACTTAAGCCCTCTGACTCACAGGCATCTCTTGACAATGGACATTGATAAATAACCTTCTTCCCATGGTGCTTGCTCCCAGACCCGTTATTCCACATGCTTCCTCCTTTGGAAGAGGTTATTCCATCCAGAATAATCGACGGGGCAGAGGGGAGGGTGCGTGGCTTTGCAAGGCAGGTGTCGGGGAAGCAACGGAGCTTGAGCCGTCCTCAAAGCGAACACCCACCCAAGGGCCAGCTTGGTGTGGGTCCCCAGCTCTGAGTCCCCGGTCTCACGAGGTAATCAGCTTTATGGAAGAGGACAAATGCCCTTCCCGAAAGCACTCAGCACCTCCGAGGGATGGCAACGAATGGGACAAGCACCAGCGAGTCCCATGGATCAGGTGTCACCGATGGACTCGGGGACCGAGTCATTGACAGGAAAAACGGTGAAAGGAGAGGTCCAGAAAAGGCAAACCCCCCAAAAAACCCCAACCCAATAAAATCTGAGAGTCTTAAAGACACCTATGAAACACAGGCTGTTCCTATGCGTTTGGATCTCTAATTCATTCTGCTGCCAGTGAAAAACATCCATCTTGTCACTCGAGTGCCAAAGGCTTCCACATCTGAGGGCTGCAAACTGCCTGCTGTCACCCGGCCAAACGGGAGAGCAGCTTGGAAACCGAGAGCTTCCTTTGGGAAAAATATGGGTGTCACATTTTTGTCACCGTTCTGAAGAACTTAATCTAACCTCCACCAGCACTGGGGGACCTTCTGAAGGCAAGCCAGTCACCCCCAACCGCAGCAACCAGGTGCACCATGGACCTGGTAGAGTTCTGGGGGCGTACAAGGACTATAGGGTCACCAGCAACACAAGTTGGGAAAAGGCTGAAGAGACCTGGCAGGAACAAGGCTGCTGGTGGGTCACTCTCTACAGGAAAACTGAGATGGACCATAACCAGGCTTGAAGTAGGTCCCTCAGAGGACGCGAGGCAGCCTGACACACAGTTCGCAGGGAGGAATTTCCTCTGGTTCTGCTTAAATGGCATGTTTGTGTCCATTTCACTAGACCCTGTGGTGAACATGAAGGAGGGGGAGATAGGGCTTCAGCAGCCCCTGATCCAGAGGATGGTAATGGATCTCTTAGATTACTATAAAACCAGCAGGAATGGGAGTGTTAGAGATCTGGTTCTTCCAAGCTGCCCCACAACCAGACAGTTCTACATCGTCCATCCCTGACCCGTGCTTGTTTATTGCCTCTTCCTGAACCCCCCCAACAGACTCTGTCTCCATGTCATCTATTCCAGCATCATCTATTCCATCTCTTTACAGCCGGAGGACTTCAGTCATGTCTCACCCACTCTCCTTTACAGCGGTTTGGTGGCAGAAGTTTTGCTTACCCTCCCACACCAATTTGGAAGCGCCTCGCCTGTCCCCTTGCAGACTCGCCCACCCCGGTGAGAAACACAAGCACCCACCTTTGACGGTGACGAGCACGGAGCTGTACGTCTGGCCTGCCAGGTTGGAGGCCGTGCAGGTGTACAGCCCGTTGTCTATCTGCTTGCAGTAGAGGATCTTCAGCACGAAGTTCTCCTGATCGTCCTCATAGATGACGTGCCGCCGCCCTTCCACAATGACCTCGTTGTCCTTCTTCCACACGATCTCTGGCTTGGGCTCACCCGTCACGTAGCAGCTCAGCTTGGCGTGCTTCCCCTCCGTCACGCTGCACGTGCGGGTCAGGGTCCCAAAAGTCGCATTGCGGGCCCCTTTGGTGGTAAGTCCAGCCGCCCGCTCATAATCCCGGGAGAGGCTGTAGCCAATGCTGGAAAGCCCTTCTGCCGTGGAGTAAGGCTGGGCAGACGTCGAATTAAGAGTCCCATGGGAGATGTCCATCTTCCTGATCTCCTCCCGCCTCTTCTGCAAGTGAGACAACAAGGATGACGTCTTGCCGCAGCTGGTATCAAAGTGGCTGCTGCTGCCCGGGTTGGAAGAACCCTTCTTTTCCACCACCAGAGCGGCCGAAGCAGTGGCAGAGCCGATGAGGTTCTCTGCCCGGCAGGTGTAGGTGCCAGTGTCCCCCAGCTGCGTACACTGGATGGTGAGAGCGTTTGACTCCCCGGCTGACTCGATCTGGAAGCGTCCAGCATCAGCCCGGTTCCGCAGGTGTCTCCCATCCTTCTCCCAGTTCACTGAGAGGGGGGGGCTGCCCTGGACTTTGCACTTGAACATGGCATCTTCTCCCAACGTTACTTTGATGGAAGAGGGTTTCTGGATGAAATAGGGGGCCGACTCCGTTACTGTGGTCTGCTCTCCAACTTTGATGCTGACAGCTGCAAAAGCTTCCCCGATGGTGTTCTTGGCCCGGCAGATGTATTGGCCACTGTCCTCCAGGCTCAGATCGTAGATCGTTAGTCGATAGAGATCCCCATCTTCTGTGGTTTTAAACCTTCCACCGGACTGGACTGGAAGTTTATCCTTTTCCCAGCTCACAACCGGGATGGGATTTCCAACAATCTGGCAGCTCAAGGTGGCATCCTTCCCCACAGACACCATGAACGCCTTGGGCCGGGTCAAGAACCGGGGGACTCCACTGAACGAGCTGTAATCCATCTTGGTTTCCTAAAGGGAGAGAAATAAAAAAAAAGTCAAGAAAGAGCAGGTTAGGTGGTGCAGGCAAAGAGCTGCTGCACTTCCATGGTATCAGGATGTTTGTCATCTAGACCAGTGAGGTTTCCATTGACCTTCTCATTACGGGTGAGAAGGTCTTGGAATATTTTATATCTTGCATACTTCTTAAATTTGAAGTTTAAATATCAATTATGTGAAATTGGCTGATGGGGAAGGCAGTTTGCTTCCCTACAGGAGTCACTGGGTAAGACACAACCCTTTGGGCAGAAAGACCATGATGGTCCCTTTCAACTTGGGCATAAAGAAAGTGGCCTGCACTAATGCCGTGTAGCATCGGGGCTGTTTCTGTAGCTGTGGAGAAACAAATGGATGCTGAATTCTGAAACGTGTGTACCTATGAAGACACCTTCTACTTCATGCTTATCCCCTCCTCCTTTTCATCTCCCTTTTTGCATCTCATCGCTCTTGCTTTTTGGCAAGGTCGGACGGGGCTTTGAGCAACCTGCTCTAGTGGGAGGCCTCCCTTCCCATGGCAGGGGGGTTGGAACCAGACGATCTTTATGGTCCATCCCAACTCTAACCATTCTGTGATTCATTTTTTTCCTCTTTCTCCTTGCCTTTCATTTTCTTTTCACAGAATCATAGAATCATTCAGGTTGGAAAACACCCCTGGGATCATCGAGTCCAACCATCAGCCCCACTCTACAAAGTTCTCCCTGACACCAGATCCCCCAACACCACATCTAAATGACTCTGAAACACATCCAGGGATGGGGACTCGACCACCTCCCTGGGCAGCCTAGTCCAGACTCTGACCACTCTTGATGGGAAAAACTCTTCCCTAATGTTCAGCCTAAACCTACCCTGTTGCAGCTTGAAGTCATTCCCTCTCCTATCGCTAATTCCCTGTGAGAAGAGACCAGCACCACCCTCTCTATAATGTCCTTTCAAGTAGTTGTAGACAGTGATGAGGTCTCCCTTCATCATCCTCTTCCTCAGACTAAACAATCCCAGCTCCCTCAATCGCTCTTCAGAAGATTTATTCTCCAGACCCTTCACCAGCCTCATTGTCCTCCTCTGCACTTGCTCCAGCACCTCCATACCTCTCTTGAATGATCTTGATATTTTGATATTGGTTTTTTTTTTCTAATTCTGCTTATACAACATGCTCCATCTCTCCTCTTGCCCTCTCTGGTCATTACCCACCCCTCGACCTTGTTCTGTGAACCATCTGCACACAGACCCTACAATAAACCCCTTTTCCAGTGGGGGCCAGTCTTTAGGAGGACACGTAGACGTGCTCATGGTATTACTACTGATGATACTTCTCTTTATCCCAGCTTCCATTCAACACAACCACCATAAGACAGCTGCTTGGGTGGTGACAGCAGCCCACGAGCATCTAGGGCTTTACGTACAACCTCCTCCAGATGGTGCAGGGTCAGACACAGCCGCGGTGGGGACGGGCGTTTGAGCACATCCATGGTTGGATGTGCATCCAATACGGAACCACCACGGGGAAGGCAGGCGACAATCCGAATGGTGCCAGACTTCTCCAAGCGACTCCCACGTGGTTTAGGGCTTACAGGAAAGATGTCTCATCGCCCACGTATTCTCAGCTGCTCTCAGCAGGAGCTGGGCACCAGCCAGCAGCTGTTTGATAACACAGACCAGCCAAGAGGATGAGGCTTAAACCGTGTTCAGAACTAAAGCTCGTGGAGCTTCTGGTGCCACTGTGTCTCCAGAAAGTCAAAAGCAATCAGGGGCACTAATTGTTACAGCCGTGTGCACTCACGTGCAGAGTCTACCCACCCCTGTGCAGCTGGAGAGCAACAGGATGGAGATCACCACCTTTGGGTTCCTCCTGATGTCCAACAAAACATGCAACCTTTTTGTGCTTCCTCTTATTCCAGGGACTCCTAGGTGTCCTTCCCCTTCTGCTACACTGAGTCTGCTCCTCATCCTCCTAGAAGCCCTGGCTCTAGGGTTCCTGGGCACTGGTGAGCATTTGCTTTGATAAAAGCCTGGTCTCGACCCCATTAACACCAGTAACTGGGCACCAGCTGACTTGTCCTGGGAGCTGGATTAGACCTGATGACAGTGCTCTCTGAGGAGAGCAAGCGTCCCAGCTCCAAGCCTCTCTGGAAGTCCTACTCGGAAGACTTGGAGTGCACTGTTTCTCTCTAAGCTACTACATTTCTTTGGTTTCATGATGCCAAACGCTCCCATCCTAGAAAGCGACAGGAACGGTCCCTCCTCGGGGGTGGTGGCAGCGCTGCTCTCACAGCCCTGGCTTCATCACCTTCAAAGCACAACACCCCGTAACTCAGAAGGGAAATAATAACCAGCCACCGTGACAGAAATATCCTCCTTAATCCCAAGGGCGGTTTGGCTTCCCCGCTGGCCACAAATCCACCCACTCGCTCACCCAATGGCCGACGCCATCGCACAATCCCCCCCACCCCACCTCCAGCAGAAAGCAGAAGGAGCAAGCCCAAAAGCTGCTTTCATTTCTTGAGCCACCGTTTGGGCAGAAGATTCAGTATTTTTTCCCCCTCCTCTTCCCAGCTGTACGTTAACTCTAATGTGCTAAATCACTGGAGAGACCAGGGAGAGGGGGGTGGATTGACCTGTGGCACGACCGCAGGGAAACGGCTTATTTTCCCTGTGTCTTGGCTCCCCCTCTCATTTCTTCTTCATATCAGGACAGGGGTGGTCGGGACAATAATGACCTGCACAACATACTTGATGCAGTGTATGACAAACCACAGAATCATAGGATGGTTAGAGTTGGAAGGGACCTCAAAGATCATGCAGTTCCAACCCCCCTGCCCTGGGCAGGGTCACCTCCCACCACACCAGGTTGCTCCAAGCCCCATCCAGCCTGGCCTTGAACCCCTCCAGGGATGGGGCAGCCACAGCTTCTCGGGAAAACCTCTTCCAGTGCCTCACCACCCTCACAGCAAAGAAGTTCTTCCTCAGATCCAATCTAAATCTCCCCTCTTCTAGTTTAAAACCCTTACCCCTTGTCCTATCACTATGCTTCCCGACCAAGAGTCCCTCTCCAGCTCTCCTGGAGCTCCCTTCAGATCCTGGAAGGCTGCTCTAAGGTCTCCTTGGAGCCTTCTCTTCTCCAGGCTGAACAGCCCCAGCCCTCCCAGCCTGCCTTCATAGAAGCTTCATCACGCATGAGAATTAAGAACAGATCACAAGCTTTCATTCCGCTTACTCTGCTGGGGATTGAAGGACACAAGTTGACATTAAAAGTAAATACTGTACCCATTACAATCCTTATTACCATTGATGATGGTAGAGCTGAGCTAATCTTCAAACTTCATTTAGGCCACAAATACAAGGCAGAAAAAACCCTGTGGTCTTCTTTCTGTATTCAACAGGAAAGCTACACTACTTCTTGTCCTGTCTTTTGACTTTCCAATGCACGTATGAAGCTTGCAAGAAGCTGTCAGAGACCTTTCCTTTTAGAGGAAATTCATCCTTTGTGTGCTCTAGTGGCTGAGATTGTTGGGTTGGATGATTTGTTTTGTGGGGTTTGTTTTTTTTGGGAGGTGTTTTTGCTTTAAGGTTGGGTTTTGTTTGGGGTTTTTTTTTTGGTGTGTGTATGGTTGGACTCAATGATCTCCAAGGTCTCTTCCAACCATGAAAATTGTGTGATTCTTTCTAAAGGAATTCACTTTTGGGTGGGTTTTCTTTCTGGTATCAAGCAGATTTCATTATTCCACCAAAATAAATAAATAAATAAACAAACAAACAAATAAATAATATATATATATATATATCTTTAGAAGTTAAAAGAAATTCTTTCAAAGTTTAAACCTGGAGAAAAAAAAAAAAAAAAACAAACCAAACAAAACAGCAACAGGGGAATAATCATTCCTAGTAAATACTAAGGAAGCAAAGAATGATTGAGTTGCCATCATTAGGGACTGACTGCCTTTCTGTAGCGCAGTTGCCTTCATTACTGGTCGCAATCAACACACAGAACTATTTTTTCCTTGGTCCCAAACCGGTCCAGAAGCCCATGGAAATGGTTTGAGCATCTCCGGTCCCTCTTACTACCTTCCACCTCTCTCCTCACTTGAGCTTTAACGTGTGTTTTCCTTAAACACCTGCGAAGCTGCAAGCAGGGAAGCTGCATGAATGGTTAGAAGACATGGACATACAAGCCCTGGGCCGGATCCAAAGTACACTGAAGTCAGTGGAAATTTCCACTGAAGGGAACTGATTGATGATCAGAGTCTTCTGCTAATTTGGGGAAGGACCACTGCAATGCTCATGGTGGGGGGGAAGCTGCGATTCCAGTTCATCTCTGGAGAACCCAGCAACAACATTCGCTCTATGAACTTAGAATTAATAACCGAAACACAGACCCACAGCTCATGTCCTAATCTCTCCTATGAGGACAGGCTGAGAGAGTTGGGGTTGTTCAGCCTGGAGAAGAGACCTTATCAGCCTCCCAGTACCTAAAGGGTCTACAGGAGAGATGAGGAGGGACTCTTTATCAGGGAGGGGAGACACGGGATGAAGGGTCATGGTTTTAAACTGAAAGAGGGGAGATTTAGATTAGATATCAGAAAGAAATTCTTTACTCTGAGGGTGGCAAGACCTTGGCCCAGGTCACCCAGAGAAGCTGTGGATGCTCCATCCCTGGAGGGGTTCAAGTCCAGACTGGATGGGGCTTGGAGCAACCTGGTCTGGTGGGAGGTGCCCCTGCCAAGGGCAGGGAGGTGGAACTCGATCATCTTTAAGGTCCTTTCCAACCCAAACAATTCTGTGATTCTGTGAGTCTCTCCCAGACATTCGCTGGGAATGTGCCATCAAAGCACTTGGAACCATCTTCAGAAGACATTGCCATGTCTTGTCCCTCCTTGCTCCCTCATTGTTTCTGACAGATGTGTCAGTGACTCGTTTCCAGCTTCAAATCCATCCCATCAAAAAAAGCAAAACCCAAAGTTGCTTCACCTTCACCTGGTCTAGTGGGAGGCGTCTGTGGCAGTGGGGTCGGAATGAGTTGATTTTCAAGGTCCCTTTCAATCATCTAAACCACTCTATGATTCACTTCTCCTTTGAGGTGGGGCTCTGCATGACACAGAGGAGTGCCTGGAGGACACAGATGGTTACAGACACAAGAGGTGTCTGGTTGGGAGCCAGCTAGTGATGTTTCAGCAAACAGTGGCTTCCCTCAAGCCCCCGGGGTGCCGTTTTGCTCACCCACTCCCTGGAAGAAGAACCCGTGCCCGGAGAATTCTGCTCTGTGGGAGCATGGTGGGTGCTTACAAGGATGAGAACAGGAACGCCGCTGACTTCCTAAAGCTCTTATGTATCCTCCTCCTCTGCCCTCCTGTGCCAAACAGTCCCCAAACAAGCCCCAGCTGCTCGCTACTATCTCTGAGAGTCGAGAAGAGTTAAAAGACAGGGAACCATCTTTTTGGTTTTACTCCTGAACCAGGCTGGTCCAGCAAATCCACCCGAGATGCTTCATTCCAGAGGCCACAGCCTCAAGGTCCAGCTTCCCTCTCCCATTGCTCTCAAACACTCATCCCGTGTTTGAAACACATTTTTCTCCATCAGGTCCAAGCCCTTGCTGTCCTCCTAGTGCAAGGTGAAGACCCCACGGCCCATGCCCTAATTTACACCCCACCTTGCTCTCCACCAGCTTTCACCACGTACCCTCCCAATCAACCATCTTTATGCCATTATGAAGGGCCAGGGTGCCAGAAGGAAATCCAGGGATCAGCAAACACAGACACAGCCTGTGCTCATCGGTATTTTTTATCTTGATTTCTACCACAGTAGGAAAGCAAAAGGAGATTTATTCCTTAATCTGCCACTGGCTTACTTTTATAATCATCAGAAGGTCACTCAAACTTGTATCTTCAGTCCTGGTCTAAAGAAGGGGGTAAAAACCTTGCCTTATGGGCGTTGAGAGCATAAAATCATAGAATCATTTCGGTTGGAAGGTGATACAAGGCTTAGCAGGTTTTTTTAGGGTTTCTTTCTTTCCCCCAGATGGGACCTCCTCTGCTTGGCTGCAGGATCAACTGGTGAGTGGACATCCTAGGAGCCCCCTGAGCCCTTCCTTGGAGGAACTCCGCTCCCAGCCGCTCACTGCAGGAGCAGACAAGGACCATCTACGAGCATGGATCCATCCATGAGGTATGTTTACCAGTAAGGGCCTGTAAGTCACGCATCATGGTCTGGGGCGGCTGGTAAATCACGCAGAGACGTTTGGTGTGCAGCACAGTCCCCCCAGAAGGGGTACCCTGTCTGTAGTCTGGGCCGGCAAGCGGACTCGCTAAGCCTCGTATCAAATGGACCTTTAAGATCACCTTTAAGTTGAGGGGTCTGGAACACAAATCTTATGAGGAGAGGCTGAGGGAGCTGGGGTTGTTCAGCCTGAGGAAGAGGAGACTGAGGGGAGACCTTCTCGCTCTCTACAACTCCCTGAAAGGAGGCTGTAGAGAGGCGGGGGTTGGTCTCTTCTCCCAAGTTACAGATGACAGGACAAGGGGTAATGGCTNTGTTGGGTTTTTTGTGTGGGTGTTTTTTTTGTTGTTGTTGTTGTTGTTTTTTGGGGTTTTTTTTCCCCATTGGTTGGACTAGATGATCTTAAAAGGTCCCTTCCAACCTCGGTGATTCTGTGATCATCAAGTCCAACCATCAACCCAACGTCGACAAAACCACCACTGAACCATCTCCCTCAGCACCGCATCTACCCAGCTTTATTTAAATACCTCCAGGGATGGTCCCTCAACCACCTTCCCTGGGCAGCCTGTTCCAACATTTGAAAACCCTTTCGGTGAAGAAATCTTTTCCTAATATCCCTCCAAAACCACCCCTGGTGCAACTCGAAGCCCCTTTCCTCTTGTCCTATCGCTTGTGACTTGACACTCGAACTTGGGGCGAGGATGACGTTGCAATAAGCACCTAAAACTCAGGCAGATCAAACCGTTCAGGCAGGCTGCATGAGATAAACTACATTTTGTAAGTTTAAATGGGATAAAAATGCCTCCCATTAGATTAGGCTGATAAATGGATTTAGGAGTTAGAGGGAGAGGATAGCACCGTGGACATACAGAAAGGACAAGATTAAATATTTCTACCATATCACTCGTTAATCAACTTATTAGAAAATTACACTAATTCAGATTCTTCATATGTATGTTTAAACTTCCCCCAAAAATTAGTAACTCTCTGCAAGTGCCAGGACAGGTCCCTGGGGAGTGACGGGTCCGACAACAAAGCATGAATAAGCCCAGTCAATGCAGATGCCCTTTCCAATTAACCTCAGACATTGACCAGTGTCGCATTTCTCCTTGTAATCCCTCCGTGATTAATCACCTGCAGCAGAGATCACATTCCCATCTGGGTATTTCTGAGCACGCCCGAGGCAAAGTAGTGGCACTTGGAATTTGGCTCAGGTCTTTATTCATTCGAATTTTCACTGGTTTATGTTTGGGGGAAAGAGACCCCAAGAGTACAGACCTGCCAGACAGCACAAATAGAGCAAATCACTGCCCAGGAACCGACAAATGACCATGGATCCAGTCAAGGCCTCCTACCCACTCATCTCCTCACCACTTTCCATCTCTGCCCTACAACTGCTGTCACATGGAAAAGCGAGCAAGCCCCTGGTGGCAGAAAGGACCTTGGACTACCCCAGTTGCTGCTGGACTAGTCTGAGGTGAGGCTTATCATAGAACCATCAAACGGTTTGAGTTGGAAGGGACCTTAAAGATCACCAAGTTCTGACCCTCCTGCCATGGGCAGGGACACCTCCCACTAGACCAGGTTGCTCAAAGCCTGGCCTTAAGCACTTCCAGGGATGGGGCAATCACAGCTTCTCTGGGCAACCTGCTCCAGTGTCTCGCCACCCCTATCAGGAGAGTCATCAGGACACAGAGAGTCTTGGTGGTGGTGCCATCACTCTCTCGACCTCACATGATTCACCGTGCCATTCTGGTTGATGGGTTGCCTTCAGGTTGCTTCACCAATGCTGAGATGCATCTGGAAATCCTTCAACAACCCTTGAGCTAGTACCAGTCCCACACTGTGACCCCCACAAGCAGTCAGCAGCCCATGACAATGGCCTCTGGCATGAGAAGGGACAAGGGTGGCAAATTCTTCTCTGTCCAAGCCTTTCAATTGAATTCAACAATCAGAAAGGGAATCCTCTCCACCATGACCTCGGGCAAAAAGCACCATTCCATCCACTCCACAAAATATTCATAGAATAATAGTTAGAATTGGAAGAGACCTTAAAGATCATTGAGTTCCAACCCCCCTGCCATGGGCAGGGACACCTCCCACTAGACCAGGTTGCCCAAAACCCCATCCAGCCCGGCCTTAAAACATTCCTAAGACACACCATGGCCACAAGTAGCACAAGTGCATAACCAGAAACCTGGAGTACGTAAAGCTGATGTAAGGGCTTACACCTAGAACTAAGAGGCCACCGAAGTCCAAATAGAGATCAGAAGCACAGTGGTTCTCTCCAACATCACGTTAAGCCTCACCCCATACCTGCTTGCTCCTTTTCTCAAGCCTCTTTTACCCTGTCCTTGCCCAAGCAGCAAACTGTTGACCTGGGCGGGGATATTTTTTTCTTGTTCCCATTTCCTGGACTTTCTCATCAACACCAACTTCTAAGCCTTGCACTCCATCCTCTCCTGATGGGAAAAGTAAGATTCTCAGGGAACCTCCCACCTCTGGGTCCCCAGCTTTCAAAGAACACCAATAAAACAGAAGGCTCTAGATGAAAAAATCAAGGCAGCACTGGTATTACCGCACATCTGCAGATGATGTTCCATCTACAAACATCAGGAAGCGGCTTCTGTGGGTGGGAAGGGAAGTTCACGGGTCACCAAATAGGAAGCACGGGCTTCCTTTGATGTTTTAAAGTTCTGCTGAGGGAAACCAGCGGTAACCCGGCTGCCCTGCGGCTGCTGACAACCGCCCGGGGAACGGGCAAGGCTGAAATAGCACAAATATTCGGCGTCAGCTGCGAGCCTGGTGACATCAGATGGGCACGGATGGCCATCGACAAGCCGTGACACCGTGTTTTAGGGGTGAAACGCACGCCAGGCCAGCCAGTGCTCCCTGCCCGTTACGTCTCTACATCAGGTGTAAGAAGAGATTTGCGCCGATGCACTAATCCGAGATGGCAGAATTTATGCCGTGCCCCTTTGCATCAGAGCAGGAACGGTATCTGCCACGGAGGAGCTGGACTTGGAGCTTAGCTCGGGCTACTCTAAGTTCCACCTCAGTGAGGGACAACGGATTTTGGCATGTTTAAAGGTCATTTGACGAGCAGATGGAAGAGCTTTCCGTGGTGGTTTGGAGGATGGTTCTCCCTGTGCCGGAGGAGATGCCGGGCACAGAGTACCTGCCATAAATGAAGCCTATTGAAATAAACTCCTCACTCAATCCAAGGTAAGGCTCGTTGGCCTTCCCTGCCATCTGTTGCTTCCATAGTAATAGAAATTTCACAGCGGGTCAGGGGCTAACGTGCTGGTAAACTCGGTGAGCAGCCCTCAATGAAGCGACAAGCAAGCTCAAGGCAGGACAATCTTACGTTTCTGACCTTCAAAGTAGAGTTAAATACACACCAGCTGCCTGGGAAGGGACCCGCATCACCTCCCAGCATCAATCCTTCATCAATAACCGGAATATTTCCAACAACTGATAGCAAACAAGACTCAAACAAGCCATTAGAAAATCCCAATGAGATTCCTCCCTTCGATAGAGCTACAAAAGAACCTCACAAGCTTCCAAAGGACTGAACTGCTCAGATCAGCCCCTTAAGACTCCACAACAGCATCTTTTCTGAGCCTAAAGGCACCTGGGCTGCTCTGACAACATTTAAGAAAAGGCTACAGCCCAAGGAAGGTCTTGGGCTCATCCTCGTTCCACGGAGCAGGAGATAAATGGAGGGGGAAAACTCAAAAATTCTGGGTTTGCCACCCCAGGGTCAGAAAAGGAAGGACGTAAATTCCAGCAATTTCATCCCAAATGTCACCCAGGGGTATTTGGTTTAAGAAAGGGGCTGTAGGTGCACCCCGGGGCCTGCTCTGATGACAAGGACAGACAGCTTGAGCCAGGTGAGCTTCAAAGATCTACAGGAACAGTGGGTTCGCACTGATTTATTTCGCTTCACTGGTCTCACGGTGTAGAAGACCAGAACTTTTCCATCTC
>VZRU01014669.1:7234-30313 GCA_013398155.1 Pedionomus torquatus | reverse complement strand
GGGGCAAAAGAGAGAAAGGGGGGGCAAAAGAGAGAAAGGGGGGGGAAGACTAGCAATACCACTTAGAAAAAAGTATTCAACTTGTTTAAGAAGAAGGAGTAGGCCTTTACTTTTAGGACAACTGCTTATTGTTATATAATAATGCCGAGGTCTCCTTTAGTCACAAAGGAGAACATTTCAAAGCATTTAAACTAAGAGCAGGAAAAAAGAGCTCTTAAAAACACTGAAAGTCTTTTAGGAAGTGAGAGGTTTAGATTTACAAACTCTTTTGGCTGAAGCTGTAAAAACAGCAAGACCTTTCAAATGTCATATCTTCAGAATTTCATCTTTGAAGAAGATTTTACGCCTACAGAAACGGAGAGCCGTTACCTTTCTCATTATTATAACGCGGTGCTCCTTGTCTCTGTGGATTAGCAGCATTAATAATCTCATCCTTACGCCTCGCCTGTGTTACGTGAATGGCTTCCAGATGCCGTTCCAACGTCGTGGATATGTTCCCGTGTACAGGAACGCCACGAAGTCTTTCCATCTTTCCTATTAACGTGAGCACCTGCCAGATATATTGAAAACACCAAAAAAAAATAAATAAAAAAATCACTAGATCTCCATTAAAAAAAACGTAAACCCAAAGGGAAATGCAAGAATTGGAGCTCTTACCCTGGCTTGTTCTCGTAACTGGTCGACAATCAAACGATCGACGCGGGAGGGGTTAGCGGGAAGTCGGGAGACGGGAGTGTTATTGGAGCTAGATACGCGCTTCCCTGGGAAGTTTCTTGCAAGGTCAGCTTCAGTCTGGGAAGGAAATAAATAGTTGTTATCAACATTTTAAATAAATATTTCAATCCATGTTTTTGGGGTGGTTTAGGATTTTCAAATACATTAGAAGTGCGCTTCCCATTTTGACTTCTCACTTCATTTACTGAAAACCATTGTCAAATACCTGCACGGATACACAACCAGATCCTGTAAAAATAAAAATACTTCTCCAATGTGGCTCTGTCTCGGTGTACAATGCTCGGTGGCAACATTTAGAACCAACACCGTACAACGTAGGCAAAGAAATTCTTGTACAGTAGCCCAAGGTTTTGAACTGCGCGCCTTTCCCTGCATCTTTCAAATGTTACCTATTATGATCATTAACAAAAGGAACTGGTGATAACACCGGTGTAAAGTTGTATCTGAAGCGCATCAGGGTTAAGCCAGATTTAAGAAGCTCTCCAAAAGATCCAGTTTGGTCAGACAGCCGCCTCCTTCTCCAATAACCAGGAGTCTTTTCCAGCACGGAGGGAGCGGACAGGAACTCAGTGCAGAATTAGGATCGTGGCTTATTGACCACCTTGACAACCTGGCGTAGAGATTTGACATCTCCTGCTCCTTTTGAGCACAGAGCTTTCATTCCCAGTTCTAAAACCTTACCCCCGCCCCCTCCCTGACAACACTTCGCGGCAAGAGAGTCTGAGGCAGGAAAGCCACTGCAGTAAGAGGATAAACTGAATTTTCCTTTGGGAGAAGTCACACGATTCAAAATACTGTAGGTTTTCCCTATACACCAGGTACAGGGTGCCCAGGACTGATTACTACTTTTATTTTTACTAAACCAAATATTTAGTAAAAGAAGAAACAAAAAAGAATAAAGGAAAGACAACACTAGATCACCGATAGTAAAAAAAAACCAACCAACCAGACACACAACACAAAACATAATTTTGGGATTTATTTTACAGCCCAAAATTTTCTCTCCTTAAATGATTGAGCAGGGAAAAGGAGAGCCCAGGTTTGCAATAGCTGAGTTAAAGATTTACTCAGAGAGGGGTATGGGACCAGAAAAGAGATGCATCTACCCAAACTGTGCCATATGAACATTTAAAGCATTAAGGCACAAAAAACCACCAGGACTCAAAAAACCACCTGCAGCGGCGAGGGCCCTGCTGTATCATCATCTATAGCTGGGGGTTCTGGAATCGTAGCAAATTAATAGCAATAATCGTAGCTGAATTAATAACAACTAGCTAATGATCTTTAATTAACCATACACGTATCGTTTCACGTGATCCCCAGCTTCAATAAGAAGTTTTACCTTCTTTCGCTCTTTCTCCAAAGCTCTCCACTGCTCGTAACACTCCTCCAGTCGGACATGGAGCTCATTAGCGGGTCCGCTGCGATTTCTCGGAGGTCTGTATTTGCTGAACGGTGCGGGAAAGGCAAAGTACGGTGCGGGTATTTCCCCACAAAAGAGATCGTTGATGAAGGGATTCCACTGGTTAAAATCGTCGTAATGAAAAAGATCAACAAGTTCCGAGAATGGGAAAGGCGATGGGGGAAAATTGAAATTACTTGCTGATGAAAAGAAGCGGTGATTAAACGGAGGAAAGTTGGGATTTTGCTTAAAATCAGACATTAGCGGGAAAGAAGGTAGAAAAGAAGGATTTATGAAGTCTGACACGCTACCACCATTCTGGTCATGGTTTTTTCGGGTCATATTGAATTGCTGACGGTCTGGAGTTGCATGCCCAAAATGAGGAATCCAATTCCTTCTGCCTCTTCTGTCCTCTTTATTACCTTTTTCTTGGATTTGCTTTTTTGGAAATCTGTGGTATTTTTCAGAGTCTTCACTTATGGCATTCTGCCATGTTAACCAGTCAGATGAAAAATTAATAGGGAATTTATGGTATTGCCCCTCCTTATTAGTCAACGACTCGTGCTGGGGTCGCCCGATGGGTTTTGTTTGTTTCTGATTTTCAGGGATAAAATTAGAAACTCCCAAATCATTAGAAACCCCGTTTGATACTTGTAACCTTCCATCCTTCTTTGAAGGAAGGACTGGAAGGATATGGGAGTAGTAAGAAGATGGTGTAACAGACTGGTGGGTGGGAGAACCACCGGACATGGATGAAACTCCTGAAGAAGACTGCGGACTTGGTACCACTTGCTTTCCATACGTGACATCGGACGCAGGTGTCGGACTCACAGTTTTCCCATCCAGCCACGTACATCCATGGTACGAGGAATAACTCCCATTTTGCATAGCATTTTTTACAGATAAATCATATTCAGACCCTTTCTGAGAACATCCTTTAGCACTAATATGGATCTTAAACTCATTATCATGAAGAGCATCCCCCGAAGTAAAGCTACGATGACCATTTTGCACATGGGTTTCCTGTGCTTTTCTGTTTGCCCCTCCAGAAAAATGACTTTCTTTAGGGGGCTGATTGAAAAAATATAGCGATGGATGAACAGACGACTGCAATTTATGAGCAGCTGTGAAGTTTTCATATCTTTTGGAAAACAAGTGGTTGTTCTGGGACGGTTTATCCCAAGAGTCATCAACAGGTTGAGGGGAAAGATCCGGGGAATATTTCATTTGTTCTTGAGCATCATTTTTCAGAGTTTTGCCTCTTGCTTTTTCAGTGCACCAATAGTCTTTCTGAAAATTAGTGCCTTCTTTCATTCTGTTCTGAGAAGAAAAAGTGCTAGAACTGGAGCCGATGTTTTCATAGTCTCCATTTAACTTCATGTGGTCATAACTGCACAACTGCTGATTATAGTCTGCATTTTGAAATGAAAACCCTTCTTGGTGGATTGTGTTATTATTTTGCAAAGGGGAACTTTCAGGATAACTGTTCTTCAGAATATTATCAGGCTGAGTGGAAGGGTCAGATGGGGAAAGCCAAGACTCTATGAGATGAAGATCTTCCAAACCCCTGTGGAACACCTCCACATCACGAGGCTTCTGCAAGTGTTCCTGGTAGCAGTTCTGGGTGCCCAGCAGGTTTGAAAAATCCTTACTTTCAACAGAGTGCTTCAATGAGAGCCCTGAGAATTCACCATTGCTTCCAAGATCAGGTGCCCACATTGGTGGAAACAACCTTGAAAGAGAATTCCTATAACAAAGTTAAACAAAGTTGCAGTAAATGATTTTAAGTATTTCTTACATCAAAACAGTTCACGTAGCACGGTTATTCCCACCACCAAGTTTGCTCATCACATTCTGAGCAAACCATACACACCCCTCCCTCCAGCATATGAGGGAGAAATATTGCTGCTGCAGTTGAGTAAAAGCTGTGTGAAATCTGGCTAGCAATGCTGTTCTCTAATATTTATAATATGTACATTAAGAACTTGAGAATTTATTTGGATTTATTAAGTATTTCAGATTCACTGCATTCAGTCAACTCCCTACTGGTTAAAATGCCCCAAATGCTGTAGGCTGATGGAAGACTTTAGAAAATTTATGTTTCTAACAGTTTGTTGCTTTTTACTGATAAATGAAGTAAAAAAAAAAAACCAGATCTATATTTCAAGGGGATTTATAAGCCCTTTGTTACCTGACCCTCTGAAATAATTCAAAATCATAGAAATCATCATAGAATGGTTAGAGTTGGAAGGGACCTTCAAGATCATCCAGTTCCAACCCCCCTGCCCTGGGCAGGGACACCTCCCACCACACCAGGTTGCTCCAAGCCCCATCCAGCCTGGCCTTGAACCCCTCCAGGGATGGGGCAGCCACAGCTTCTCTGGGCAACCTCTTCCAGTGCCTCACCACCCTCACAGCAAAGAAGTTCTCCCTCATATCCAATCTCAATCTCCCCTCTTCTAGTTTAAAGCCATTCCCCCTTGTCCTATCACTACTCTTCCTGACAAAGAGTCCCTCTCCCGCTCTCCTGTAGGCTCCCTTCAGGTCTCCCTTATAGCAAATAAGTAATTCAAAATACATATCATATCTGTGTAACAAAGGATGTAAAAAACAAATATGCAACATATAAGAACTTTCAGAACAAACTCACCAGTCTGTGACTGGTTCTGGCTTGCTTGGCTCCTCTAAAATGCTCGACACTAGCCCAAACATATCAGGGCCATTGCCAGAGTAAGAAAGATTTATTGGTGCCCTGAAAAACAAACAAACACACAAAAGTCTTTTTCTCCTTAACAAAACAGGTAGAAGGAAAAGTAAAGCATGAAACCTTTGATTTATTTCAGCAGCATCTGCTAAGTGTTCCAAATTTCATGTATTCCCAGCACCCACATATAGAAATTTCTTCCTGCAATCATGAATTCTACAGTTGAAACGAAGGACAACAATTTTCCTAACTTCTTGCTTCAACAGAGACTTCTCCAGCTGTTAAATGAAGAGGCAGGAGTAGCAAAACCTCTCCTCTCAATCAGTGTAAGTATTCTATTGACATTTCTTTGAATCTTGACTGTCTTCTTTAGATGGTAAATAGGATCAATCTTTCCAACTCCTGAGGATTTATCTACTTCCACAATTCAAGAAATGAGGTTTTAAACTGAAAAAAAGCCCTAGCTTAAGATATACTTAAATTGAAACACTTTTTAATCCCCTTTCAGAAAGAAATTACTCAAAACTTTATTAAATATTCCTGATAAATACCAAAGGTGTTCAACCATCACTCTTACACAAGCCCAAATTTTACCTTTTGCTTCCAATGCAAAATGAGGTCTTTATGGAGTTGCCTGTAATGACACCTAACTCTTACTCAGAAGTTAATTAATACATAACACCCTTAAGAGATCCTCCCCTCTAACGTGCACTGTTCTGGATCAATACATGTTGCTCATCATCATGTTCTCATTCAGCTGATCCATTACACGTCCCTGAGGACCTGTCGGGCTTCCCTGGTGTCAGTTTATCCAAACGATTCCCCTTCTGCTAAGGCTGCCACTTAACCACTCACGCTCATTTTGCTATTTGATTAAGAAAGACTATAAAATCCTGGGATAAACTACTTGAGGCTGTCACTTTGTTAATCTCTTGCCACAGTGAAAATTAGCCACTTAGGCATTACTGCCTTTTAAGATCTCATCGTATTTTATATTCTCCCTACCTCTGTTATTTACACAGTTAATTATTTAAACATTTACAATTATTTAAACATTTCAGTTTCCTCTGCAAAGAATCTGGTCTACCTGATATTCATTAGAATATCAGGTAATAAGTGTAAAAATTGTAAAAATTCTTGTAAAAAAAATTGTAAAAATTGTAAAAAAAAATTCTTAAAGGTTTTTTATGATTGTACGACTGTAACTGATATTTGATCACCACATCTCATCTATTCCTTTGTCAGACAGTAATTTTTTAATTTTTTTTAAATTTTTTTTAAATGAGACTGATTTACTTCCAGTTTCTGCAACCAACTGAAGATCATAGCCGAAAGCTTGCATCCACATGATTTTCACCAAGGGAAAGATCAATTTACAAGGCGGCATGGAAATTAAAAATAAAATCACTGGCCATTTTAGAACCTCAGGCAGGGCAGCAGACCTCAGGCAGAGAGGACTACAGGAGAAAAAAAATGCAGGCAAGAACAAGCACAGGAGAGCAGCGAGTCTAAAACTGCCCAACCAAATTTTTACAGACTAGATGAAGGTGAGATGAAATGTTTAGCTTTTCCTTCTTTTGCTTTTTTATTTTTACCTTAAGGACTAGTGTGTATTTGCAGTCTCAGAATGGGGGTGCAGCTGGATTTTCATTAACTGACAAGTACCATTAATAGTTTAATTCTTTGAATCAATTTTTGTTTGTTTCTTTAAAGCTACCTTGCAATAACCTTAAGGCTGCTTTTTAGAAGAGATTGTGTATTTTAATGAGTGGATTGCCACTCAGAGGTTAAACGTAGCACTTACAGCTAATGCCAAAGCTGTATAATCTTTTATTAAAAAAAAAGAATATTTAAAATAAACACCTCTGTGGCACTTCCCAGGGAAGAGCAGCAAAAAAAAATAACAGTATTTAGCTCCTTTGCAACGCACGTGTCTTCCTCCACTGCTACCTTGCAGCATCTTTTGCTCCTGTGAACTACCACTTCTCCCCACCTCAAACTCCTTCTTATTAGGCAAAGCGATCAAAAATGCAACGCGGTTGATATTAGAAATGCTAACAGCATCATCGTCAGTGTCAAAAGCCGTTGTGCCAGCACGTACCAACACACCCCCCCCTCCAAAGGCAGTATTATGCTGCCAGCACTTGGCATTAAGCTGGAAAGACGAGAGGGGGAAGCCTAATATGAAATCGTCGCTTACACATCTCTACGGGTGGAATAGGAACGTTACCATTTCAATTGCTGCACGTAAGCTAGAAAATT
Organism: Pedionomus torquatus; assembly: GCA_013398155.1. Classification (NCBI taxonomy): domain Eukaryota; kingdom Metazoa; phylum Chordata; class Aves; order Charadriiformes; family Pedionomidae; genus Pedionomus; species Pedionomus torquatus. The sequence goes on along the minus strand of VZRU01014669.1, from coordinate 23,210 downwards.
ACTAATATGAAGGAGAAAACTAATTATTTCAGCAGGTGTCCCCCACTTTCCAGTCTGTGAAATAACCATCCCCTGTTCCTCGCAATCTTTGTATCGTTCATGAATTTGTAGAAAACATTCCTCTGCAGAGCTGACTTAACAACACCCAAGAGGAGTTTTATTTACTCTCCACTGACTTAGAAGCTTTTAAAACCCCTGTCCGGCCTCATTGCCCCTTTCCGTACCTTAAATTATTTTATTGCATGATTAAGACTGGCTGGATGATCAGAAATGCCTGCAATAGCCACGACTTGGGCAGAGTGCTTTTCTCCAGGGGAATAAAAATGTTTTCTGACTCATATAAAAATACCTTTTGCATTCATTCAGCATCCAAAACCACGTTTTATTTTTTTAAATATAGAAATTGAACTTGAGTGCATTATATCAAGGGCACAACAAGACAGCAGGCTGGTGTGTTTTCAAGAGTAGTCGTATGCATATTTATGCCTTCAGCGGCAGAGGAACCACTTACGCTCAACCTGTGTCTAACACTCTCCTCACTGTTTACGTTCCAGGAAATATGCTACATTATCAAGCAGGGCCATCATGAGTTATGCTACTGGAGGACGGGAGGCACAGAAGGAGAGTAATATTCAATTACACATAGCAGTTTCCCATTTCCTTCCTTAAATGAAGCATTCTTTCCAAATTTAAAAATGCTTTTATGTGTAAACATATACATCTCCATACACACAGAACCCTTACCTTTTTTTTCCCCCCACAACCTTTATAATAGCTATTACACAGCAAAGGAAATGTATCAAGTTTCTAGTTATCCCACAAAACTCTCCCTAAAAAGATCCAGAATCTCGTCTGTTCTGCTCCGGAATGATTTCAGTGTTGCAGAACAGCACTGTAAGATTATACCAAGAATGTTCATACCGTCTCTTTGCGCAGTCTGGAAAAGAGGTTTTTGAGCCAATAGCTTCTCCACACACCGACCAGTCACTGTACAGACGAGAAGATTCTAGCGGAGGGGGTGTACTAGTAATGGCTCCTAATAATGGGGAGAATAACTGAGTGTCCATTTTTTGTTTCCTGCTATTTACCTATGATGAAAAGAGAAGGAAAAATATTTAACATTAGGTGTTTACGTAAATAAGCATCCTTCCTTTTAGATCTTGAGCTAAATAATTTTTTAGGAAAATTAAATGTAGCTATAACAAAAGGATACAGTCTAAAACTTCTTCTCTTTGCTGCCTTAAAGGAGTCCAAATCTGAGAAATGTATGCATCTAAAAATAAATAAGTAAACAACAAAAATTACTTACTATACAACAACAGGAATTCTCTACACATTGTAGGTGCTGGCGTGTCACCTTCACAAGCTCAGAATCTTCTAGTCCATATGACTGGAAATGCACACATCAGGCATACACATCTCTTCTAGAAAACAAAGGGAAGAGTAATTATCTCCGCTACATCCCTGAAAATACAAAATATTCCAACAAATGGTAAGCAGGGAGGAACATCTGTAAACTTCACAGACAAGATCCGTGTCAAAAAGCAAAGCAATCTGTCTTTTAAGTTCTGGTCCAGAAAATGCTGTTACAGATAAATTATTATTCAAAGATTAAATAATAGGAGATTTAAGTAACATAAGGTACCATATGTCATGAGGTATCTCAACTAGAATTTGCCACACCAGAATCTGTGACTAATAAAGGTTTAAGCAGAATGTGAGCAATAACCTGGAGTTGTAAGGGACCTCTGGGCTCATCTACCCCGATGTCCTGCTCAGAGCAGACCCAGTTTGATGAGGCTACTCAGAAACTTGCCCAGATGAGTTTTGAGATCCCACCACTTCCTCCCTGGGAATTTTTTTTTTTTTTTTTCTAATATCTAACTGTTGTTCTGGTTTAAAAGTAAAAAATAAACCTCTTGAAAATAGTCTGGACTACCTTCCCTATAACTTCCCATAGGGCAGCTTCACACTCCCGTAAGACCTTCCCTTTCTCTTCTCCAGGCTGAGCAGACCCAGGTCTCTCAGCCTTTGCTCAGACATCCCATTCTCCAGTCCACAACTATTTTGGAAGCTTTTGTAGGACTCGCTCCAGCACCCTTCTTGCACTGGGGAGCCCCAAACTGGACACTGCATCCAGCTGCGGTCTTACAGGGGCGGCAGAACAGAGAGGATCGCAACATTGCTCATGCCTCTGGGTAGGTTAAGACAGCCCAGCATAGGGGTGGCCTTCGCTGCAAGGCCACACTGCTGATTAACATCCAACTTTACCATCAGGATCCCCAATCTTCGTTGATTAACTTTTCCAAGTTTTGAGTGTAGTAATAAATCCTCAAGCTTTCTTAACAACCCAAAGCCTTTTATGATCAAGAACTGAACTATTCGCCCTTTAATTCTCATCAGTAAGGACATTCAGACAAGATGGAGAATTTGTGGTTCTGAAAATAACATTTGGGACACTCAAACAAGCCCCAAAAGACACCCGAACCCAGAAAACCCAAAAACAGCAAAAAAACCCAGCAACAACACTGAAGTCCAAACCCCTAGATGCACCAGTAGCTGCAAGAGACTACGGGATTGGATACGCTCTGGACCTGACCGTAGCATCCCACCCTGTGCTTTACCCTTTCCTGAGGAGCCCAGTAATTAACAAAATTGTCCTAAGGAGAATACTCACCAATTCTAAAAGCATTTCTCAGTGATCTGAGGTTCTTATAAGCACAAACACCACACGGTTTAAAAGAATCTATTGAGAAGATATCCTAGTTCAAGTCATATTTCGTTGGACTGGAACTTGGAAGACTGGAAGTTCTTATATATTTATACATAACTAATACCACCTCTGAGGCCACGAGACAACCTGGAGGTTGTCAACAGAAAACAGAGGGTTCAAGTGAAATTTCCTCTGTCTGAATACATCCTTATGCATTTGGTCTGTGTAACGTCACATAAGTTCTTTATACCTAGGGCTTTTTAAAAGTTATTTATATCTAAATAATCTGAAAGAACAAAATTTCAATAATAATTGTTTCACCACCTCGTGCCTCACCCTCTTAAAAGGGAAAGCATTAGGTTAATTTAATTTTTCCTCTCTCCTCTCTTTTCTCGGAAGCAGAACAGTAAAATTTTGCTCGCTACAAATCCTCAGCTGAAATTTGGGCGAGTGAAAGCTGTCACAGACTCAGAAAATCTCCCTTCCTCTGGCCAAGCGTGCTCTTGCCACAAGCAGAACATCCCTTTAGGGAATTTTTTTTTTCAATTAAAATAAGAAAGTTTGCATTGAAGGCTTACTATTAAATAACAGAATTAGAGTTACCCTGTAGAGGCAAGATGCATATTCTTTAACGTTCCATACAAACCCACCGTCAACATCTGTATCATGAAGAGACAAGAATAACTAAGATGAGGACTAAGAATAACTAAGTGGCACCAGAGTCCTCCTGTGATACAAGTAAATACTTACCCTGCAGGAGAGCAAGAAAGAGATACCCAAATTATCTGCTACAAATGACTCCTGACAGAGACACAAGTATCCTTTAGGAAAGCAGTAGCTGACCACAGCCAAAATTTTCGCAATAATCTAGCAGCATCAACCAGCACATGCCAATGCCCAGGCCCTGCTTTTGTTTAGCTCACTAGGAAGCAACAGGCAGCGATGTTATGATCCTTGGCTAGAGTATAAAATACTTCTGCATCGATTAAAAATAGGATGTGTAACTAATGGATTTCTCTCTTATGTTCAGAGCCATTAATCACTGCTAATATGAGTTGTGCAGGACAATGTGACTAAAGAACAGTCGAGGAGGTACTTTATGTACCCTGGATAAAGCCTCGTCACTCAGCGCTTCCAAAACAATGGCATCTGTCATTCTACTTCGTTAAACAGAATTTAAAAAAAAAAAAGTAACAAAGCTCTTCTCTGTGCTTTGCATATGAACTACTAACAAGTTACAACAAAAAAAAAAGAAAAAGGGATAAAACATTGGCTTCTCTTCTAAAGTTTGCTTTCCTTTCAAAATTCTTCACCGAATTTCAGATAGTCGTAACCTTCATCACTGGCTTTGCAAAGGGCTGCCTGCAGAGGCGCAGACTTGTTTCGCTCAGAACTCCAACCTTAAAAAAATAAATCAATGAATGAAATGCTGTCTCCAAAAAATAATAAAAAAAAATAAAAATCAAATGACAGTTCCTGTAGTCTTCAGTAAGGCTTTTACTTCATTCTTTCCACCCTGCAAATTGTAGGTGAGTCACTACTCTCAATGAATTACCTCTCAAAACAACAACAGCAAAAAAACCCTTACCACTTCTAAAACCTAGATACGTTATCTCGATTTTTCTTTCAAAGCATAAAAAGACACAGCTTGTTCTTTCCCATAAAATGGAAATGCGTCTGTACTAATCTCTCTCCCTGCGTATGAAACTAAACACACTTTTTTCCCCAAGACATCTATCACTAAGTCATATCTCATCTTCAAACGCAAGCAAAGGGCTTTGAACTTCTGTGAGAAGCTCATCACAGCTGAGGAATAAACAAATTGAAGCATTTCCCAAAAATCTCCACTATTTCCAATGCCTTTGAGCATTTCTTCCTATTTAGAAGCTCTTCCAAAGTTTACTTTGAGGAGAAATAAATGAGTAGGGCTTCATCAGTATAATGCTCCCATTTCAACTATAAATATACATGAAACTAGACAGTAACAAAGCTATTGGGCACTGACATCTTTACGGTGTCTGTGTCGTGAGTCCTGCTCTCCACTACACCCCGAATCACGTTTTGTTACCCAGCTCCTTTGTGCTTCTGCTTCCTCCGGGCCCCGCGCTAAGATTCTGCTGTTACTACGTAGATGGTTTTCACTGCTCCAGCAGCAGATGGAAAAAGACCTCAAGGAAGGTTTTTCCTCCCTCCCCTATTCCCCCAGCCAAATGCCAAGCCAGCAACAGACAAGCACGTAGAGACAGGGGAGATCTACGTAAAGGGCTCGGTAAACAGTCAATTGTATTGGAAAAAGAGAGTCCTGTGTGGCAGAGACTTCAGAACAGCTGAGGTTGGAAGCGACCTGGAGAAGAGAAGTCTCTGGGAAGACCTTCTAGCAGCTTTCCAGTACCTACAGAGGGCCTCCAGGAAAGATGGGGACGGAGTCTTGATCAGGGAGCGGAGCTACAGGACAAGGGGTAATGGTTTTAAACTGAAAGAGGAGAGCTTTAGATTAGAAAAAAATTTCTTCACCGTGAGGGTGGTGAGACCCTGGCCCAGGTTGCCCAGAGAAGCTGTGGCTGCCCCATCCCTGGAGGGGTTCAAGGCCAGGCTGGATGGGGCTTGGAGCAGCCTGGTCTGGTGGGAGGTGTCCCTGCCTGTGGCACAGGGGTTGGAACTGGATGATCTTGAAGGTCCCTTCCAACTCTAACCATTCTATGAACCTTTGGATGCACAGAAGTGCCAGTGTGCCCCCACTGTGCTCTCAGCCACAAATACGAGAAAGAATTTCCACAGGGAGAAGCTTCTGTCACACCACCACAGCTGGAGATGGGCAGCTGGGAGAGGAGATCTGTGACCCTCTGAAAATCTTTTGTCCAAAATTTTAACAGCTCTATGGCTACAGCAGAAGACTCAAATATTATTTCTCATTACTGGAAATGTTTTGATGCTTGTGCTGTCCAGCCAAGTGCTGGAAACAGTTCCAGCCTGTCACCATCTATTCCGAGATGGTAATAGCTGCTGACAGAGTGGTGAAGGCCCCTCAAGCAGACTGGGAGGAGTTTTAGTGACTTTCACGGAGACCATCACGTTATGGCAATTGCACAAAATGTTTGCAGTGAGGTTATGCGTATCTGGGATACCCTGCTTAACTATAACGTTAGTTGGACACAGGATAAAAAGACTCACTAAGGGCTTTACTGTCCTCCTGTTCAGAGGTAAGCTGTCAGTCTACAGCTTCTATCAGACTAATGATTCTCTGAAAAGATATATTATAGGCTAAAAAAATACTGTAATCAGAGCTTAATATTTGCTTCATTATACAATTAGAAGAAATTACCGACACGAAGTCCTGTCTGACAAAGTTCTTGATCTGCCAAAAAGCATTTGAGCTAAATTAAGTAACAGCTATTTTACAGTCAGTTATCCTAAAACTGCAGGAACCCACTGCTGAAGAGCATTGCTCGCAGATGCTTTTTATAAACACCTATCATAACAACAGCAAATGACAGCACTGTGCAGTGTTATTACTTCTATATAGTGTGTATTCTTCTCTGATTTCTTGGCAGGATAAATATTTCCTGTTTATTTCTTCGTTGTCTTGGCAAGATAAAGCAAACATAAGAAAAAGTATCATTTGGGTTTTTTGACTTAAGACTTCTAGTAACTACAGCCATCTTAATTTATAGTACCCTGAAACAGGTTAACCCATCCTGCTGTGGATACTCTGAAACTACTGGGTAAAATAATGAAGTTAAATAAATCAGAATTCTATGAATTGTCATCTTGAGTTACCCGGGAAACTAACCAGCAGAACTAAATAGGTGACAGGGATATGTCAAAAAACAAAAACCAGGGAAGAAAATAGGTCAGTTATTCAGATCTCTCTTAATGTCAGGGACAAAACCATAAGAACGGCAGATTACTGCAGCCTTCCCTCTAAATCCCAATTCCATAACATCAAAAAGGCTGGTTGCAGCAGCAAAGGGAAATGTTCCTTTTCAGCAGTCAAAAAATTAAGATTTTTTCCTCTGAGAAAAAGGAATCAAGTTTGTCAGACCTCTCATAGACAGTTGGGTCAAAATCATATAAAAAAGAACCACTTAAGGAGAGGTGGAGGGAGAGGGGGAAGAAGCACATTTATAAGTTGCTTGTTTAATATCTAGGTTCTATAGCCCAGTTACCATTAAGAACACTTGTGGGCTACTGGGCCATTTCTTTTGTCTTAATACTAACATCTAAATATATTCATTTAATACAATAAAAGATTATTATTTTTTTTTGTCCGTGGTAACTTCCAGCAGTTGTTCTTCAGAAGACTTTGTGGTCACTCTGACAACTGCCCTTGACAAGAAGCATTCAAAGACAGATTGAATGAGGAACTGCTGCCTTCCATGAATAGAGGGTTACCGTCCTGGACCGACACAAAATAATAGTGAAAGCTGCTCCATCTGTAAGGTAGCATTCTCTTTAGGTGCTGAGGGGTTCTGGTTATGTGGTTATTCAATCCATTCAGCTAGAAAAACCAATATATTGTACAAGTATTTATAGCTGTTTACCTACACAAGTTCGTTTTGGACTCACCTGTGACTCGTAATGACCAAGGGTGGCATTTTGTTTGACCATGTCTTTGTTAGCAGTATACAAGTTCTCTTCTCTGAAGTATACAGCATTGCTGTGCAGGCAGAAATTTAGATTCCTAAGGACAGACTTAGCCTATTTAAAAAAAAATAAAAAATTAAAAAAAAATAAAGCGATGATTACCAGGTCTTTCAAAGTTGTAGTTATGCATTAAACTCATTTCTAGCTACCTCTTATTGCTCCTCCCACCATCTCTCCACGTCACACCACCCACAACTCCTCCAGTACCACCTACATCTCACACATTGGCAGAACAACGGCGACGTTGCTCTTTCGCTGCGAGATGCCACATGACAGAACAGCTCAGCAGATACAAGAGCTGCTGACCACAGGTCACACGCAGTCCCAGAACGGGTAAGGCAGCTGTGCTGTGCTGCATCTCGGATCATGCAGACACAGGCAGCTGCCTTTCTGAAGGCTCCTCTCTTCAGCTTTATCCTGTCACATAGATCCATCCCACGGGCCCACATTTACCACCCCAGAACATAAGCTCACCCCACCAACCTGCTCACTGGCACACATCTGCCACAGAACTGAACACCCATCCCCATCGTGTGACAGAACAATCCCCAAATACCTGGGGCTGCACCCATTTAAGGGCAAGGTTGGCTCCTGCCACACATTGCTATCCAAAACCAGGTGTGACAAAAGCATGTTCCCCTGAGAGCTCAAAGTATAACGTGCCAGTTCTGAAATCCTTTGCCCTCTGCACATCCATACATTACAGTATATAACCTTCTACGCTTCCCTTATGGAAAAGCAGATTACCAAGCTGCCACAGCCCACTGACATATCTGCACTTGGCACACGTGCCATTTCTCCAGCTTCAGCTTTTTGCATTACATGACGCCACAAAAGCCTGTGTGTTACACAACCGATAAGGCTTCATCTTCACCAACACAAAGCCTAACTCGGTGGAAGCAACGAATGAGAGAACAGCTGCTTTCATGATTTATCTAAACCAAGATAAAGCATACAGTGGTACGTGATAAAGTCTTAAAACTTAAAGCACCTGCTCTTCTCCAAAAGTAGTAAGACTACATCAGATTGTACCCACATACCCGCTGAATGGCAGAACAAAGGAGTCACCTAATCCCATGTCCAATCTGAAGCCTATGATGACTTGTTCAACCCACAGTCAAGCCCTCACTCTTCTCTTACCCAAGGGCCTGCTGAAAACAAGCTACAAGCTGGATAAATGAGTTAACCCATTTCTGATGGCCACAAAGATGATCTGAAGGATGAAGCACCTCTCCTATGAGGACAGGCTGAGAGAGCTGGGGATCTTCAGCCTGGAGGAGAGAAAGCTCCAGGGAGAACTTAGAGCAGCCTTCCAGGATCTGAAGGGAGCTCCAGGAGAGCTGGAGAGGGACTCTGTCAGGGAGAGGAGTGACAGGACAAGGGGGAATGGTTTTAAATTGGAAGAGGGGAGATTTAGATTAGATATTAGGGAGAAATTCTTTGCTGTGAGGGTGGTGAGGCACTGGAAGAGGTTGCCCAGAGAAGCTGTGGCTGCCCCATCCCTGGAGGGGTTCAAGGCCAGGCTGGATGGGGCTTGGAGCAACCTGGTGTGGTGGGAGGTGTCCCTGCCTGTTGGAGTGGGAGATGGACCCAGAGTAATGATGGAGTCTCAATATAAGTATGATTGTTCTCTTTTATTCTACGCACTTACAAAGGTTATATAGGTATCCAAAAAAAGCACGCGATAACGAACACTCTGTCATTGGTTCACAGCTTTTGTCCGCTCGCCTCAAGCTGTTCCATGACTGATAGAGCGTTGCTGCCCACACGAAGGAGTCTGTCCTCACTTTCCAGACTTAGTTCTGCCTAACTTGTTTACCAGTTCGTTACTTCCCTCTCCAGGTGGGATCAAGGACAAGTTGCTTTGCCCTTTTTACCTCTAGTTGTGCAGCTATTGGTTTGCTAAAAGCTGGATTGCTCACACCAGTGAGATCATGCCCTTTATCACTTGGCCAATCTTCCACACCTGCCCACGGCAGGGGGTTGGAACTGAAATGATCATTTAAGATCCCTTCCAACTCTAACAATTCTATGATAGTTGCTTTTTGACAGGTTTCCTAGCGTTTCCATCAGCATGCAGCAGAGAAACATGCTCAGAGGAAGAGGAAGGTCTGCAGCCGGGAACAGGTTGCAGAACAGCCCATGTGGATTAAGTTGATGTTTCTGGGAAGCGCCGAGCTCACTGCTCTTGCACCAGCTGGTTTTCAGTGCACATACAACACACCGCCGGTATGGCAAGGGAAAAGCTGCAGCAACACAACCTTTGATGCTACAGAAAGCTCTGTGGCCCAATAGAGATGGAAAATTAGGCTCCTCGTACTTAAGCTCAAATAGTGGGCCCTGCAATGAAATGACTCAGGTGCACACAATTGCTCCTAATTTTATTATTTNNTAATTTTATTTATTTTATTTATTTTATTATTATTTTGCTCCAAATTTTATTATTTTATTTATTTTATTATTATAATTAATTATTACTTGCTAATTTTATTACATAGAGTCTCCTTTCAGAAAGGATGATTAGTAATATCTTTACACCTCCTGTGATGATTTGTTCAATCAACATGTGTCTGAGCTCCTAACCTTTACTGATCTTTTAACCATTTGTGATTTATTGGCTGCTTCTCTGCCAAAGCAAACTTAATGAAACCTATTTGGCTAATCATTACCCCTGTGACACAACGTAACTGTTGGCAACTTTAAAAGTGGGGTTTTACACAGCATCAGTTGGTATCTGAAACTCCAAGCAACATTCCAATCGTAATAAAAACCAGGAACTACTCAAATAATGGGAAACTTTCAGAGTGTTCCAGGTGCTTCATGAGGCTGCACAACCTATGTAAGGGCACAACTGAAGCTTCAAATTTACACAGCTGTTCGAAAAAAAGGTAAGAATGCTACCTCCGTGCTCCAGTGAATACACCCTCTTTCAGAAAAAGAAAAGCAGATTTTCAGTGGTAACTTTCTGTGGCTGTCACTTAACTTTTAGGGGTTGATAAAACACATGCTTACTGTGGAGTGGTAATTCATTCCTAGAAAGGCTTTTTGGGATATCTTCAGGATACGAGGATGCTACATTAGAGCTTTAGGAGAAGCCAGTGCTTCACTGAAAGAAGCACTGCCAGCTTGCATTCTGTTGAAGTAATAATAAACAAAAAGGATCTCCTTGAGTGCTTTTATATCATTTCCTCAATTAGCAAATGGTTTTACTTTTCTTCTAATATTCTTCAAAAAGAGCTCTTAAGCAAAAAGACGAAGGACTACAGCTCACCAGTAGAAGGAACAAAAAACAAAAACAAAGCAATCCCCCCGGTATTTCTCACAGTGTAATGTCCACTCACCTTCCCATCCCAGCTTCTTTAAGTTCCCACTAGAAACTTTTAATGAACCTTGCAAATAGCGAGCCCTCCCAGCACGTATGGAGTCACTCTACAAATTTTGGGGCCTTCAGCCCCAAAATATCCTGTCCCATGGTAAAAAGAGGGATAATGTTTTCCACAAGTACATATGTATGTACACGCAAACACTTTCCATAATCTTCCTGCACCAATTAAACAGAAGCCATAGGAAATATGAAACTTAACTTTGAATTATTCCTGGCTGATTAGCAAAATTCATGGTAATTTGAATGCCTGCTTTTCAGAGTAATACAAATAGCAGTATCTTCAAGTGGATTTATATTGCACTTCTAGAGACGTGCAGTATACACCTGTGCCACTGATGCCACTGTGGAAAAGTCACAGGTTTCACAGTTCTGCATGCTACGGTACGTCGAATCCTCCAGAAAAAGGAAAAAAAAAAAAAAGAGAAGAGAAGGAAAAAAAAAAAAAAAGAGTCAATTTGAAACATTACCTTAATTGTAAGGAGATCATGAGGAAAGCCTAAAAACTTCCACCTATGTGACCCAAAGGTTTGCAAGTTCCAGAATCAGGTTACATGGGAAAAGTGGTGTTAAGTCTGAAGACCGGTGCATCTTTTTTATGCCACTTCTGCTTTGAGTTTCTACATTTAGGTCTATCTGCTTCACAGAGCTACAGGGCAGAAAGTTTGTTGGGGAAGATTCCAATCCGTTCCTCGATTCTGCCTCTATGAAACATTATCCCTGAAACAGTACGCCAGCACCTCCGTGAGCTTCCTCAGCAATAAAAAAAACCCAACACAAAACCAAACAACAAAACCCCAAAAATCAAACACACCAAACATTTCTGCAACATTTACATTAAAACCTAGAATGTCAATGCCAAAAAACAATTAAGGATACTAAGTACTTGGGAAACCATGTGATACAGATTTATCCATGGTTACTGTAGCCACATACATGCAATTATCCTAATTTCAGCCTTCCTAAAGTCAGTAATTTCAGAAATTCAAGTCTGCAACCTCCCCACTTACTGCAATTCTTGCTTTATTAAATTTGAAAAAAAAAAAAAAGAAAGGAATAATCTGCCAGCAGGTATTTTAGTAACAAAGTCCTGATCTGAAATTAATTCCATTAAAAAATAGTTACAATACTGTGTTTCATTATAGATTTTCAGAGATTTACAAACTCCAACTGTGGTCCAAAGCCAGGAGTGCTCCAAACACCAAAGTCCTACTATATTTTTGCATGTAAAAAGGACTGAAGCCTCCTGCCCTCATGCTGGAGTTTCAGAGGATGGGGTTTTGTTTATGAAAGCTATAAAACACTAATCCCCGATTAAAAAAAATAAAAATAAAAATCACCCTTCACAAAACATTGATATGAAGTTGCCAGCTTTAAAAGCAGCAGACACAACTCAGCTGCAACAGGTCATTACCCAAAAGTTGCGATTTGGGACTGCTAAGGGATAGTTTTACAAAGCTGGCGAAAGACAGCTACTTTAACACGTGTGACTAAGCAGCCTACGAACCTCAAAATATCTACTCAGCAAACACGCGTTTAAGTATTTGATTAACAAAGTCACGTTCGACGCAGGCTCCATGGAAATAAAAGGGAACTTAATACCGCCTAACTCTATATATTCACCTTCACTTACAACTCTTACCACGTGTCGCACTCCATTATCTCCTGGTAGACCAGGGAAACACAAGGGACTAAAACAAACAGGTAGGGAGTTTTTAACGGAACCTCTGCTCACTTTAGAAGCAACTAATCCAGAGGTAACTTAACTGCAAGATTTGTAGATTATGTCCTTTCAACCACACGTTAGAGTAAAACAGGATTATTGTTATTAATATAGTCTTTTTGTTCAGGAATATAAAATTCTGACTGAAGTTGCACAAGATTTTTCCAGCTTCATTTTGACAGATGGACTATCTAGGACAGCTTAAACTCCGCTAAACCAAAACATCTTTCCCAATATAATTCAGTTGTTTTTTTTTTTTAACAATTACTGAATAAGTAAAACCAAACTCTTTGAAGTTAAAAAACGAGCATATGTGGCCAAATAGAACTTTTTTAAAATCAGCTGCACGAGGATCTGCACACGCTGTATATTACAGAGACTCGTATCTTAATTTCACAAGACTAAAAAGATTAGATATAAAGCTACTTTTTCCACTTGACCTGCTCCTCGCTTTGTGAAATTCAAGCGCTGAGCAGATGTCTTCAAGACTGCAGACTCCAGCCGACGCTGTCATAATGCCATTCAACAGATCTAAACCGTTTCTAAAGCAGAAATGAGAGGGGATCTATTACCTGCTTGAGAAGTTATTACATATCTCAGGGCAAAGAGCACAGCAAGTATTCCCAAGTCTCCCATCCACTTTGTACGTCTCTCCTCACTGTCCCTATTAGAAGAATCTGGCGGTCGATCGTGTTTGGAGAATTTTGTTTTAGCCAGGCACTCACAATATGTGATCACTTGAAAGGCTGAGCACTATCAGGCAAATAAATCATTACACTGAGTTTAAACCACAGCACTACAGCAACAGAAGCAAGAATCACACAGCAGAAAGCGCTTCGCCGGATTGTTTCCCCGGATATTCTAAAAAGATCCGTATTGCTCCAGACGCCCAGCATCTCTCTCTCGAACAACAAAATCCACGTAAACCTCAACCCGCTGCGAGAACCAACTTCCAGGGAGACAAACCTGCACGGAATGTTGTCACCGGCCATTCCCAGTCTGCGTGCCTCCCACCAACCCAGGCCACTGGGGAAGCAGGGGCACCCCAACACGCCAGTGGTACCCACTGGAGCACTGCAGCAGCTGATCCCCGGTGTTTTTCAGCTCCGGCTCTTGCCGCACCTCGTTTTACCTCCCCCTCAGATCGCTGCCATGGGACAGACGCTACGCACCGCACACAGAAACCGTTGCCAGGCTCTGGGCAGCGTCTCTCCTCCACCCCTTGGAGCTGCCAGGACGGGAAAAAAAAAAAAAAAAAAAACCAACCAAACAAACAAAACAAAAACCCAGCAGAAAAGAAGCAAGAAGAATTGGGGCTGTGGGCAAGGAAACGGCCCCGCAGAGCTGGCATTAAGCAATTACTCCAGGCAGCTATTCCTAGACAGAGGAGTCTCTGAGCTGCACCAAACACTCCGAGAAACGGTACAAACTGCTTGCCCTTAAATGTCACCTCATGTTTTCTTCAGATGCACACCCTTTCAAACACCTCCGTGGCAACTGAAATCCTCCTCTGGCAAGCAAAGATTTCAGGCTGCCAAAGGCCCTGCTACAGAAGTGAAAGAAACACCGAGCTTACATTTTTGGTCTTCTTGCTTTACAACCAGTCTCAGCCATGTAAGGTCTGATGTCACTGGAGTACCAGTATGTGGAAGTACTATGGGAATTGTAGTCTTTCCTCTCGTTGTGCAATACGGGAGCCAGGGCTGCAGCCCCCAAAGAGCCTCAGGAACCGTCGCCTTCACGCAGGGACTCACGTGGACCGCCGGAGAAATGAAGCTGAGCTGCTTTATTTAGCCAGGAAACGCTTCTCAGACCGGGGAAAAAAGCAAAGTGGGTGAGAGGGTTTGAAATGCACTCCTTCCCACGCAAGAAATAATTTCTAAGCAATTATTCTCAGGCGGTCACGTGTTGCCAAAATTCATTTAAGGAGGCACAACCCAGTGAGAAAATATTAATCACTATAATNTATTTATAGGTGTTGATCAGATCCCCCCTCAGCCTTCTCTTCTCCAGACCAGAAAGACCCAAGTCCCTCAGCCTTTCCTCATCAGAGAGATGCTCCAGGCCCCTCATCATCTTGGTGGTCCTTTGCTGTACCCTCTCCAGCAGTTCCCCGTCCTTCTGGAACTGGGGAGCCCAGAACCGGACACAGTCCTCCAGAAATCTTTCCCTTGCTGCTATCACTGTGGCACTTCTCACTAAAGCACTGCTAAAATACACTGCAGAGTGCCACGCAGCACGTAACCTGCCCCAAATATTAAGTGTATTCCACACAGCTTTTCTGACCCAGCAGTAAATAGGAAATGAGGTCACCCCTCCCTAAAAACCTCAGCCCTGGTTTACACTATTGCTATTCTCCCCCCGGTTTCTCTCCACAAAGCCATAATGGCACTCAGAGCCCGTGACTGTCCTCCTCCAGCTTCTACAACAGCCTGGTGTAAGCACAATTTGAGAATGACAACACATATAAACATGACACAAGAAGTTTTTATACCCGTTTTCCACATTTAGGTTTCTGGAATAGCGTATTGGCACCACTGCTGCTGATAGTACACACTGAGCTCAAGTCTTTCAAGAAGAAAAAGAAAAATATAATCAAAAGTTTCAAGCCAAGCCCTAACCAGGGATTAAAGAAAACAGAGAAAGCCCAAGTGTTTCCAAAAATGTTATGGCAGCACTGGACTAAAGGGTGAGCAATAACTTCAGTGATACGAATAGACCTCACAAGTCTTGAATGAAGTCTGACTGCAGAACTCCACACTCGTTTGGCCTGGGCAAGACAAGAAGGAAAGAGGAAATCAAGACATGAATCCACACACAAAAAAAAAAAAAACAAAAAAAAAAAACCACAAGCAAACCCAAAAGAAAACCAAAAACCACTAACAAACCTTCCCCCCAAAAAACCAAACCAAGTGGGAATTACTTATTTAGCTGGAGAACAGCATGTTGCAGAAAAAATCCCACTGACAGTCTTTTCTGACATAAAAGCAAAATAACGTAAAAGCAAAATAAAAAAATAACGTAAAAGCTACGTAAAAGCAAAATAACACCGGCAAAGAGGCAAGAGAAGAGTTTGATGTCAAAATTTAGCACATCTTATTACCATCCAACAGAAACTGCCTTCCCAACACCATCCTTACAACGTAGCTAGAAGTAGTAGTAGCTATACCCTCCTCTCAAAGTAAAGTGGAAAAAAATGCCCCCAGTGCCCACGCAGAAGCAAGTAAATACAGCGTGGACTCAGCAGCAACGGCTGTAAACAAGGGGACTGAAGCCACCAAATTCCACAGGAGAAAAACGTTCCTGCTAGAAAAGCAGGACCACCACAGGCCGAGAAGGAGAAATTGTATTTGTGACTCTCAGCTCTGCAGTATTCGGATACCTTCTACAGATTGCGAGGGTTTCAGCAACGCCCTAACAGCTGAAATCATAGAATCATACGGAAATCATAATCAAAACAGAATGATAGAATGGTTAGAGTTGGAAGGGACCTTCAAGATCATCCAGTTCCAAC
>VZRU01014667.1:37626-50583 GCA_013398155.1 Pedionomus torquatus | reverse complement strand
TGGTGTTGGTGGTGGAGGGGTGAGGAACGTCCCCTCCGGCTTCTGATCTGGTTTGAACAGCCCGGGGGAAAAGGACGATAACGAAGTTCCCAGCTTCTGGGAGATACTGGGTTTATCTGCTCTTGGCCGATGTGTGGGGACGCGGGGTGGGGGAGGGCTGCAGACAGCCGTAGGGAGGGCATCGCCTGCTTCTCGGACAATAAGTGATATTTGAAGTCAAGAGGCCGCCTTATTTGAGGTCCTGAATGTTTGGTGTGAGATGGGTGTTCGCAGGCACCGTGCGAGCGCCCTCCTGGCTACAGCACTACCTACCCTGGATTGTCAGGCTGGTTCAGAACCACCTGGGGTGTCCTGGCTCGACCCTCACCCACGTGATGGAATTCTGAACGAGTGCTTTCAGTTGGATGCAGGTTTCAGTCTGGCCTTGGCGCTCTGGGTCAAAGCTGGTGCAATCGGTGTGGCGCCTAAAGTGAGAGGGTTGTGCTCCTCGGCAAGCTCAGCACTGAGGATTTCCCCCTCGAAACGGTGCTTTTTAGCTCCAGGGATCTGCACATGTCAGGTCTCTGCAAAACCAAGGCTGATACAAGACAGTGGATGTTTCTCAAGGACTTTTTGCTTTCAGACCCTTGTATGCCACAAGTGTTTTCTGCCTTTCCTTATAACAGAACGTGCTGTGTCTTAAGAAAAACTCCAGAGTTTCCATATGGCAGCCCACACCATCAGCTTGGGTACACAGATGGAACTCAGCTCGCACCTCTTGGGAGGTGAAGGCTCCTTGATACGATTGTAATGTCTTGATTTAGCCAAAAACTGTTTTCTGCCAAGATGTGTTAGGAGTCCCAGAATCCCAGAATGATACAGGGTTGGAAGGGACCTCTGGAGACCACCTCCAACCCCCTGCCCAAGCAAGTCACCCAGAGCAGGTTGCGCAGGAACGTGTCTCCAAGTGGGTTTTGAATTTCTCTAGGGATTGAGGATCCACTGCGTCTCTGGGCAGTCCTGTATGTTTATTTTCTTGTGTGATTATTCTGAGGTCATATTGTAAGAATCTGCTCTTGCTAAATCTGTGATTTATTCTACATTTAGGTATCTCAATGGATACGTGGAACTTTTTCTATACTTGCCTGGTGTCCTTATGGCTGCACAGATTTTACATTTATTTTGCTGCTGCTTCTGGGATCAGCATCTGGATCGTTGTTCAGTTCTTCACCACCAAAACCAAAAAGAAGGTAACTGAACCCGTAAGGTTTGTTTGAGAAGGGCCCCAGATCTGTGTGTAGAAGCGAGTAGTTGCTGGGTAAAGGTGAACTGAAATTGTGCTGCTTTGCTGCGAACCCACCCAGGTTATTTTGAATCCCAAATGTAGTTTAGTTTATCTCTTGGTTATAATCCTCAGTCTGGATTCTTTTGTGTTTGTGGAAAGCACTTCTGAGGAGAAGGGTCTGGGGGTCCTGGTAGACAGTAAACCATCCATGAGCCAGCAATGTGCCCTGGTGGCCAAGAGGCCAATGGAATCCTGGGCTGCGGAGGGAAGAGGGTGGCCAGGANGGTGGGAGGTGTCCCTGCCCGGGCAGGGGGTGGGAACGCGATGATCTTTGGGGTCCCTTCCCACTCTAACCATCCTAGGAGTCTATGGAGGGGGGGGTGAAGGAGGAGGGAGCCGGACTCTTCTCAGTGGTTCCCAGGGACAGGACAAGGGGAAACGGGAGATTTCATTTGAAAGTGAGGAGGAACTTCTTTGTGTTGAGGGTGTCAGAGCCCTGTCAGAGGCTGCCCAGGGAGGGTGTGGAGTCCCCTTCTCTGGAGACCTTCAAGCCCCACCTGGATGCAGTCCTGAGGGATGTGCTCTGGGCAACCCTGCTTTAGCAGGGGAGTTGGGCTGGGTGAGCTCGAGAGGTCCCTTCCAGCTCTGACAATTTCCTGATCCCATTATTTGTGTGGTGCTGAGAGTCTGGTTATGGGATTTGTGCTCCAAATACTCTTGGGCAAATAGAGTTAACTTCACTTTGGATGAAACACAGTGTTTTTTCCGTAGGCTGAAAAATCCAAAGGGAATCCAGCTGCTTCTGAAGGAACAGATGACAAACTAGTAAATGGATATGGCACCCTGCAGGCAGAGGACGTCTTTGTCACTGGGGTAAAGATTTTCTATGGGTCCCAGACTGGCACAGCGAAGGTATAACTGACTTCTCTTTTTTTTACATTTTTTTTTTTCCTTCATGTGCTTGAAATTGATTTGAAATGTTGGGATTCCAGTGTACTTGCTTTAGAAGTGCTGCACTGTGTAAACATCGGGAAGTTCACGAGAACTTTCTTTAGAAGTCACTGCCCAATGTGAAAGATGAATGAAAAATATATATGAGTAGATGCTATTCTGCTTGCTTTAAGAGGGACGTACAGTAGAGATATTGATTATGAAGCTTAAAATTTATTCTTAAGCTGCGTTCAGTTGCTTGCGGGTCTTGTTAGAGGGAGCTGCTGGTTTAGATGCTTTCTTTCTCAAATTTAATTTACGTGGGTGTAAAATCTTTAGTCATGAAAATTCATGGAACTGTCTTTCAGCTGGTGTACTCCACTTTTTAAAAAAAAAAAAGTGAGGAATTACACCTCCAGTCTCCAATTCTCATGTGTCATTGTTCGTCCTGTGCTGGGACGCATCTTGTTTGGCCATAGCAGGGCTTTTTTTGACCCTTACAATGGTTGGGTTGAAGTAATTGTGAACTTTCTATGTTTCTTCTTTTTTTTATTTTTTTTTTTTTGTCCAGAAATTTGCTGCAGATATGGCTGACGCAGTGATTTCCCTTAATTTGCCCGTGGAAGTCATCAGCATGGGGGACTACGATCCAGACGATTGTTTAGCAGATGAAGTAGGTACCTGATTAATACTACAATAAATACAAGCTTTTCCTGGGATTGTGAAGGCTCTCTTCTTCCTTGAATTTCTCTCTTGTTATCCTGGAAACCCCCAGGACTGTGAGCTGAAAATTGCTTCCCTTCTACGTAAGCAAGTGTGTAGTCCTTCAACCCTCAGCAGAAAATACCTGAATATTGAAAATTACTGGGAGGATCATGTAGAATCTTTTGATACTGACAGTGATTTTTGTTTGAGCGTGTTCAGGTTGGGAGTAATGTGACAGCAGGTGCACCGGGTCCTCCCGCTCTCTGCCAGCGAACACCTGGGGAATGTTCAAAACCAGAACAAGCAGATGGTGATACTTTGGCGGCCTTTACAATCTGACAAGTTAGAGTTTTGGGGAGATGTGTTTATATCGAGTCATCAGTGATGGGCTTTTCTTTTGTGACTATTGACAGTTGCTTGGTGAATCCATGGGGGACTCTTGCTGCAGAAGTCTGTTGAAGGAGCTGTTGACTTGGGTAGGGAGGTTGGTGTCTGGTTGTGTTTAACTGCAATGTCCCTGTCAGGAAGGGGGGTGACAGCCTGATGTCCCTTGGCTAGTTTCAGGTGGCTTTGCAGGAAGAAGGGCCGTTCAGCACCAGTGGGTTTATCACCTGCACCACCCACACTAAAGATTTTTTGCTAAGTGGGTTAAGAAATCTTTAGTTTTTCACTTTTTGGTGAATGTCCCCGTGTTCCAGCTCTCTGCCTGACCCTAAAGTGTTCTGAAAAATGCAACGATCTCTTCCCTTCTGTTCTCTTTACGTTTTCAGACAACGAGCAGGAGCATTTGTGTGTTCTTGGTAGCCACGTACACGGATGGACAGCCGACAGAGAGCGCAGCCTGGTTCTGTAAGTGGTTGGGAGAGGCTGCGAATGATTTCCGCTTTGGGAAAACGTATCTGAAAGGCCTGAGATACGCCGTGTTTGGCTTGGGAAATTCAGTTTATGTCGATCATTATAACACAGTAAGTATCTCCTGGGGGTGTTTCTTTGATTTCTGCTTCTCTGAAAAGCTAAGCCTTCTTAAATGCTCCAAAACTGAGTGATACTGGTAGTTTGTGTGAGAATTGCAGCTGCTTTGTGAAGTTGATTAGTGACTCCGTTTAGGGCACAGGCAGTGCAGCTTTGAAGCAATTGAGCTGCCTTCTTAAGTGGGAAAGGAGTCCCAGAAGCACTGCGTTAATCTGGGAGGTCTGAGAATACATTTGGCAAATTAACTCAGTAAGGATTTACCAGCTGTGGAAACTTTCTATCAGTACATGAGGGTACAGTACTATAAACCCTTTCATTTGCTGCCTTTTGGTTTGGAGCCCTTTCCTCTATCTTACAGAATCACAGAATGGTTAGAGTTGGAAGGGAACTTAAAGATCACCCAGTTCCAACCCCCCTGCCCTGGGCAGGGACACCTCCTGCTAAAGCAGGTTGCTCAAGCCCCATCCAGCCTGGGCTTAAATGCTTCCAGGGATGGGGCAGCCACAGCTTCTCTGGGCAACCTCTTCCAGTGCCTCACCACCCTCACAGCAAAGAATTTCTTTCTGGTATCTAATCAAAATCTCCCCTCTTCCAATTTAAAACCCTTCCCCCTTGTCCTATCACTCCACTCCCTGACCAAGAGTCCCTCTCCTGCTCTCCTGGAGCTCCCTTCAGATCTTGGAAGGCTGCTATAAGGTCTCCCCGGAGCCTTCTCTTCTCCAGGCTGAACAGCCCCAGCTCTCTCAGCCTGTTTTTATAGGAGAGGTGCTCCAGCCTTCTGATTTTATGTACTTTGCTTCTTCCTTGCTTTCTTAATTTTCTGCTTTGCTTAGCTTTGGCTTCATTTGATTTCCCTCTGACTTCCATCCTGTCCTAGGTTGGGAGAAACATAGACAGGTGGCTGTGGATGCTTGGAGCCAGCCGTATCCTGACGCGTGCCGAGGGGGACTGCAACGTGGCCCAGAGCAAGCACGGCAGCATTGAGGCTGACTTCAAAGCCTGGAAAGCCAAGTTTCTTAGCCGGCTCCGAGTGCTCTGCAGAGGGGAGAAGAAGCCCTGCAGTGGGAAATGCAAGAAGGGGAAGTGCAGATCTTCAAAGAAGCAGAGCAAAGAGAGCTCCGATCATGAACAGGGCGCATCAGAATACGAGAATACAGAGGTAGAGCTAAAATCCACAGGGACTTGTTTCTGGTTTAGTGCCCTTTGGAGTGCTGTTTGACTCCTCTCCTCCCAGCTACAGCCCAGGGTGGTGCTGCGGGAGCTTGATATTTCCTTGTTGTGGAACAGAGAGGGAAGAGGAATGGGATCCTGTGGTGGTGAACAGGTAGAATGAACCATCCAAAACGAAGGGCTGAAGCATTAGTGATGGACCTCAGCTAGCTGGTTTATATGATGAGGGAGCTTCAAGTTGTGACTTGATGCTTCAGGGAGCTGGGCTGGGCTCTCATCACTCTGTCTCATGGCCAAGTGAAGTATTTAGTTCCCTGTGAGCAGTTCACCTGCTTCTACTGCAACTTTTTGAAGCTGGCATGTTGACTGTAGGTGTTGAATGAGAGATCCTCTCTCTTGCTCTACAGTGCAAGACCCAGAGCTGTTATGGTGCTTTAATCTTCCCTGCAAGCCACTTGGTGTGGATTTGAAATGATTGCTGGGGCCACGTTGGGGTTTGTAGGAAAGTCGAGGCTTTTCTGGCTGACTGGGTTTGAGAGTACTGGGCTGCAGGAGCAAGAAGAATAAATCTACTGTTACACCAGTGCTGTTGTGCTGTGCCTTGGCTGTGCACAGAAAGGGAGACAACTCTTGTGCTCTGTGAAGAGATTGAGTTGGAAAGTGTATCTCTTTCTCCCTGTGCATTCAGTCAGGGGCACCTGGAACAGCTAAAGGGGTTTAGGATTCGGGATCATTGCAGTGAGAGCTGGGCTCCTCTGTATTTCCTCTCCTGTGATCAAATTGGCATGTGAGGAAAATGGAGCAGTCTGGAGGCAGGATATCTGAGTTTCAGGCAGGCTGGTGCTACTGAACTCTTAAAAATGCTCCCTGATAAAGTTCCCAAGTTTAAATGGATCTCCTTTATGTTGTACAGGTAATTGGTAGACTATTCCTTGCTTTTCAGTAGCTCTTACTGATTGTGAGAGCTGATTTTACTGCCTAGCATAGGTGAAGGTCTTGTATTTAACGTTCAGATATATTCCTAATTTAATTTTTTCCCCTCTGTTCTCTTACCCAGGCAGAGGAGTTGCTTGAAACCAGTAGCGAGGAGGAGGCTGATGCTGAGGAAGCTGGAGACACAAACACTGTCGTTGATGTTGAAGATCTTGGCAATATCATGAGCCACGTGAAGAAAGCGAAGGTACTGCTGTTAGAGCGAGTACAGAATGTCAGGGATTTGTCACCCATCAGTTGAGTTGATGAAAATATTACCTGCTGGATTTGAATCTGTAGGGTCTAGTTGGAGGGAGAGTAAAATATAAGCTGTTGGATAGGTGGGAGTGTGTTGGATCTCATGGGCTGACTTGTTCAGTTGGGAAATGGTGCAATGGAAACCTGTTATTTTCAGCCCAAGGGAAATTCCTTCCTCAACTGATGTCAACGTACACCTCTGCCACTGTGATTCGTAGTCCGGTGACTAAACACAAATGCCTGTGGGTATGTCAGCCGAAACGCAGGCTTGTGCTCTGGTGTGCTGTGACAGGGAGCAAAGCCACCGGTGGAGGGGTAGCACTCTGCTGCAAGATTTGCTGGCTACTGCCCTGGGATGAGGAGCTGTGCCAGCAGAGCAGCTGGTGAGCCCGATCTAAGCTTGCCCAACTTCTCAGAGACAGCCAGAATCCTTTTTTTTTGTTTGTTTCAGAGTGTTACTGTCCCTCTTTCTCTTTCTGTGTTCAGTCTGTGATCAGAAAATTAAATTCATTTATTTGGTTAGCACGTGAAAAGGAGTGAGGATATAAACAGCTACTAGACCGAGTCATAGTGTGCTCCCCACGCTCTTTGCTGGCTGAACAGCTGGTTGTCAGGATGGGACAAGTTGGTCCCAGGAGAAGACCTCGCCTGTGCTGTGGTGCCATCTGCTGACTCTCCCCCTTTCTTTCCATGGTGTCTTTCCTCATGAACCCTTGAGCAGTTCTCCATCCCTCTATCAACAAACCCACCCCTGGCTACAATTATGCTGTGGCGTGGATTTCTCAGAGTTCTTTCCTGAAACGTAGTGATTTCCTCAGCAGTCTGAGCTGAGATGACACCGCTGGGCCACAGCAGGCCAGGCCGTGGGTCACAGGAGACTGTGTGCTTGGGAGGGAAGGGGATTACAAGGGGAGTGTGGGGATCCATGTACACCACCTTGGGGAGGGGGAAGGAGGCAAAAATGCTGCTGCTTGTAAGGGTGACACTAGGAGAGTGGCCCTGCGGACGTGTGAACAAGGCACACTGCTGTGTACCTACTCCCCTCTCTGAGCCTGTGCTGACTTGTGTGCTACAGCTTGCATGAGAGGGGGAGATGAACCACTTCACATGCCTTTGGAGGGAGAAAGAATCAAGCTGTCATAGAATCATAGAATGGTTTGAGTTGGAGGGGACCTTCAAGATCATCCAGTTTTGACCCCCCCTGCCCTGGGCAGGGACACCTCCCACCACACCAGGTTGCTCCAAGCTCCATCCAGCCTGGCCTTGAACCCCTCCAGGGATGGGGCAGCCACAGCTTCTCTGGGCAACTTCTTCCAGTGCCTCACCACCCTCACAGGAAAAAAACTTCTTCCTAATATCTCATCTAAATCTCCCCTCTTTTAATTTAAAGCCGTTATTCCTTGTTTTTTCACTCCACTCCCTGACCAAGAGTCCCTCTCCAGCTCTCCTGGAGCTCCACTGAGATCCTGGAAGGCTGCTCTAAGGTCTTTCTGGATCCTGTCCCTGTGTCACTGCTGTGAAGTGGTCCTCTCCCTCCTCTCCTGCGTGTGCTCACCGCTAGAGGTCACTGACAAAAAGGGAATGCGGTTTTTGTAGCTGCACATCCTGCAAGATGATTCAGGGAAAGGAAGGTGGCGTTGTCCAGCAGGTCTATGGAAAAACTAGACATTGAGTTTTCACTGACTGACAAAATATGGACACACCACGGGCAGAGTAGTATAAACCAGGAGGACATTATCAGAGGATACATTATCAGAGTCATAGAATCATAGAATGGTTAGAGTTGGAAAGGACCTTGAAGATCATCGAGTTCCAACCCCCCTACCATGGGCAGGGGCACCTCCCACTAGACCAGGTTGCTCCAAGCCCTATCAAGCCTGGCCTTAAATACTTCCAGGGATGGGGCAGCCACAACCTCCCTGGGCAACCCTCACAGGAAAGTTTTTTTTTCCTAATATCCAATCTAAATCTCCCCTCTTCTAGTTTAAAACCATTACCCCTTGTCCTATCACTACTCTTCCTGTCCAGTTTATTCCTACAAAGTGAGCACAGTAATAAAACCCTTCCTGCTCTCAGCTTCAGGTGCTCATTGGTTTTGTAGTGAGCAGAGCTGCAGTCAGCGCCGTACGATTTTATACACAGGAGGTGGAAATTCATTGCTTTTGGTGACTTTGGCTGATGTGTGAGTCAAACAACGGACTGTTTTCTTCTTGGCTTTCTTGTTGCCGCACTCGGGCTGTGTGTTGGACGTACAAGTTAGTCCAGGCGTCCAGGTGCCTGTGTAGGCCAGGCTCTCGTGCCTCAGCAGCGCCTTCCCTGTCGATGCTCAGCTTTCCTGGACCTGGTGTCATTTCCACAGCGATGGAGATGGGCCCGTATTCCCTGAGGGAGCCTGAACCACTGGCTGCCCCTCTCCTCAGCAGGGAGGAAGGATGGCTTTGTCTGGGGGGTGAATCTCCTGGGGCACGTGTGCGTTGACTTGCAACAGGTTTATGCAGACACTCGAACTGTAAAATGGTCCCGTAGGTGCAGTTATTTACTGTAACAAAAATAAATGCTGAAGACTCGATACGGAAGAGCAGGGTGATCTGCATTTATGAAAGGAATTTATCAGAATCAGATTCTCGCTCCCAGGCAGGGACGTTTAGTTGTTTAAATCCAGTGCATCTTGGTTTAATCCCGTCCTCGCATCCTCCTTTAGTGGCCGTGAGTTTGTGGGATGAGAACTCTTCCTTTTCAGATGAGCTGTGTTGTCCCTCTCATCGCTTATTTCCTCTCCCCCCCCCCTTGCAGAATGCTCAACTCTGTACAATTAATCTGGGGCTTTTTTGGTTTGTGCTGATGTAACCCGTTACCTCGCAGTAATCCCCGCTGGCACGGGCGGGTGCTGTGGGCTTTTGCATCCCAACCATCCATGCACAAACCGGCAAGATGGAAGAAAACTTGTGCTTTTCAGGCTTGTATCACAGACACCTCTTCACAGGCGGAGTTACCTGGTTTTGAAATATGCCAAACAGCTTTCAGCATGGGTTTTGCGGCTGCCGGTGTTGGGTATGAACCCCTCTGCACATGGGAGATGGAAGAGCAGGCTCTGCCTCGTGCAGAAGAGTTAATTTAATAGTAACAGGTTGCCCAGAGAAGTTGGGGCTGCCCCATCCCTGGAAGTTTTTAAGGCCAGGCTGGATGGGGCTTGGAGCAACCTGGTCTAGTGGGAGGTGTCCCTGCCCAGGGCAGGGGGTTTGGAACTCGATGATCTTCAAGGTCCCTTCCAACTGGAACCATTCTATGAATTTGAAACGTTTCAGGTTCCTGCTTTGATCTCTCTCGCAGGCAGGTATTGCTCTTGTGAGAATCACTGGCAGATAAGACAGATGTGCAGTCACAGATAGTCATAACTCCTTCTCCTGCCTTTTCTGGGATGGCAGAGGGAGGCTGTGGAGGTGACTGTATCTAATAAATGTTTGCTCGCATCTCGGCAGGTGATCCTAATTTAATTTTGTTTCCATCTCCTGTCCTGTGACTTGATGGAAATCAAGCCTGAGTATTGTTTTACAGCTTCCCCCCCTCCCACGTGCTGCAGCTTCATTGTGCTTTACAAAGCATCGTCAAAGGGCTTGAGACAGGTACTGGATTCTTGCAGCCCTTTGGGTCAGGCAGATGGATTCAGGACTTCAAGGTAGGACTCTCTTCCCAGTAGGATTGAAGCTATTGTTTACTCTCCCTTGGAGAAGACATGGGTTTTTAAAGAGCTGCTGAGAGTAAAGATTTAGAATTCAAAGGGATGGTACCTTTTGCACGCAGCCTGAGCACAGAAAGCTGGCACGAGGTTGGGTATATCCAAATATATGAATTGATGGCTGGTATGAAGGCTGGGTAGGTCTGAGACCACTTCTCTCGGGTGCCTGATGGCCCAGGGCTGTGATGGTGTGGTGGGCTGGGTGATGCCCAGCTTAGGTGAGTTAAAGTCTGGGTTTTCTCTGCATTTACTGCCCTTCCAGCTGCTTGGTTTTGGGCTGAGACCCTGGGCCTGTTCTCCAGATAGCACTGCCTTCTGCTGCCACAGAAGCAGCAGATTCTTCATGGTTTTAAAACCTAAAAGTCAGCTTAGTTATTACAGCTGTGGCACGCTTTCCCCATCTTCCAGAGTTGCTCCCCTGAAATGCATGTATCAGATAAAATGTGAAATCTAATGGGTATGTTTGTGGCCTGCACGACTGCCATTAATCATAGGGACACCAGTTCTTAATGTAGTTTATCTCCCCCAGCTGGGAGATTGTGATAAACTAGAAAGACAGATCAATCTCGACTTGTTCCCAGGGAACGAAATGGCTTTATTAACCTTCATATTTATAAACTGTAGGCATGAGTAATGCTAATAATAATATCTTAATTTTTTTTGGATGGGGTGGGAAGTAGTCAAATGGGCATATTTTGTTGACGCAATTTTGAGATTAATGTTCTTGTTTTCTAAAACAAGAAGTTTAATGACAGTTAGATTTACAATGTAAATCTGAAGGAGGGTGGTGTGAGAGAGCAGGGCTGGGACTGAGTTTATAGGAAACCAAGTGTGTCCCAGAGAGCACGTTCAAGAAGTTTGTGTACTTCTGTGTCTGTTTGCCCCATGGGAGGTTTCCTGAGCCCCTT
This sequence comes from Pedionomus torquatus, assembly GCA_013398155.1. Classification (NCBI taxonomy): domain Eukaryota; kingdom Metazoa; phylum Chordata; class Aves; order Charadriiformes; family Pedionomidae; genus Pedionomus; species Pedionomus torquatus. The sequence goes on along the minus strand of VZRU01014667.1, from coordinate 39,668 downwards.
TGGCTCTCTTCCCTAAAAAGTTATCCTACATTAGTGTCCTGGTTTGAGGACGTTTTTCACTACTGGGACTGTAACTGGCACTAAATGCAGTGTTTCGTAGTAGCCTTTGTGAGCGTGTGGCTGCCACGGAGCGCCAAGCTCTGCTGACTCTGGGTGAAGAAACTTCTAATGAAGTTGGCTGGAGTCTTAGTCAAAATAGGACAGTGAGTTTTAAGATTTATAAACTTAAGGTGTAACACTTGTAGGCTCCCTGAGCTTTAATAAGGCCTTTGATATGGTCTCCCACAGCATCCTCCTGGAGAAACTGGCTGCCCGTGGTTTGGATGGGAGGACTCTCCGCTGGGTTCAAAACTGGCGGGAGGCTGGGCCCAGAGAGTGTTATGGAGTTAAATCCAGTTGGTGGCTGGTCACAGTGGTGTCCCCCAGGGCTCGATATTGGGGCTGGTTCTCTTTTGTGTCTTTATCAATGATCTGGATGAAGGGGATCAAGTGTACCCTCAGTAAGTTTGCAGAGGACACCAAACTAGGTGGGAGTGCCGACTGGGTTGAGGGTAGAGAGGCTCTGTGGAGGGATCTGGACGGACTGGATGGATGGACCAAGGGCAATGGGATGAGGCCAAGTGCCCAGTCTGGCACTTGGGTCACACCAAGCCCCTGCAGCGCTCCAGGCTGGGGGTAGAGTGTCTGGAGCTGCCTGGCAGAGAAGGACCTGAGGGTGTTGGTGAACTGTGGGCTGAACAGGAGCCAGCAGTGTGGCCAGGTGGGCAAGAAGGCCACCAGCATCCTGGCCTGGATCAGGAACAGTGTCATGATTAGGACTTGGGAGGTGATTGCCATCCTCTGCTCAGCACTGGTGAGACCCCACCTCCAATGCTGTGTCTGGTTTTGGGCCCCTCATCACAAAAATTACATTGAGGTGCTTGGAGAAGGGCAACAAAGCCATTGAGTTAGAGAGAGTNGGCAACCTGGGCCAGGGTCTCACCACCCTCGGAGTCAAAAATTTCTTCATGTCAGTCTCTCCTCTTTCAGTTTAAATCTGTTCCCCTTCTGTTTTATCGCTCCATTCCCTCATAAAGAGTCCCCCTGGTATTTAAGAACTGAGCAGATGTGGTGCTGAGGGACATGGGTTAGTGGTGGGTTTGTCAGTGTTGGACTTGATCTGAAANGCTGAGGAAGCTGGGGGTGTTCAGTCTGGAGAAAAGGAAACTGAGGGGATACCTTCTTGCTCTCTCCAACTCCCTGAAAGGAGGCTGTAGAGCGGTGGGTGTTGGTCTCTTCTCCCAAGTCACAGGCAATGGGACAAGAGGAATTGCCCTCAAGTTACGCTGGGTCTGTCAGGTTAGATATTGGGAAAAATTTTTACACTGAAGGGAATTATTAATCCTTGGAATGGGCTGCCCAGGGATGTGGTCAAGGCACCATCCCTGGGGGGATTTAATAGACAAGTTGACATAACGCTTAGAGACATGGGTGAGTGATGAGTTGTTGTTTCTTATCAGAATTAGGTTGATGGGGGACTAGATTATCTTAAAGGTCCCTTCCAACCTAGACATTTCTATGACTAAGTGTTACTGCAGAGACCTTTCAAGCATGTAGGAATTGCTAGCTGTATTTTAGCCAAATTGAGCAGGGCTGGGTACTTAACTGTTGGAGTTGGAAACAGCTAAAAATGAATTGCACATCTAGAGTTCTCCAAAAACTTTCTCTGACTTTTAATGGGTGAAACAGTCCTATAGGAAAAATGTGTTCTTATCTGCACCAGCTCAGTCTTTGTGAACTCTGCTCTTCTGGCTTGGGTTTCAATGTGATCCTGTTTTTAAAAAAAAGCTTTAAGAACTAACATTTAACTGCTTGGGGACTTCTTGCATTAAAGTCTGGATTTGTTACAGGGACAGTTCACCCTTCCCCTGTCCTATGTTAAAATCTTTCTTCTCTAGGCCTTGGTTATTGAAAAGAATTGCAATTCATAAGCAACATTACAGGAGGTTTTGAGGCTTGCTTTTTGGTGGAAGGTTTGGGAGCGCCCAACAAAGAAGGGAGGG
>VZRU01014666.1:134794-166720 GCA_013398155.1 Pedionomus torquatus | reverse complement strand
CTATTTGAAAAGATCATATCCAAGATTGTCACCATCCCTGAATATATTTAAGAGTCGTTTAGATGTGGTGTTGGTGGATATGGTGAAGGGGAGATCTTTGTAGAGTCAGGCTGATGGTTGGACCTGAGGGTCTTTTCCAACCTGAATGATTCTATGATTCTATGATATTTTACTTCTGGCGAGGGGTGTATTTTTGAGTGTTTTTTTTTTTTTTCCTTTAGTTTGTTGATGTTTTCAAAGTCTCTAAACAAAGTCAGATGTGTTAACAGTCTTATTAACAATGTTAAAATGGAATTAACAGCTTGTGGATACCTCTGGAGTACAATAGCATGTCAGCCTACCCTGCCCCCTTATAAATCGCGTCCCGCTGTCTTTCTTTTGTTTCGTGCCCAATCAGCAAACTAAAGTTTTGTTGAGGCAGAAGGGCAGTTCAAGTGTTCCTGCTCTGGCGGCGGCAGGAGCGGCGGCGGGGTTTCTCCTGGGCCCTGGCGAGGCCCCCGCACAAACCGGGGAGAGGGAGCGACCCCCAAACCTGCAACCCGGGCTTTGCTGACCCGCCTGCCTCCCTGACCTCTGCCGTGCTGTTTTGTCAGCTTTAAAAGGCTTTGCCGTGGTTGTAGTTTACTTTTATGGGTCTTTCAGCGTGGTGACAAAAGCTTTTGTTTATTTAAGATCTAGTGTGGTTCAGATTTCTATTAATCTTCATATCACTTCAGTGCTGTCGCCGCTCCCGTAAAGGTTCATCACCGAAATGGTGCTGTGCCTGGTCTTTGACAGCCAACATTGCCCAGGGAATTGCAGCAAGTTTGGGGTATTTCAGAAATTATTTGCCTCTGAGAGCAGAAATTAGCACCAACACAGGCTGTCGTTTAACTCGATTTCACCGAAATTTGGGATCTGCACTAAGGAAATACTTCCCTTTTGTCTTTTACTCTCTTAAGTTTACTTCTTGCAGTCAAACTTTTTTAAACACCACCCGGCCGATTTCAGTGCTAAATGTGTAACAAACATTTAATGAAGTCTAATTCTTTTTATTGGCTAGAATCATCCTGGATTAATTTGCATAGAAAATTGATGTGAAACAAAAAGCATTCCCTGTAAGGAAAATGCTTATATATTTTGCTTTGTAGTGGTTATGTTTTTACTTCTTTCATCCAACAATCTCCATGTATTTACAATTCCTCACAGAAGTGCAGACGCACATTTCGAGCCCTTTTATCGGTCAAAAAACTGCATGATGCAGGCACTGCCCAAGGACTGCAAAAAAGTCACAAGCCCAAAATGGAGAAAGGCATCCCCTTTTGTGGGGGGATGCAGGCCATGTGTGCTCCTGGTCGACCTACACACTGCTTCCCATCCCACCCTTCTGGAAGATGCCTGCTGGAGATGCGCTGGCCCATGGTGGTGCTTCAAAACATGTAGTCTCCATGTCCAAAAGCTGCTATCCAGAGCAATAGTTTTGCCTCTGGCAGCTCCACATGCTGTGCTCACTCTGAAATAATCTGGCTGAGCTGGGGTACTCTCTTGCCCAACTTTCCTCATGCTCCCCAGCGTTGACTCCCACCATCTCCTCATGTGCATACCACAGCCCAAGGTGCCTTACACGGGGGTAGCAGAGGGAGTTTTGGTTTTCAGTGTTGGAGCCACAGCTGGACCATTTGGCCCTGCTTCCCTCCATCCTCTCTGGTGTGTGCACGTCTCTTAAACCCCACCCTAAAAACCTGCCCCTCTCCCTTCCCTTCCATTTACACAGGTGGTCTGTACGTGGAGAAGGTGATACCAAATGCAGTGCAAACTCATCAGTAGCCTGTTGGCTGCTTGACTCCACCCCGGAGCACACCAAGCACGACTCGCCCTTGCCACAACGCTCCAATCCTTCCCCTTTCTGAGGATTGTGTCTCTAAGAAGGTGATGAGCATAAAGTTCAGTTCATTATTTTCTTACCTAACTTGTGCAAAAACTGTCTCACAGGGAAACTTGTACCCGTTTTGCACATAGAAAAAAAATATTATCTATTCTTATGACAGAACTGGGATGATAAAGACTAAATTATAGAGGGGATAAAGTATATATTATTCATAGTACAGCTCACTTTACCATGTTGTGAAAATATTTTCTTTAATAGGCCATCCAACAATGTTCTAGTAATTCAGCTTATATTAAATGCTCTGTGCCTATTTTTACACTGCAAAGGTTTTGCATCACTTCAAAATTCTATGGATAAAAAGAGATATTTTCATCTTATTTTAAAGCCTGTGAAACTGATGAACAAAGAAAAAATTGTAAACAGGTGCTGCTTTATTTATAGAGAAAAAAATAAATGCCCATTTTTGGGAAGTGTATTTGCTTTAATGCAACATCTGCTGAGAGAATAAACACACCTTTTGTCTGACTCCTAGGAAATTCATAAATAAATGCAATGTTTGCTGAGAAAATATTTTTCGTTGATGGAAATTGTGGGTTACAGCAATTATGTCACTACTTTGCATCTGTTGTCATCTTCAAGAAGTGGGGCATCTCAAAGTGCCTCCGATAAGCAGCCCTCCCAGGAAGGGTGGTTAGAGATGCTGAGCCAAGCTCTGCCAGTTGTCTTCCGCACCCTAGTGCTGCTCTCACCATCGACAATCCCCATCACCCGCAGTATAGCCCTCCCATCAATTACATCTCCAGTGCTTATGTTACGGTTCTCATTAATCTCATTTGTTTTAGTAGCAGATCATCGGCAATGGAGGAGCCCGTGCTCAACGTCTGAGGAGCATGGAGCAGCAGGGCAGTCCCCGCTGGCTTACCTGTACGTGGCCCCAGAGCCCAACCATCAGAGGTGCTGAGACCCTCCCGGCAGAGCGGTTTCAGCAGGGTGGCAAATGCCTGCTGCTTGCCAGCTTCAGGCCCTGACATGGTTTTATTTTACAGAGGCTTGCTCTTGCGTGCTAGTTTTCCAGACTCCTTGAACCTACACGTTCATTTCTGTGGTTATGCAGAGTTCACATTCCTGCTAAATTTCTACTGAAAGAAGATTTCAGCGTAATCTCATTTCCCCCTTTTTATTCCTATTCTTTATAATTTGTAGCAAATTCCCATAAAAGATTTATATGTCATGGAAAACACTGCAGTCTGTTTACTTTTAATGTCTGACAGTTTCATATATGGAGCTAAGTTCATTATATGTATCATCTTCTTGCTGAGTTCTCAGTAATGCCTGCAGGAGTTGCGTTAGTTTTCTGAAAGGAGAGTCCCATAGGCTACACAACAAATTAATAAAATAAAATAAAATAAAATAAAATAAAATAAAATAAAATAAAATAAAATAAAATAAAATAAAATAAAATAAAATAAAATAAAATAAAATAAAATAAAATGGAGGGAACATATTACCTATTTGTATATTACCTATTTACTCATCCATTTGGGTCCAAATAAGTCTCCTACAAAAGTGTGCATTGGCCCATCGGTGGAAACTGAAGCATGAGATCAGAGCCACAGAGTACTACATTATGAATCCAGAAAAATGTACCCACATATTCCATATTGCAAATGCAAAGAGATCTATTTGAAGTAAAAATGAGGTACTGCAGAAAGTCTGGGATGAGGCCTTGATACAAATGTCTCTAGGTAAAAGAAGGTATGATACTATGTAGTACGATACTATCTTTTATTTAAGTCTAACCATTAGTAACTTGTACTTTTTGGACATATTTCCTGCTAATATGTCTGGGTAACTTGTTCCAGCTGTTGAAGGTAGGTAGGATGGGAAGGAGGACTCAGATTTAGTGAAGAGTGGCTGTGAGAGAGAGGCAGTGGTCACTCATTGGATGGGGCAGGAGACCCCAAGACCTCAGAAAAGGCTCATGGACATCCATGGTAGTCTCTCCATTGCCCTCATCTTCAGGAAAAGCCAGCACGTAGCTTTAGGGCAGGAGAAAAGAATGTGGCTGGCTTTGACAGGTGCCAATTTTGGGGTTTCTGTTCCTTCAGGTGAGCTGCGTATGGGCTGGGCCAACATGGGGGTCAGAATACATGCTGAAGGCAGAAATTGGAAGTCCTGTCTTTCCTTCAGAGCATAAAGAGTTGCCTTTACACAGAATGCACTGTCCTGAGCAGTGGGGCACAAAGACATTTGAGAACCAGGTGTCTGCATGCCTGGTGCTCAATGTGCAGGAGGGAGGCACTTGGGCCAAACTTAAAAACTTCTGCAGACTTCCCCAGAGTATTCCTGGGCCTCACCCCTAAGCTTAAAACCCACCTGACTAAGTTTTTCTGAGAGAAATAATTGTGTTCATGTTTGGTGGTCATCTGTCTCGGATGATTTCTTTATTTATCTTTTTTTGTGCCAGGCAAGTTTTATTGAAGACATCCTGCAGGTTAACTAGTTGCAGGTGACTTCACTTTGAGTGGCTTCTGCTGTTGGAGAGAGGTGCAGCGAGGTGGCCAGAGGGAGGTCTGTTGGGATCCAAGCATTTCATCCTCAGGCAAAGATGCCATCCCCCCATGCAGGTGAGCGGTGGCTTGGGGAAGGGGCCAAGGGAGATTGTGGCTACTAGAAAAGGACTTTGGTTCCCCAAGGCAATTGAAGAATTGTATCACACCAATTTTTTGCTAGCACTGTATTTTTGTGAACACACATTAATACTAGCAAATGCTGTCTCAGAATGTTTGATCTGTATAGGTATACCTATGCAGAGCTTTTCCCATAGAGGTATAATACAATTATAATTAATGTAAAGGACATGAAAAGCATTTTGAAGATGTAGCGCCTTTAAGTCTACATAATTTCCTATTGCAACCTGATTTTTAAATTGGGAAACTTGGGAAAACCTTGTAAATGAGGCTGCCGGTTTATTTATTTATTTGTTTCATTTCAGCTGAGACAGATGGGATTCTCGGATCATGCACTGTTAAGCCTTCCTTTGGAATTCGCGCCACTGTGGCCACAGAGCCCAGATGGTGCTTAAATCTGTCATTTTTTAACAACCCGACTTTCTTAATTTTATATCCAAACACATTGAGCATTCGAAGTGATTAATTACTGTCCAGATATGTCTGTGCTGCAGCAATTTACTTGTGTGTGCCAAAGATCATTTCGGTTTGGAGAAGGTAGTTTGGTGAGGGCTGAGCGGGTGGCGGGAGACTCACCAGCAGATACTTTACATTGGAGGTAGCGGTGCAGTGCTGCTTGTATCGTCGCCCTCCCACAGCAATGGCTTAGCAAAAAGTTTCCCTAAGTAAAACAGAATTTTGGTGCACGTGGATATTTTACAGCTTCCATGGGAGATTTTCACTATTGCCATCTAAGTTTCAGCCTCACCAAATCTTCCATTTCCCATCAAAAGGGATTTGTTTGATGCCTGACAAGTCCCAGCATTATCTTTTCAGGATTTTATGTCCAGACACTAGTGACATGGCCAAGATTATAATGGCCAAGTATTTAGTAAGACAAAGCAGAAGGGTCTTATTCAAGAAGCAGAGCTTGTTCCAGGGGTTTCAAGAATGAAATGATTGAATTACCATGATTCTTCAGAACACAAATGTTTCTCTGGTGGCTCCTCCTTAATTGTTATTTTAAAGTGGTAATTCTTCAGGAAGAGTTTAAACACTATATGCAAGTCCAACGCTTGTATGTTTTCAGCAGGCTGCCATCAGTTCCTCAGTATTTGGAAATAAGGGAAGTGAGGCTGCATGATCTGTGCAGCAATAGCTCTAGGTTTGCTGCTGATACCAATATAGCTCATCAAAATCCTTCAACCACTGCTGCTGTTCCTTTTGACCAAGCACTGTTAGAAGGTTACTTGTGGATGTTACTGCATACTGTTTGTTGGGTGATACAGGTTTGGTGCATGTGGAACTGCTGCTTTCAAAAAACCCAGAGAAATGAGAGCTTCCTCCAGTGTGCCGGGAGTCAACCAGGGTTTCTAAGCTTTCCTACCCTTTGCAAATGAGTTGTAGTGCTCATGCTATGTTAAACACTGGCAAAGCAAATTTCTAACTCTTGTCATGACTGGGGGACGCTGGGTAGCATCAGACTTCCTCACTTCTTCTTCATACAGTCTTTATACCTTGTACAGTTCTAGGTGATGGCATCATGGTGTTGTGTCTACTCCATCATGCACACCCCACTGGGAACCTCTTTACGGGAAAGAAAGAGCACAAGTTACTAGAGAATGATTGACACTTATCTGAGGAGTAGAAGTTTACCAGTGATGAATTTCAGTTCATCTTAAAAACCTTGAGACAGAACGATTCCTCGCCATATTAACATGCTTTAAAGGAAAATTTAATTCTGGAAAAGCAAAATGAGATTTCTCCCCTAACTTTCCTGGCATCTGCATGGAATTAGATGAGTAATAAGTAATCAGATGATCAGACACCACTGGCTAAATGTATGCTATCAGGTTTTCAGAAATACCTTTTACTAAAACAAAAATGTGCTGTTCTACAACGCAAATAGCCAAAGTATAAAGTTCAAAGGAGTGCATTCTACAGTGGCAGAACTTACGTAGATTTTATTGTTTCCTTGAAAATAAGAGTCTTGCTAGCTCCAGCACAGCACATGCTTGGAAATTGTGCTAATATATATATATAGGTATTTATAAACCGAGTTTAGACAAACACACATATAAAGTGAATTGCATCGATATTAAAATGAATGTGTTATATTCATCCTGCTAAGTGTGTGTGTGAGAGAGAGTTTCTAATTAGTCTGAATGTTCCAGTTTTTAAATATACTGTAGTTTCCATTATTTAACACACTTCTGCAGAAGGCTTTTATTCCAAGAGCACTACAGCTCGGTATAGACAATTCCCTTGTTATATTGCAGTTGAATTTAATTACTGGTAGTAATTACTGACTAGCAGTCACTGTTGCAAAATTGATAATTAATATTAAATAAATAACGTACATGATTTAGGGGGGAAAAAAAAAAAAACCCAACAACCAACCAACAAAACTCTTTTGAGGAGGGAGGTGCCTCAGTACCGAAGCCCAGTGCTGCATCCCAGCACCGCTTCTGGCAGCAGCGAACATCACCTCTTTCACATCCAAATCTTCATCCCTGCTTGTAACACAGTCTTAGGAGGTCTTACAGTAATTCTCTCAAGTTGCAGCAGTGCTTTGCCACTTGCTTTTGGTTTGGTATTTAATAAGGCAGGAGAAGGCTGAGTGGGTTCTGTTTTGTTCTTTTAGGAGGAGACATTTATTGGCTTTCTGGGGCAGCGAGTTTGAGTTACTGTGTGTGCTTCCCCATGCTCTTACTGGTGATATTTGTATCTAGTACGACATGTTTTGGACAGGCTAAGAATACTGTAGTTGGGAAGGTATTTTTCTGTCCTTTCTGGTTTGTACTCTACCATATACCAAAAGGTGCATATGATGACACCTTCTGTAGTGCTGTGGTATGCTAATTTTTATGTAAGTTATAAACCTGAAGTTTATATAAAAAGAACTGATAAGCCCTTAACCTAAGCCCCATATAAAAAGTAACCACTATATGTTATTAGTATTAAATTAGAATAATCCTGGTTAGTTTTTTTTTCTTCTTTTCTTTTCCTTTATTTTTTTCCTTTGATAAATAATTCAGCTTGGTAGCAACTCTGTAAGCTGTTAATAACAAACATCATAAGTTTCCATTAAAGTGAATCCTGGTGGTGTGGTGGCAGTTGACCCCTTCACAAAGGAGGTTCAGGTCTTTCCTCAACTTGCTCCTGGGTATAGTTATACCTAAGCTTCAGTAACCCATTAAATGACTGTTCTAAGAATCAGCAGTTGCTTCTGCACCTCCTAGGTGCCCCTAAAAGGTAATAATCAGTTTCTTAGAGTTTCTTAGATGATGAAAGTGCAAGTCTGGTGGGGTTTTTTCATACTCTTTTTGTAAATAAATGTACAGGGAAAATTACTGCTGTAGCTTCAGCTCTGTTTTGTCCTTCCTATATAAAGCAAAATAGCTATATTCCACGGGAAGATCCTGGTTCAGATTCTCTTTATTTCCAGGTAGAGATAGCAAATGATGCTATTGAGTTTGTGCTTTTCATGATACTTCAGGGCAGTTTTGCCTGGGAAGAAATTACTGTTGTTGACACTTTATTATTGCAAGCTTGGTTTAGGCACAGAAATCACTTGGACTATCTCTGTGCCATCTTCCTTAAACCTTGTTGCCTAGAGAATGATCTGCACTTCTCACCGCCTTTTGACACTTAAAATGTTTGAAGTGTCTTCTCCTTGGAGTCTACCCCTCGTGAAATCCAGGGGTTTGATCTGACTACTCCGTTCATAGAAATCCATTTGACACGTAAAAGTTAAATGAGGTTATCTTATCAAAAACCCAAAACACAATCAAAAAGATGAAATTCCCAAGATCCCAATTCCTACCCAACTTGTAAAAAAAGCCCATTTCATCTGATTTCAAATCTATTGGCATTTATTGTAATTGTTTCACAGAATTCTGAGAAATCTTTTTCAAGACTAGGTCCTGCTATAAGTCTAACTTCACTCAGACTGAAGAATTTACTTGCTTAAGAAAACTCTAACTCTGATTCTGTGTTTTCCCAGTACTTGCCCAAATCTCCCCCCAACACAGATATAGATAAGCCTTGTCCTGAAAAATAGACCTCTCAGTTGACTGACTTTTTCATAATACTCTGGTTTAAACTAGTTGTTGTTTTTCTTGTATCTTTTAGACAGTTCTCATGAAAAGTAATGTGTGGACATTCTCAAGGTGTCTTTGGATGAGGGAGTGGCAGAGTGATGGTAGTACTTTGAAAGGAAAATGGTTAATCAGCTATGGGCAGAGCGTACTGATAAGAAGCACACCACTGCTTCTGCAAGCTTAGCTATTATTTCTATATGTCATTGAGTAGCATCATATAGATACATGACATACAAAACCACTTGAACTCAACTTCAGCATCACTAACATGGTTCTATACTGAATCACAGAGTACCCTACTCCTACCCAATTGGCAGCATCTTGACTCCTCACATGGAAGCCCTCAGAATCAAAGAATGATATGGGGTTGGAAGGGACCTCTGGAGGTCATCTAGTCCAACCCCCCTGCCAGAGCAGGTCCGCCTAAAGCAGATTTCACAGGAGTTTGTCCAGGTGGGGTTTGAATGTCTTTAGAGAAAGAGACTCCACCACCTCTCTGGGCAGCCTGTTCCAGTGCTCTGCCACCTTCAAAGTGTCTAGGTGGAACTTCTTATGTTCCAGTTTGTGCCCATTACCTCTTGGTACCCATTTTCACCAGTCCTGTGTCATGCAGGATATTAAACTGTAATACAAAAGACTGCAGAACAAGTTGCGTTTATTCTGCAGCTTACCTTTGTCGTGTGGTCAAAACAAAATGAGGAGAAAAGAGTATCACCCATACTAGGGCTCCTCTCTCCTTCTTCTAGGAGCACTTCTTCCCAACACCCCAAATGCTGGACTCTTCAGGATGCTGCTCTAATCACAAAAAAAACCCCACCCTGTCTTTCCTAAGTAAGTCTTTTTTAACCTTTTCCTAATGAGTTCCCAAGTGCTTTTTGGCCACAGATATTAAAGCTTGTGTGTTTGCGATTTTCTCTGGCAAGCTGCCGTTCGTAAAGAGGATATAGTGTTTTCTTGGTCCTTTGCCCAAAGTAATTTTGCAAGGAACTGTAACTGCATTTAGTACATGTCGTTCATTGGAGAGAAGTCATTGTAATTGCATTTGATCACAATCAGTTTATGGCTCTTTTATCATGTTTTCATGCTGCATATCTACTCAAACATCATAGCAAAACTTAATGGCTACTGTTTTACTTCTGCGTAAAACATTTTATGGCCTTTTTGTGCAGCAGACATCAGGTTTCAATCACCATTGCCCCATAGAGAGAGAAAAAAGTTGGACGAAGAACTATCAAAAGTCCTTAACTACATAAAATTTTATTTCAGGTCAACGTCCCATAAAAGATATTAAATGTATTTTGTGGTATATTCTGCACGTTAACAATTTTAGAGGAGCTGCAATATTTTGGGGAAAGCAGTATGAAAGGGGGAAGTTAATTCACAGAAGATGTTTTACATTTGGGGTAGTTTTCCTTTGTAAAAGGATGGATTTGGATGTGGAAAGTGCCGTAGTCACTTTCTCAGAGCGACTTTAAAAGCTCGTCGTAGCCTCCACAGAATACAGATTTCTGACCCTGTGCTGAGCTTTTTTAATCATTGCTTTAAATTTGTGATGTTCCGTTCATAAAAGCCGGCACAATTCATGTGCCTTAAATTATATCTTTTGCTGCCTGAGCACTGCTGAAGTTCCCAGCTGAAAAGTTTAATTAAAAGGGAAACTTTGACATGCTGCTGAGAAGATTAGTTCGCATTAGGATGGCGAGATAAAAGAAAATTTACTTCTAATCTAATTAACACCAATTAAAAGATGTAAAAGAATTTGCATCTGCCAATTGTTAATTATGCATCAGTTTGCCTTTCCTGTGACAAAAAAAAAGCAAAATGTGACCCGTTTTGTTTTAGGGTACCCATAGTGTGATGATATTGCCACAGTCATTTTTCATGCGAATTGCCTGAGATGGTAACACTTACTTTGTGTCGTCCCGGTGCTTTAGTTTGTGCTGGAGATTTCAGTGGAAGGTTATTTCTGCTTAATTGGTCTGTAATTTGATAACTGTATGTAGGGATGATGGAAATACAAATAAAAATTCAGGTTTTATGAAAGTTTATTGTGTGTATATATATGCTTCATCTCCTTAAATGAACACATCTAATAGTGTTAGAGGGATACACCTGGATACTTTTATGTGTGTGTGTGTGTGTATTTACACATGCTTATATTTCTTTTGACTCTCATAATTTTTGAGATCATCTGGTAAGGAATACACTTTTATTCCATGTGCCGTAACTGTGCTTTTATGCGGGATGTAGTACTTTGGGAGGACAGGTGTGCTTAGTGAGCGTCTCAGTTTGCTTCCAGGTGGAGGGCTGAAGATATTTAATTGCTGTATGGTAGGCACTCCCTGTGAATTTAACATGTTCTTTATTTTTTTAATGTGCATTTACTTTTTTCTGCTTTGGCTTTTGCAAATTTAAACATGGGATGTCTAGTCCAATATAAAGAAAGGACCCAGGCAAGACTATGTTGTTTACGTTCTGCTAAGCACTTTATTTTTACTGAGGTTATCATATTACTAGATGATTTTTTATGTAAGTAGCATTTTTTGGTAAGACCACCAAATGAACAGTTAGTTTACGACATTGATTGCTGCTTGTGCCTTCAATAACTTGAAGGTAAATTTAATACAAATTTCCTGAATTCATGTTGACCTTATCATCTTTATTAACTCTTTTACTCACTGTCTATCTGTACGGCTAGTAGTGTAGACATCGTTTGCCTTCAATGTGACAAGCCTAATGGGCTTATGAAGATGTCAGAGCTCTCAACAGCAAGAAGGTTGTGCCAGCGACAGAGGAAAGGAGGTGCTTGTTGGGGTCTACAACAGCGGTTATGTCAAGCCACGTTAGGAAAGTAATATGGAAATGGAATTTTATGGCTAAGTTGTATATTATGGGGACAAAAGAGGACAGGGATAACGTCAAAGGGAATAGGAATATTTTTGTGACAATATTGCGTGCAACCAAATGGTATAGAGTTTTAACCATGTCTTAATTAAAAATTGTCCCGAATTTGCTCGTAATATTCAAACCCCTAAGTAATTTTTTACCACTGTGAAAATGTATCAAGTAACTCTTCTGTATGTCTTCTTGTTCATGTTATGCCTTGCTGTGCTGTTCTTTACGCTTTATATTACCCTTTGTGAAAAGCATCACAAAGGTTCTTTCTAAAGAAAACAAACCAGGAGCTAGAACATTAAGAGTACATTATATATTTGACCAATCACTTTTATAAAGTCTGATGCAAGTCTTTAATCTGAGATCCTTGGAGAATGCTTTAGTTTTTAATATTTCTATGACCTTCTCCAGGGGACTGAAAAATTACTTTGAAGTATCAAAGTGGTGCATGGAGTTTTAGCTGTGTGATTCCCATTAAAGTCAGTAGGAGCCAGGTAGCTAAAACTCAACACAACTATGAAAACATACTCCGTGTGCAGTGTTAAGTAGTAAAGCAATTTTGTGACATGGCAGTGACATTTTACTGCATTTGCTGGCTTTATAGATCCACTCAAGGCTTGTATTTTTACTGGAGTTTTACTGTTCAGTGAAAATAATAAAAAAATATTCAAAAGCAGGTGTAGGCTATTCTAGTAAAAGGCACAGCTGCCAGGAAAAGCTGGCAGCTCACATATATTTTTAATGTAACATGGCAAATTCTGTTTTGCAAACGCTGATCTCATCACCTGCATGCTGGTCCCACTCGTAACTTTTGTTCAAGGTGCCCAAAAATACTTTGCATGCTTTCAGCCCGTGGCCAAAATCAGCCCTCAGTGACCAAAGACCAGGGAATGGAGATTTCTTAGCTCAGCTGTGCTCCCGTCCAAGCAGAAAGATGAGACTGCTTCCCAGAGGTTCTGACAGGCAAAACAGATATCAAGAAGAGAAGCCTGATCTAATTGATACCATTTCTTTCAACCTGAAATACCTCTGCCTTTGGCAAATGCATCTACAGAATGCACATTGAGTCTTTGAACATCAGCAAAGGCAGAGATCTGGGGGTTTGGGTTTTTTCATGCTTTTTTTTCAGTATCAAGGTTGTGAGACCTTCTAAGAGGGCAAAATGTTTTTATTTGATGTTGTTTCACCTATGAACCAAGAGGATGAGACTTTCAATGACGAGTCCAGTCATTTGTATTTAGAGATTGCCCTGAGGATTTGTGCTGGATAGGTCTTGAAGGAATCTGTCACTACATCTTAATTAAACATTGTCACCAGCTTCCAGTAGCGTGCCTTTACTTTCAGCTCATGGCAGTAAGATTTTTAGTTTTGTCTGTCAAAGATTTCCATATCTTGTATTTTATACGAGCCTGTCATTATTCTCCAAGCCCTGCTGCAATAAGTTTTACCTTGTACAAAACCTATAGATGTGCTTTTGTATTGACCACGATAATCTTCCTTACAACTTTTCTAGCAAAGGCAACCCATAAAATCAGAGGTGTTGGTCATCCTCATTAGCTGCCTTTCAGCTCTCCTGGACTTGTTGCTCTTGATATTTTAATGCTATAGTGTCTTTCTGACTGGAAGCAGCTATTTTTTACAGAAGACCTCTGGTCCAGACGAATTTACACCAAATAAGTTGCCTAGAATGTGAAAAATAGTGTCTTCTGCAGACAGCTAATTAATTTATTTTTGAATGACGGAGAAGTTTCTGTATCAGTTTTTCTGAAAGAGTGTGGGAAGTCTGATTTATAATATTGAGGGAGGAATAGATGCAGTGGTATCTCCATTCAGTCATGTCCTAAAGTACAATTATGTAGAGGCTTGACCTGAAAAACTAAATTGCCATTTTCCAAAAGAAAAGGTCTCTTCTTATAGGGGTTCTTTGGCTCTGGAGCTGCATGCAGAAATTCATAGGGTTGTCATACACCAGGGATGAGTTAAAATAATTGAGAAATGGGACTGTCACAATCCTTAGGTAAAACTCAGTTCCAGATTTGCCTGCCAACATCATCTTTTCTTTGTCCGCTACTTCACAAGAGCAAGCATTGAGAGGAGCTGGCAATCAGAGCTCCATTCACCTCCTCAAACTCGGCCTTTGTCCAGTTTGAAGTATCTTTGGAACCAACACATCTCCTTTGCATCCTTCTGCCCCAAACCAAAACATCCTCTAAAAAAGTCACAACACAAGCAAGTTGTTAAGCATCTATGACATTTAATGCAAGGTAAATCAGCTGTTCGTTTCATCTTGCCTAAAATCAGAAAGGGGGATTTAAAACTTCCAAATCTTGTATTTCACAACAATGTGCAGTAGCCACGTGACAATCTGAAGAGCCTTCTAATAGCATCCCCACCTGGGCTTGCCATGTCCTCCCAAGCAAGGACCAGAGCTGTCTGCCAGTGCTGCTGTCTAGGATGTGCTCCTCAGTGCACCACAGATGTAGTTTCTGAGAGGTGTCCTTCAACTATTCCAGAATTTTGGGGCCTGAGTTCATCTTTAAATGACTTGACATGCTAAGAGGCCTACAATACTCAAAAGATAAATCTAGCCATTAATATACGACTACATCTTCTTGATATGGCCAATGATACACTGACATTTACATTTTCACCCCAAAGTTGTGAAATGGGCATAATGCATCACATTACCTCAATAATAAAAAAAATGCCGCAACTTTTATGCAGCTAGGAAAGTATATTTCTACTGTTCAAGTTATAGCATATCATGTTTTATACCATCAAGTGTTTTGTCATTAACATTATCATTTCAGTTTTTCTCAAGCTGACTGAGAAATGTCCAGAATTAAATAACATGGAAAGATAACAGGTAGTGTCCATGGGCTAATGTATCCTCAATCCCCAAATTTTTATTGTGCAAGTCTTAGTGCAGTTTGCAAGGAGCTGAAGTGCTACACAGGGTTTTCAGAGAAAAGCAATGGCAAATCGTCTGTAATATGGGCATATAGCTCCCAGAATCTAGGCTTCAGCATATAAAATGACCCAAAGCACAGACTGCAGAGCTAAAAAATCCGTATCAAAGAGGAGTTTTGCTGCATTTCTGTTTCAAAACAGTGCGCTGCATTTGGACGTCATAGGCTTGACTTTTTTGGGTCCATTATTTATAGGAATTAGATTTCCTGAGCTGCTTTGATTTTTCAGAGTGCCACTTTGAAACCTTGTGAGAAGACCATATTTATAAAATACTGACCTGTACTTTAGGATCCAGGTACAAGGCCAAGGACTTGCTCAGTTTTCCTCCTCTGTTATCCCATACTTGTTTGTTCTGACCTGTTGGGAAACGTATAGTGATATTTATAGGTATATGACAATAGAGTAACTTTTCTCAGACAGTTAATCCAAAATGACGTTTCTGTAATCTTTAACAACACAATGTATGTTTGTGCATATGTATTTGCATATTTAATTAAAATACTAGAAAATTCTTGCCCTTGATTTGTGATACATGGCAAACATGTCTGAATAACTGAAGAAATAATAGTATAATTGCATTAGCTTTATTAGACTTCAGGTTTAAAGATGTCACTGGAATATGATTTTATTTAATAGATTATGATTTTATTATTTATTTCTCTTTAATTGAGAAATATTTGGAAGAGTGCAGAGACTGAAACGAATTTTCATTACGTACCTGGTCAGGGACCAGGCTAAATGATTCATTAAGCAGTTTGGAAAAGAAAAAATACCGCTCATTGAAGACTTGTTAAGTCGTGTGAGAATATGCATTAAATGCTTATCTCTCCTGTGGGTATGTAGGTATCAGCTACTTGGTTTACTGTGTGAGGTTTAATGCTTTTCTTCTAATTTCTAATGAACTTTACCACCAGACTACTTGATCATGACTAAGCCTATGAACAATGCAAATGGAATTGCCCCCTGATGGTGAGGAATGGGGCCCAGATGGCCCTTAAAAGGTGATAATTAGGAAATATAGCATATCTGAGTAGCTAGAAAGGGAGAAATTTGTTGAAGACAGTCAATCTGTTTGAAGCAATGGTCTTTCCCTTAATTATATAGATTTTCATTTAAGGCTGCTTTAAAGTAAATTTTCCCAGAAAATTTTATTTGCAACTGGAAACTAGAAACCACTGCTTCTGCTTCTCCCTGTTTTAAATTCTCCGTGGAACCTTTTTGTCTCATGTTGTTTTCAAAATATGAGTGACAGGCTGGCAGTGTACATTCTGGTAGTATTTTGGGTCGTAGGTATTCTACTGCTGCAAAATGGCAACAAAACGAGGAGCAGCAGATACAGATATTGGCATGTTGTAAAACATATGTATTACCAGAAGTCAACTGTAAACTCTGCTGGATGAGGATTTGCTTGCTTCTAGAAAGATTTGTCACTGTTTTGAGACTTTCATTGCCTTTTGGGGGTTTCATAAAGTTCAGACTTTTATTTCTCTATTTAACTTTATAACTTTATTAAAACACTGCGATTTGGAAATATATTGTTGCTTTATATTATAGCTCAGATGCTAATGAAATAGAACCACAGGTCGTTTAAGGCTTTCTATTGTAGCTCTCTTTTTACAGCTGCCTTATGAAACGAGTTTTTATGTTGACTGTATTTTCTGTGTTGTGAGAAAAACGCTGCTGGGGAAAGGGCATCCATTTTGCTTCTGGGAGGATAGTATGGGGAAAAGAGAAAACTTACTGGTAAATCCACTACTACTAAGTTTGTAAATTCGGTAAACTCTGTACCTGAGAGTGCAGTGACTCAAGCACACGTCCTAATTTCAGAGGACAGGTAGATATAGAGACATATCACAGGTAGGGGCCTATCAAGTATTAATGTTTTGAACATGAAATCTTGACTGAAATTCAGGTGTTGAATGCAAGCCTGTGACAAGCATTTAGAAGTAAAATCTGTCGAGAAGATCTGCTTGTCTCAAGCTGACATTGGGTTCGCCATGTCAGAAATAATTCTCCAAAATAGAGGCGTATCCTGCAGACTCTGTTTTCTTGCTGTGGGAAAGGACAGACTTGCTGACAAAATAGGGAAGGTCCTCCAGGAAGATTACTTTGTTCCCTAAAATACTTAATTCTGTCTCATATTCTGTCCCTTAGGAAATGGTACCATGTTATTACCCTGTCACATTGAAATGGAAATACAGGGCTCAGCAGTCACTGTACTGCCGGGGCCCAAAAGTGCTCTGATGATCATTGCCTATGTTAACCTCCACCTTAGGTTACGTATTGCCCTCTGTTTCTAAATGCATTTTCCTCAGCTTCTCGTTGGCTGAATTGGGATCATCAAAAGGTCAAGTTTCTAGATCTTGAAATATCAGCGCATTGCTGGTTTCTCTTCTGCTGGAGCATCCTCTTCTTACGAGGAACCAAAAAACAGTGCTAACAGAAAGCCGGCCTACTGAGAGGGAAGCTGCAGGAAAATATATTTTCCCCCAATTTCTTTTGATTTTCTCTCTTCCAAGTGTAGGGTACTCCAGTGCATCAAATTATACCTGCACTGGGTTCTGACTTCTATGTCTAGAAGTCTTATTGCAGTACGTAAAAATATTTCCAAGACTTTGAGTAGGCTTGTAACACCTTGTTTGACAATATAGACAATATAAAATGGTATTAATATGAGGTGAAATTAAAAAATAGTCTTGTCAGTTTGCTATAGGTTAATTCTGACATTGTTGTAATACATCCATGTATTGTTCCTCAGACTGATAACAGTTTGACCCCCCTGATAATTATTTTTTTTTTTTTAATTAAGAGTTTTGAAGCATGAAAACAATGTTTGTGAAACTATTTCACATTTTTAGGAGACTCTTAAAACAACTAGATATGACAGAAAATATTGTAAATCGGTAAGAATAGCTCTGGCTGGCAGTATTTAAACTCAAGTTAATATAGTTTTAGGAGATATGTGACTGCTGAAGTGGCAAAAAAGTACCAGCTGTAAGTGTGTGGGGTGAAATAATAAATAGACATAGCAGATTTCCTCCTCCCTGCCTCCCACATTACAGCATACTGTAAACAAGATGATGACTTCAGCAAAGCCTTTGAGATTCACAATGTGACTGGTCCTGGAGTGGTCCAGATGCAGACATCACCGACCAGTGGCCATGTCTACAGCCAGATCCAGCTGCAAGTGAGAGCAGCCATGGTGAGAATTACCTGTGGCCTTCACATAATTTATATGTTTTTGAGCGCTCCAATAGCACTGCATATTTGAATAAAAGCAGTTTAGCAAACACATAAAAGAAGTTGTGCTTCTTTATCCTAATCATGAAGAGTTTTTGGCACGCTCAGCTTTACGCCCATCCGAAGCAACCATGACATCGAAGTGGATGGAGTTAGAGGTGTGTAAATGGAAATCAAAGGAGACAGGCAGTTGATATCTGCATGTAAGAGGTTAGTTGCTTGTTTATTGGGTCCAGAAGCAACTCTCCATTTGACAAGTCGAGTGTGTGTTTTGAGCCACTTACTGTTGGAGGGACACTAAAGTGCTGGAGGATGTCCAGAGAAGGGCAAGAAAGCTGGTGAGAGTCTGGAGAACAAGTCTTATGAGGAACGGCTGAAGAAGCTGGAGTTGTTTAGTCTGGAGGAAAGGAGGCTGAGGGGAGACCTTATCGCAACAACTACCCAAAAGGAGGTCATAGCGAGATGGGAGTCAGTGTCTTCTCCCAAGTAACAAGTGATAGGACAAGAGCAAACGGCCTCAATTTGTGTCAGGGGAGGTTTGGATTGGATATTCGGAAAAAATGTCTCCACTGAAAAGGTTGTCAAGCATTGGAAGGCTGCCCAAGGAAGTGGTTGAGTCACCATCCTTGGAGATATTTAAAAGACAGGTAGATGTGGTGCTGAGGGATACAGTTTGGTGGTAACTTGGCAGTGCTAAGTTGGGACTCAATCATCTTAAAGATCTTTTCCAGCCAAAACAATTCTATGATTCTGTGTGTCTTCCAGGAGGCTCCTGCCTTTCCTTCCTTCTCTGCACCTGTGCTGCCTGCCCCCTTCCCTGCTGTAAGAGAAGGTTTTGCTGCCACCCCACTACATCTCCCAAGTGCTGCATTTCTTTTTATTCTGGCAGTTGTAAGCCAAATAAGCAAATTTCATCTGCCAAGCACAATTGGGCTGCTACACAGTGTTTCCATAGGGTCAACATTTTGGGTTCTGTTCTGCTTTGAATGGAATAATTGGATTTATTCTGCTGCTCTTTCGCTGATGTTTCTTAAAAAAAAAAAACAAACTAAAACAAAACAAAACTGTTTCTTACTCTTACTCTTGTTTGCTATTCAAAAAGAGTGGTTTCAGTCTCTATCTATCCCAGCCTACCAAAAACCTTCCAGAACATTCCATATTCTGTCATTTTACAAGTAATTTATTGCAAGTTTAATTTTACACGGCAGGAAGGAGAAGACAGAGGTGGAGGGTTACTGCACGGCGCTCTGATGCGATTCAGTGTGCTTGTTCTGTTTATTATAATTGATTGGGAATGGTTAAAGTACCTAACAGCTGCCCACTATATTGTGCTGATATTTATATGGTACTTTTATATTCTGTCTGAAACCATAAGCACAAAGGGTTTCTAAAGAATTAATATTAAACTTGCTTGTAAAATCCCAAGGTTTATAGCACTATTCCTTCAGTGCAGACCTGTTTGGTTTATGTGGGTGGATGCTACTTAACTCTGTGTGATGCTTTTCCGTGCTTCTCTCACAAAGAAAAACTCTAGCTTTTTAAAAATTTAAAACTTTTTATTTTACTGAGACAAGTCTACCATCTTTTTGTAGGGAAGTTATTTTGAAAGTAGATGACACATATGCATGCAAGGTTAACTTGGGGTAAATATCCTGAAGTACTTGGAATCACTCGGGCAACCAGTGGCCACTTTTCCTTAGCACCTGAAACCTTTTGTTTAGGATTAACCCCTTAGTAGTTTGCTTCTCTTCTGTTTCAGACAGCCTAAGGCGTGATCCAGGAGATGATGCTGGTGCATACTGGCTCAGGACCATCTTTCCGCTTTATCCAGCGACCACACTTGCCATGGGGCAGGACTCTTATGTACTGTCTCCAAAGATGAATTTATGATTTCATGTGTTTTTTCACCCAACCCTGGATCTGTGGCTCCCAGTTTCCTGCTGCACTAATACAACCCTGCCTCTGGGTGGGGTAAACCACAAGTCCTTTATTCCTTTATGAGCCTGTGGCCATCTCAAGGCTTCCTACCATCCATCCAAATGTGTTGGCCTGTTGTTATTAAAGGGGCACCATAAGTTGGAGGAAAACCTGTAGCTCTTTCTAGGTGTTGGCAAACCTGAATGTCTCAAAGGTTCTGCCACTACTACTGAGGCCATTTCTCCAATTTCAGTGGCTTCCCAGGAGCCACTGTATTTCAGTCCCATAAGTAACATTATCCTGATGCCTTCTTATGCTCTGCACGTATATTGAGCGTTAACTCAAGTAGGAGCATGCAAAAGCTGAGAACAGTTGGGATAAACCAAAGGGGTCGGGGGAAAGAGAGCAAGTGCATCGGTCCTGAGTGGGTGGCTTTTCTAAGGGTAAAGGAGGTGTGATTCGAATTTTTTTCTGAGTCCTTTCTGACTGCAGGAGGTGGTAGGGCTGTCTTGGCCATCTCCACATCTGAGGAGCCTGGTCTTTCCTCAACTCACAGCCTCTTGGGACTAAATTAGTCCTACCTGTTGATATAACCCTAGTCCTACCTGGTGCTACCTGCCTCATTGTTGTGGCAGCTGAAACATCTGAGTCTCTAGTTTCCTTCCTGAATAAGGTTTTAATGAATCTCCACCTGTTAAAACCCACAAGGTTAAAACCCACAAGGTTTTAACACATATAATAATAATACTGCTAAGAGTATTCTGAGTTTGAACTGTGGGATTCCCACTTTTCCAAGCTTTTCTCTGCAATCAGCCAGTCTTGAGATTTGCCCTCTTTTAAAAATCGTCGTGTAGGTCTGTGACTCTCAAAAAGAAAGCGTGAACACCAGGCAGCATACCACGTTTTATAATGCTGATAAATCCCAAGGGCACAGTTAGCATACTGAATGTTGACAAAAACGAGAAGAGGCAAATGTCCCTATGAGTATGGTTATTTGTGCCTGTTTTCTTCTCATGGGCGGGATTTAGCTTTAATGAATGCATCGGTGTGCCAGGAGCATCAGAGGCGCTCCCTGCCTCTTCCCACCCCTCCCACCCCCAGTCCGGATGTTATTACACAATGTTAAGCATATTCTTTCCTGGACATTTGCAAAAGAATAGGAAGATTACCTTATTTTCATGACTATAGCCTGCATCACAGATAACTTGTGCCCTGTTAGAAGTACTTATACTTGAAAATAAGGCTGTGGTTAATCTGCACCCGCAGAAAACCTGTATTAAATAAAGAGGCAGAAGCAGGGTAGGATTAGCGAGAGGAAGAACTAATTGGTCACACAGAAGGAGCTCTTGGGCGGGTGGAAGAAGAGTAAACTCTCCATCACATGCATTCTCCTTAGTTTGTTTTAGTTTGTTTTTGAACAGCTAACCTATGGATTGCATGCATGAAAATAGGAGACTGGGAATTCACACTTCGGGAAAGGAGCAAAGCTGCCTGCCTTAGTGCTGTGCTCCGTAGTGGGATATAAGGATTGTCTTCACTTTGCAAAGCAGTTTTGAGTTCAGGTAGCTAATATACATCTGCTGCGCTCAGGTAAAAACGCAGTGAAGACCAGGCACTTGGGTTTTGTTCTGAGGTCATACCCCAACTCCGCATGGAGTTAACCTCCTGATAAAAATGAAGTGCCTAGTTTCCACTGTCTTTCTACCTGCCAATATCTGCCATGCACGAGTTATTCCAGTGGGGAAAAAAAACCCAAAAAACAACAACAAAAAAAAAAACAACTGCTTTTTTATCAGGGAGAAGCCTGAAGGCGGTGGAATCCTCAGCTTTACAAAAAATATAAATGACCGGGCTTTGATTCCTGCAGAAGGTTTAAGGCTGATTATTTTAAGAACCGTTGAAACCTGAAGCCGCAGCCCTCTGATTACAGTCCTAGTCTGTATTTGACATAGTGCAGTAATGATTTCTAACATCTATTTTAGGTTGGATTTAGAGAGAGGGAGCCAACCTACATTGAAGTATATTACCATGCTCTGACTTGTGAGCATTGTGTAGGAGGTTTAAGTCAGATTATTTTAAGAACTCAACAAGCCTGAAACAGCATTTTTATGATTATAGCTTTTTTTTCTCCCCCATCCTTTCCACCCAGAGCAGTAGTGAATTCTAACATCTCTTTTAGCTGGCTTTAGAGCTGGAGCCAGCCTACACTGAATTGGCCTCTTTTGATGCTACAGTATTGACTGAGGGGGGGGACAGATGGAACAAAAATCCTAATTGCCCAAACTTACAAAAGGTTCCCAGCAGCAGCCATCACAAAAGAAATGTTAATGCAGTAAAAGGTAAATGGAAGGAAGCTAAACCCAACTTGTGGACAATTCAAAACCTACATCAATTTATTTTAAACTGCTTCCTGCAGTTTGTGAACACCTTCCTTGTCATAGTAGAATTATATTTGTTTTAACATTAGTCACTGCTCTGCAGAAGTCTTACCGTGCTTCTGCAGTTTGTAAAGTAAACTGAAAAATGTCATCTGGCATGAGGAACAAATGACTTCCTATGGTTCAGGGCCAATGCTCTTGAAGTTATTTGTTGCAAATGGTCAACTTCCCCTTCATAGTCTTCGCAGGTGCAGCTGAACACTATCTTTTCTGGCAGTAAGAGTTGAGGGTATCTGCAAGCACAACAGATGGCAGTAGCATTTTGATGCTTCAGCCATGAAATGAAGGGGCAAAATGTCATTCTCCATCCATCCATCCATCCCTCCATCCATCAACCCATCCATCCATCCGTTGATCTATCTCACCTTAATTCTGTTAACACGTCATTGATCACATTTATATTTCCCATGTTTTCTGTTCCATTTCCATTTTCTGATGCACTTACCTGTATGTCTGCCTTTTTAAATGCAGCCTTGTGGATGAAGTTGCAATTAATTAAGAACATCCTGTAAACTGAAAAGTGCTTGGCAAGAAGCCTGTCCCCCTGTCCATGCCATAAAAAGCTCCCATACATTAAACAGATTTTAAGGGTTAGTTTCTTTGGCTGACCATCATTACCTTTTCTAATAATGGCTACAGCTGAGGATTGTTTTGCCAGTTCTTAGACTTCCAAACTAGGCATTGATTCAAGATATGACTTTAAAATGCTTTTTGCTGGAGTGTAAAGAATCTCTAATCACAGAGCAAGCTCCATTGTGTTAGACCAAATATTTACTATTTGGGAAGATATGGGAAGATTACTATTTGGGAGGATGAAGAGATGTCAGTCATAAGTACTTAACATGCAATTGTCTTAACATTGTTTGGGGTAATTTTCATAGGCTGTTTGGAGTCCAGTGTTTTATGGCTGATGAATACATACAATTACACTCTTAGGAGAAGCAAATAAATCTATTAAAATTAAAGGAAGGTGGGAACTAGTCCATATGTAGCACAGAACATTTTCATTTTTTTCCACCCTTTAAATCAAAATCATTAACAGTAAGTTTATAAGGACCGTGCTTGGCAATGAAATTCCACCATGACTGGCTCAGTACCTGACTGAATTTGGCAGCCAGGTTCCTCCTCTTGCCTTCTCATGATTGCACACCAGCAAAGTCTCTCATGTGGACAAGAGCTGCAGAGGACAAAACCCTCAGCCAGTCGGCAAGGGAGAAGAAAGTGATTTTTGCAAGTGTGTATTTTAATCAGAAACTTTCTTAGATGCTTAAAGGACTCTGCCATTGTGATAGCCTTATAATGAAAAATGCATCTCTTGGATGCAATTGTAAACTGTATTTGTCCAGCCATGGGGTCATTTTCAGTGAGGTGGTTGGTGTCTCCCTGCTCCTCTGCTCCCAGGAGGAGACGGACAGGATCTCAGGGAACTAACCTTTGCTAGTTATTAGTGTAAGCGTGCTTATGTGGGCACACATGAACGGTGGCCTGTGATGCTTATATTGCATAAAACCACCTGAAGTTATCTATATAGTTTGACATCATTCCATGCAACTGAATTGTCCTGCAATTTTTACGAAAAAAATTTGGAATTTATGAGTGCAAAAGTCTGATGATGCAGGGATGTTCTCTAGGGCTTACCTGTGGCTGCCTTGCCAATAGTAAAAGTTCTAAGTAATGAAGCTTACAGAAATTCCTGCAGAAAACTCTGCTGCAGCTTCCTGCAGGGTTCCCTCCCTCCCTCCCTCCCTGCATGCTGAGGTGCAGTTGGCAGTTGCTGCTCTCTGTTTCACCTCATTACTTCTAAGACCATTCCCCAAAAAGCCGCTCTCTGCCCACATTGCAAAATTGCTGTCCATTTTCACCCAGAAAGCTTTAATAGTCAGTCTCTCAGATAAAGACCACAGTCGGTCACTGCTTCCAACATTTGTCGCCGTTGCTTTTGTTCTCGAGAACCTCTGGGTTTCCTTCTCGATCCCTATCATGGCCTCGCACAGGGCAGATATAGAGGGGTGCAGCCGCCGGCTTCCCCTGGTGCCTCTCCAGCTGGGTTCAGCAGGATTTAGCCTCTAATTATAAACTGCTTTTTCCCACCTCTGCCTGATTATTAACCCCTTCTTTGCCTGACACATGCACCACTGGTGGGAACGCTGCAAAAACACCTACCCAGAGTCCCTGGGGCTGCTGTATAACAGAGGAATGTTAGCAGAAATTAGGCCCCATCTCCCCTCCTCCCATTTCCCTTTCTGCCTCCTTTTCCGGGCTGCAAGTTTTATACAGAAATTTGGGTTCTCGCAAGCCCAATTATTTCTATCCTGTAGCCATCCACTACTGGGGGGCGCTTGGTTTCAGCGCCTGGCAGCAGTGTTGCTCGCTGGTCCCCTCCACGGTAACAATTCAAGGTCTGTATGTTTAGTTATAAAAAGTCAAAGGTTAAGTGATGTGGGAATAAAATGTCACTTAATGCGACAGAAACGCGACAGAACTGAACCCGCTGATGCTTGCCTTACTCCTGGGGTTTTCTTTTTGCTTGCAGGCTCGGTGTTAAGTAATTTTATTAACTGAGGAGGGGGAAACATATTATTCGCTAACGTTTTTATCCTCGTTGCAAAATTTATTGCGTGTTGCTTCATAAGTATTTGAAAGCGGCACATTTGGGAAGGCAACAAAAGTAAAAATGGAACATGTTGGGTTTTTTCTTTTGGAGGTGTTATTTAAAACACTGTACAATTAGTCAAAAAAGATTAATTGTTGCTTGTGGCTAAACAGATGATAAATTTTAAAATGATATTATTACAGTGTGTCAGCATAAAAGCTCTGTGTCCCAAGTGTGTCGCCTTTTTATGTTTCTGTTGACAAGGTTCACGTTTTATAGCACACCACCAGAAAGTGTTGACACATATTCAGATCACTGATTAAATGTTTTAAAAACGTGCCACTCAGAAACTAACCCTGATGGTCTTGGAGACAAGCATTTTAGGAGTCTGAATGCATTTCCCTTCATCAGTTAGGCTGTAGCACAGTGAGCAGTATTAATTAACAATTTATTTTTTTTTTAATTTTGGTACATTACTATTTTAAGAACAGAGCTATTTATAATATATTTTCAGACACATATTTTTATCATTGTCTTCAGTATGGTTTACATGGAATGTTAAATAGTTACTTAGAAAGATACTTAGGCACTGATAAGGGGAAACAAAATCATCTTTCTCATGTAGGATTTTGTGGAGGTGTTTTTCGGTTTTGAGCTTTTTTTGCTTCTGCTCATTCTTCACACTGATTTGCCTGTGTAGAGCCCATCAGATGATTTTAAAAAGTACAAGTCGATGTGTCTGTAATTTCAAGCTGGAGGTGTTCACATTGTTTCGGAGATTTCACTCATGAGTTTGTTCCAAGTCCTGCAATCTGATCTGCCACCTCAGAGGTTTTCTCGTCCATGGAGTTGCATGGGAGTGGGCAAGCTTCACCTGGACCAACCATTCAGGCTTTTTATCACCTCATCTTACAGGTTGCTGGGCAGTTCCCATTCCTACTGCTTTCACAGAAGGGCTGCTTCTTCCCACAGAAGAGTCATAGGATAAAAAGCAAAACCAGTCCTGAAAGCATAGGTTGGGACCCAGGTGTTTCCTCTCCCAGCTCTGCTCACTTTTGCAAATTCAGGCTTCTTTAGGTAGTTTCTGCCCCCATCTGTTTTCCCTTCTTGGAAACCAAACCTGCCTGGCTGTGTAAGTCCCTCTTGTGGGTCATCGTGTGTTTCAGCTGCCTGAGCCTAGTGAGAACCGTAGCTCTCACTCTGGGGAGCTGCTGCTGGGTAGCTTCTTCAGCACCTATCCTTCCAAAGAGAATAATTAACCCTTATTAGAAAAACATTGCTTTTCATTGGAGATATGCTGTGAGGCTCAACTGGAGGGTTTTTTTGGTTGGTTTCTTCTTTCTTTTTATTTTTTTTAGAGAGAAGACGTTACTGAAATTTGAAACCTGCCATCTATTAGTGCTCTTACTCAGTGTTTACCACTCTAGTTCTGCATGGAGCGGTAATATTTCTGGAGTGAAAAGTTTAGTCAAGTAAGAAAACCTGGTTGACAAATTAGTTTACTATTTCATGGGATAGGAATATACAGGGAACATATCTGTAATTATCTCATCTCTTGTTTCAGGGGTATATTATATTGTGCGTATTAAACTTTATTCTTATTATAAGTGCCATCTGTATTCTGTTTCCTTGTCTTGCAAGGAAATATTCAGAAATATTTTCCTTTTGAAAAACACTACTAAAATTTTGTGCATACAAGGAAGCTGAGTAGCTGAGTGGAGAGGAAATTTTTAGTTCCACTATCTAAAGTCTTTTGTAGGCTTCGTTTCCAAAGGATCATTCAACATGAAAAATAGGTGGGGCTTCAACTTCAGTTTCTAGTGAAAACTCCCTATAGATATTTTTACTTTTATTTATTTATTTATTTTAAAGGAAACACTCTTCAGTCTTTAGGAATTGAAATAACCTGTTGTGGGAAAATAAGATCTGCTCTCACATCTGTAAGACCTGGAAAGCATCAAATATATGCTCAAGTAGAGCAGATGAGTCACTTCTGCTCTTGTGATGATGTTGACCCACCTCTAGTTTTCCTTCCCTGTTACGCCACCAAGGAGCATGTTTCTAGTAGCTGGACTGTGAAACAAGCCTGTGGGGCCGTGGTACAGTCACACATGCAGCAAATCCCTCTGCACACCATGTCACCCAATAGCCACCATTCTGGTTTTACTTCTGCCCTCTGGTGACTGCCACCCTTCTGTTTGTCCTGTCTGCCAAAAGGAAAGGTGATACAGCTCATACAACCCAGGGTGGGAGATGTGTATTAAAAAGAGAGAAATCATGATTTTCCTCAGGAAGGTAGTTCAACCTATCTGTGAGGCAGTGGTGATGAATCGTTCCATGGGGAGCTGCCTCTTTCTCTCCAAGCTGCCTAAAGGGAACAGATAACTCACGTAGGCTTGAGACCTAATATGTAGATGACTGAAAAACTTTAAAAGGCAGGCAGGTGAAATCCTGGCTCCGTTAAGTCAGTGACTTTTTTATTTCATTGAATTCAGCAGTGCTGAGGTAATTTACCCAGGGTGCTCTGGAAAATCCCACTCTGCCAGT
This sequence comes from Pedionomus torquatus, assembly GCA_013398155.1. Lineage (NCBI taxonomy): Eukaryota > Metazoa > Chordata > Aves > Charadriiformes > Pedionomidae > Pedionomus > Pedionomus torquatus. Next base: position 139,481 of record VZRU01014666.1, on the reverse strand, counting down.
CGAGTAAATGGCCAAGCACAGGGCACCTGGAGTTGAATCTCCCATTCGGTGAAGTGACATGTGCGACAGAGAAATCCACGTGGATTGGTGGCCTCAGATTGGGGTTTTCCAGGATAAACAAGGAAGCATTACCTCAGCGTTGGCTTAATTCCTATTTTTGAAAATTGAAATACCTTCTGAGCACTAACAAATGGAGCCATCACGGTGCTAACAGACATGAAAATGCATCCATCGCTCCACGTACGCTGCAAAAAAGCCTGCACCCAAACTCCCAGTTGGGTATTATTTCCTGGATTTACTACAAAAAGAACAATGCATGTTTATTAAAAACAGAGTGGCTTTTAGCAGCAGCAGTAGCACCGCGCACAATACACCAAAGCACAACAGGGGCCTCCTCCCAGCAATTGATGTGGAGAAGACCTTTGGCAGAGCAATATGGAAATTCGCATTCAGTGGCTTGATTAATTTGGAGTTTGGAAGCCACCTTCCCGAGATGGATGACAGTGGCTTATTAAATAAATAAATAAGGAGCAAGCTGAAGTCGCGCCGGCGTTATAGCATCAGATTTATGTCATCTGCGCCGGCAGAAAAGGCCTTTGTCGCCGCTATTGTTCAGCCTGTCAGCGGAGGCCTTGGCAGCGGCCTTTTGTCAGGGCTTGTGTCGGGGGTAATAACGGGGAAGATGACGGCGGTTGGTCCGTTTGATGTAACCCGGTTTTATGGATGCCGGAGTTGGCATCCGCACACGCGGGCGGAAGAAAATAAGCGTGCCGGGGCGCCGGGCCCGTCTGCCCTTGGCTCCCCTCTCCGACAGTCGGATGGGGAGGGACGCCGGCACAGGGTCCCCGTGGCTCTGCTCTGGTGTGGGTCAGCCCGGGGAGTTGAATGGAGAGGAAAAGCTAAAAAGAAGAGGGGTCCCCACCACCATAGGTCCCTCCTTCCTCCTCGGCACGGTTCCAGGCCTCGGGAGCCCGCACGGATCCCGTGGGAGCATCAGAAACAGTTGGCAAAGTTCGGAGTACGTGTGCCTAAAACTATTTGCGAGTAATTAAGAACTGTCTTGTACAAATCTGAGGATCACAGTATGTAATAATGATCTAGCACACTCAGGGTAAAAGCAGATAGGAACATCAGGGGGGAAAAAATCCCACAAGTTACTATAGGACATTTTTAGAGGAGTGGAGGGACCCTAATTTCACATCTTTGTAGGGGAAGCAATCTTTAATCCCTATGTTTTTTTACCAAGATCTTTGCACTCCTTTTCAACGTGCTATTTTTATGTCATCATAAAAAGTAGAAGACTTTAAAATGGCAAAATTTTATTTGGAGTGAGTGCTGTGTGAGTCATTCTCTCTACAGAAAAATAAAAAAGGTTTATGCTGCTCATGTGCAAGTCACTTAGTTCTTCCACATTAGTTATGTAAACTAGAGAGATCACCAAAAAAATGTAAGCACATTGACCTGAAGATGCAAGAAGAAAAAAGAAGACTATTAGTTTGACTCTGACAGCAACCCAATTTTTATACCACAAAGCCAATGGTAAAAGTTAAGGAATAATTGGCACCCATTGAGGGTACTCGTACAGTCTTAGCTCTGTGACTGCAGAAAAGTTTACATGAAGACTGAACAGTTGCCATTCACCTGGATGCCTGAATTTCTGATTTGCAAGCAGCATATGAAAGTCATTTAAACTCTAATTAATGCAGAATTGAATAATAACAGGAAATTTATTATAAAGACTTCTTGAACTGCTTTTCCTACTTTAGCATTCTTTCAGAGGTAAGTAACTAAAAGTGAATTGAGTTTGACACCAGTGAACTAAGGACTAAGTAACCAAGTGGGAAAGACTCCTCATCTAGAAGTCATCAAGTTTCCTACTTCCTTGTTCAGAGACTGAACTTTATACAGATATAAATCTTACGGCACAAAAGTAAAAAGACCTACAGTGGTTAAAAAAAACCCCAAACAAACAACAACAACAACAAAAAAACAAATAATAAACCTGGACAAACTTCTTCTCTTAGTGCATCTCATGTCACTGCTACCATCTACATGCTACAGAGATTTGCCAGGATGGAATTACAACATGGGAGTTTGCTATAAACTCCACCAGGAGATACTTAATCTCATTTGCAATGGTACAAAATTATATGAAATGTGTATAATACAAAATCTGTAAAGATACTGATCATTGGCTATGTCCATATTTTCATTGTTTTTTGGAAACAGCAGCAATGATTCTTTGTGCGTGCATGTACTGGAGAATTTATTTTTCTTGAACCAATTTACTCACTTTGAAATCACAGAGGGACCTGAACGTAGAAAAATAAATTTACTGTTTAAAAAAAAAAAAAAAAAAAGTTAGTATTGTCTCATTAGCTAGATGTTGAGCCACTTTGCATGAGGATGCCAGAACAATGTTTGATAAGATCAATGATGTTACTGAGATTGTATGGTATTGATTTGGTAAGAACATAGATCTGTAATAATTTTGGTTAAGAAACTGCGCGTTCTGTTCACCTTTATGTGTGACTGGCTGAGTTCAGTGTTAGCGATGCTTTGCTTTAAAAAAACTGTGTAGATTGGTAAAACAGAAAAACTGCAATAAGCTGAGAAGGTCCTACTACACGAAACATTTAAAATACAAAGGCTAAACATTATAGGTAGCCATAGTTTAAGACTTGTAAATTCAGGTTACATATATTACTTTGAAACGTATTTCCTTACTATAACATAGAAAACATCCTTGCATGACTTTAGAGTAACTCCTGCACACACACACCATCGACTTCTTAAACTGGTTGATGGTTGCCCCAGTGCAATGAGAGTTTTGTTGGCAACTTCAGTGATTGCAAGTTTTCATCCACAGTAACCTTCTAGAAACAGGAAATCACATTTTCAAAAGGCTGTCTTCACTTTTACATTAATTCAATTGGTGAATTGAGAGCTTTGGATGTTTCAAAAGAAGCAGACCTTATTTTGCAGGATTTATCTGCCCTAATCTATCCATGCCAAAAAAAATCTCAAACAAACCAAATAACCCCCAAATAATGCAGCATCCTTTTGCTGTACATAATGTGACTCGTCGTTTTCGCTGGAGCTTTTCTTTCATGTCCTCAATTGTCAGTGTAAATTAATGTTAGGCAGCATCTTTAGGTAGTACATAAGGTGTTTTAAAGAAATTATGGCAGGTATCAAATGTACTGCAACCTATTATGGTTTGGACTGACAGAAAATATAACATTAAAAAGATGAACTGCTTCTTGGGGTGAAACAAAGCACATATTTTCACCTTGCGTAACTATCAAGAAAACTTTCTAACCCACTCAAATATCAGTCACACATCATTACTGTAAACAAGAATATAGGCCAGCCAATCCCTCTGCTTATGAATAGGTGTTCAACACCTGCAAATGCCATATTTTTTAATTATTTTTTTTTAGCAGGCTTTGGTTATATCATTACCTGAAAGCCTTGTGGTTATCACTGATTTTGCCATGTGTTCTCATAGGTAGAAAATGTACTTAAAGATGCTTCTCTTTAAATATGTACCAGAATTTAGATAATGACATTTATTTATTTCCGATTCAGTCATGGAGAACGTTTTTATCAGAGTAGTATTTTATCAGGAATCATGGGTATATGAGTTTCTAAACTGTTCTCCTTAGATAAAAAAAATTAATTTTTCTTTTCTGCTCCAATATTAACTGTGTGGCTCTGGTGCCCTTCCATCAGTCTTTTCACATCTTTTTTTCTGTCTGACTGCATTTCCTTTTATACTGTTTCATTCTGTAGGATTTACTCCTTTCTTGTTTGCTTGTTCACAGTAAATAGTTCCAGTTGCATTTGTTGGGGGAGTGCAAGTATTTTTAGGTGAGGTTCTGGTCCACCAGTCCTGAGATCACCGTAATAACCTTTCACGGTGCATATTTTAGTTAAAGGCTGCATGCTCAAGCAGCACTTACAGTGGGGTCAGGCTATATTCCAGGAAAATAAATTTGCCCTCAGTAGTCAGATGCAAAAAAGGAGCAAGGCTGTTCCTTTGGTGTTTCCTTTATAGATCCCTGCACTCCTCTCTTCCAGGCCCATTCAGTTGAATTTTATTAGGAGGAAAAATTTAGCACCTACTAATCAGTGTTAAAATGTTTTTTTGTAAAACTGTATTACAGGTCCATGCTGTTAAGAGACTGGGAGCAAAATTAGATTCCCAAACTCGTTTTTGCCTCATACATTAAGATACCTGAAGTCTCAAACAACCAAAAATTCATTAACAATGTCTGAGGAAGCAATGACTGCTGTAGGTGTATGTGCTGGCAAGTAAAATGTAATTCTGAATCAGAAAACTGTGCTTAAAACAATATGCTAAGAGATCCTTCTGCCACTGTTTTGTAAGGTGCTGAAATAGGTTTTTTTCTTATTTCTGAAATAAGTTTCTGGATTCTAAACAGATCTCCCAAAAGAGAGTGTAAAACAGAGAAAATCTTTATGGAGTTTGCCCTGACCTATAAAAGCACCGCTCTGCAGGAGTTACAAATGGCTTTTTGGCTAAGTTCAGCAGCTGAAAGGGCCTCTACTTGTTTTGTCTCCAGCTCTGACAATAGCCATGGAGAAGAATGTCTTCTTTAAAAGTTCTGGGGATCAAGCTGAACCTTCAGCTGCTCGAGTTTCGGCTCTCCTCTTCCCTCCA
>VZRU01014666.1:47639-129136 GCA_013398155.1 Pedionomus torquatus | reverse complement strand
GGTGGGGGGTGGAGGGTGGGGGGAGAGATGAAATGGCTGGAGGAAAAAGCGGTGTCTCTTCTTCCTTTCCTTGTGGCAACAGCCAAAACCACTGGGGCACCTAAAAGGCTATCAGCCTGCCCAAAATGATATATGTAAAAAACCCCACACTACTGTCAGATGCTCAAAATATCATCTGGAAAGACTGGTTTGAATCAAAATGTTCACAAGTGTGAAACAGCCAATTTTTATTCATGCATTTGTTTAATGTATGTCTAAGATGTGTGTCAGACTTCTGCCCAGTGGGATTTTTGGCAACTGAGTTATTGACCCTTGAAAATGGGGAATTGTAACTGAAAGGCTGATATAGTCGTAGCTATAGCAACACTGTCAGTGTTCCTGTAATTATTAACTTTTTTGTTTTTAATAAAAAAAATTAAGAAGTTGTTTCTTTTCTTAAAGAAACCTTTATTGCAAACTGATGGTGCCCATGGAGATGCGTTACACTGAAACAGTGCTTGTCAGTTAGTGACTAAAATAATTAAGCTACCAGGAAAGTGCGGGAAAAGAATTAAACATAGCAGGATTGCATGAATAAGGTCTATCTGTTCAAACTGCTCCTACGAGTCAGTGATGGCAGACAGTTTTAGCCCTCATTTTGTGCTGCGTAAAACTGGTGGAAGGCTACATTTTCTTGCCTTGTGCACGTTTTCATGCCATGCTGCCTTGAGAGGGCAATGCTTGAGCTGAGGCTGGAGGCAGGCATTCAGACATTTATTTGGAGTTAATTCTCCGGCGTACAGGGCAGAGTGGTTTCACTGTGCAATGTGCATTCCTGTTCTCAGCACGGAGACCAGCGGTGGCTCCCACTGGTGCAGTTCTACAGGGGCTTCATGGCAGAGAGCACTGCAGAGCGCCCAGGTCTCAACGTGATGCCACCGGGCTGTCAGAGCCTCACTAGCCCGTGCTACACTCTCCCTCTGCTAAGAGTTGCCAGAGGTTGCAGGTCCTTCTCCTGACACGATGCTAAGTATATGTAAGACCTATCTCCTTCGTGCCACTTTGGCTACTTCCCACGCTTTTCTCCTAAGTCTTGCTCCATGGTGGCCATCAGCCAAGGTGGTACAGGTGGGGCACCTCCAGAAAACGATGCTGCTGTTCTGGAGACCCTTGTGGGGACGCAATGGAAACACTGTCCTTCTCATCCAAGTATAGTTTTCCAGGACTATATGGGTTCATGTGTTGAGGGGGGGGGGGCATGGAAACAGGGATGGGAAAGACTGTTATACTTCAGCAGGATCTCCTGAGCAGCAGACTGCTCACAGAGCCCCCTTACCTCTATCAAAGACTGGACAAGTCCCTTAAGCTTTTATTATCGGTCTGGAGTGTGTCTTGCGTTTTTTAATTCTTCTTCCAACAGGGATAAAAAATGCCCATTAGGTATAAAATGTGTGCACCTGGGTATATAACGTGAGCACAGCGAGTATTTAGTACTGCCACAAATGGTGGCAAGTCCTCTGTTTTCTTATTCCTTTGAATCCAAACTAGTGATTGTACTATATTTAATCAAGTTCTTTAATTGCTTCTGTTAAACAGTCAGTTGCTAAGCTTTCCTTAGCCAGGTTTCAAATAATGGCTTTTGTTTTTGCTTAGCCATCTGTCCCTGTATTAATTGTCCTTTTCCCCTAGCATCCCCCAATAATTTGGCAAACTGGTTCACGAGGTTGGTCTAAATTCCTTTTGCCTCATTTTCTATTGTTGGACACCATTACCTTTAGCATTTCACACATTTAATGGATGCAGTTCTGGCTAGTGAAGGGAAGCTCAGCCACTTGCACTGCATTGCAGGGAGCTAAAGTTACATTTTTGTGCAATATTAAGCGCTGGCAAAGCAATGTAAAGGCCTAAATTAAAATGGTCACTTGTGTGCTGGAAGTTGGTGTGTAGGGCAAGTAAAAATGCTTTTCTGCTCCCTCTGCAGAGTGAGATGACTGATCACAGTTAGAGGGTTTCAGAAGAACCTCTTCTGGGGTCGGCATCGAAGTTCCCATTTAATTTCCATTCTGCATGCTGAACCACCATTTGTTCTGCATGGTTGACACAGCTTCTTCCCATCTTTGACTGGAAGGCTCCTGAACTGGGCCCTAATTCAGAAAGGTGCTTAGTCAAGTGATATTATTAGAATGCTCAGACTCTTAACATTGCGCTCAGCTGCTTGGCTCAATCAAGATCATGCTGTCTCTTTTTGCTTCATCCTCCTCCCCTGTACTCCCCATCCTTGCCTCCCTTTTCTGCTGCTTCATTCTCAAAGACGTATGCCAAGCTGCCCCTGTTTTCCTTAAGTGATGCAGCTCCCTGCCCTGAGTTAATACATTTTCTCTGTGTCTGATGCTGCATCAAGAGATTCCTCACCAAAATCTCCACTGACCTTGTCCTTTTTTGTCTCTTTTTTCCTTTTAAAATTATATCCTCTTTTAATCTTGCTTTTGACCTTCTTTTCTTCAGCTTTCTAAGTGAACACCTACCCTGTCTCCCTTTTTGCATCTCTGCTTGATGGTTTGGTTTCACAGTCTCACCTCCTGTCCCGCTGTGTCTCTCATACAGTCTTCCCTGGTCTTCTGCTGTGGTGGCTCAGTTAGGGTCACATCCCGGCACCACCCGCCTCACCACTTCCACAGAACGCATCCCTCTCATTAGGGTGCAAGGGCCATCTCCCTGCGACACTAGGCGTTTGTCACCCTTCTCCTTGCTGATTGGGCTACCTGGGTGCTGGATGTCCAGGATCACCTCTCTTGCTTTGGCTTGACCCTAGAACCACCCAATTCGTGCTGCTGTCTTCAGATTTTGTGTCTGCACTGACAAGGGCCTGGGTTTTCCTCACCTCATCCCTCTGCCAGACCTGGCTTCTTGCAGCCTGTGCTTACCATTTTATTCTCTTCCTCCTGTAGATGCTTTTCAATTTTCTTACTGGCACTCAAACACAAGCAGTCTTACCAAAATCCTCCAACTTCCCTGTGTTCAAAGCCACTTGTCCTAAGTTAAACATTGTTTTGTTGGTTGCTGGTTTCTAAGCAATAGGAAGGGTGTATAGAGTAATAAAAGTGTATTTGGACTCAAGATGTACACAGACTGATTTGAGTAACAGAGTAATCAAAACCTGCAGCTGGCTGAAGCCTTATTTTTCTCTCCAGTCTCTTTTATTTTCACTTCTCCATAATTTAGTCCATCCTGGTCTAGAACCTGTCTTCTGTTCACATTCTTCATAATAAGCAGCATTTTTGAGAGGTTAGAAAATAATAAAACAGAGTATTCTAAAACTAGTATATCTAAAAACATAAAACTTGACTACTGGTTACTTATTTTCCAAACTAATATAAGCTCCTGAGGCATGAATAAATGTACCTACTAATATTTATAATATCCTTTTTAGTATCAGAATCTAGCAACATCCTTGAAATGCTTAAGTTAGCAGGCATGATGGTTATCATGGTGGGAAAACATTTTACATCATATCTGCTCGGGTCAGGAACAAAGACAACGTATCTTTAAAAGATCTCAAAACATAACTGTATTTGTTGAAAGGAAAAGCAGGATTTCAGGCCAGGTTGGACTGGGGTTGTTTTTTCCTTTGAGCACACTGAATTATATTGTAGAGCATCAGGAGTGTCCAGCAGTGGAACAGCATTTCTTCTGAAGAGGTAATGCTTATGGTATGTAGCAAAAGCAATGATTTAAACACAGCACTAGCGCTGGCAGTGGTGGTAATTATCTTTCAGCTGTACCAAAGATATACAAAACAGCCTAAACACATATCCATTCAGGTTTCAGGTATCTAAGATGGTTGTGGAAGTCTTCCCAGGGACCTGCCTCTCTTCACTGTTTCCATGGGGAAAGCAAGTCTGTTTTGTAAAGGGCTCAGCTGTGTGTTCACAGAGCAGTCTGGGCACAGGAACCTTGCAGCCTTGGGAGTGGGGTGGAGAACAGGTCACGGTGAGGGAATGCCCACACTTGTCCTCCTGCTCCTCAAAATAGAAGAAAGAAAGGAGTTGTTTGCAGTGTCCTTCAGTGCCTTTGGCTACCACTGTAAGTGGGTATTTTAGCCAAAAAGCCATTTTTATTCTCACTAGTGGGAAGTGTAGCAGCAGAGTAGCCACCCTACAGCAACCTCTTATTTTTTTATTTGCCCTGCAAAATAATCTAAGCAGGGAGAAGGGTGGAGGATATAAGGTCAACTTCTTATTTTCTTATGGCTAAAAATGTTGAGCACCAAAAGATGAAAAGGAAGGAGTGTCACCTGTGTGAAATACCTAGTTGCTTGCTTTGTTCTGGCAGGGATTTTGGCAAAGACAGAAAGCAGTAATGTTAGGGGCAGAGCTGCTTTGGCTCACAGACATGTCTTCAGTCTACAGCAGCTGTAAATCTGCAGGGTCACACCTGTGCTTGCCGGACACGTAGGATGCCCACAGTGTGTGGATGCAAAGTGTGTGATGCAAAGACCACAAGCATTGCAAAAGGCACTGTCATCAGTAACTAATGGTGGAACTACCTTCAGTCTACTGTACGCGGGGTCCTGAGGAGTCTTTATACTTGGAGAAGTATAAAGAGTATTGGAGAGTATTGGAGAAGTATAAAAAGTATTGGAGAATTCCCACTCTAATGATATTATGAATTCCCACTCTAATTGACTGCAGGAAAAGGCAGTTTATTCCAGCAAAGTATGAGGAATATTTGAAACTAGGAGCTGTGGAAAAAACAATTTTATTATTTCTTGGATTTATGCAACATAAATATGTGATAATTCTCTTTGCTGCTTCCCATCAATACATGCTACTGTTGTATTATGCCATATTGGGTGTTTTTATATGCATACATGTGTGTGTATTTATATATGCACATATATATCTGCAAAATAGTGTATGTAGCTATATATGCAGGCACATCAATATATAAACGTAAACATGCATGCACATAAATAAATGTTCACCTCTGACTATCATGCTTGCAATCCAAAAGAAAACCTTACCTTTAAGAGTGGAGCTGCTGTACTGTCTGTCCACTGTCTCACATTTTGTTCTTGCTTGCACCCAGAGCTAGTGAGGTTATTATTTTGCTTTTTGTCCTTTAAACTTAAATGACCCAAAAAAGGAGGAAAGACTTCGCCTGATGGATGTGGTCTGGAGAAGGGAGTGGATGTGGCACATTTTTTTCCCCAGTGCATCTGATGCTAATCTCTGACAAGAAATCTTGCCGTTACTGAGACGTAAGCTCAACTAAACTGTTTTTCAGGAAGATAAACATTGAAACATCCATGACATTCCTCCTATCAGCTAGGAAACAGATGATGACAAACAAAAGGTGATGTGAGAGTAAAACTGATGCTTCAAACCATCCAAATTTCAAATATATATAGTCGCAGTTTTGAGAGAGGTATTTAGCAAGAATGTTTTGATTTGATCCACAGCACAATTAAGTATTTCTAGGACTGGTTTTTGCCTCCAGTTTTATTCTTGCTTTGTTTCTTAACATTAGTACAGGTTACTGACTTGCTTTCAGAATTTAAAAGTATCTCAACTATGTTATTTCATCTTTATACTAAACTATATCTAAAATGAGACACAAAAAAAAAAGTAGGCAGATACAGGAATTGAGTATTTTTTTCTCTTTATCCAGTACAAGATAGTAAACATATGTTATCTAGTTATCTAATTTCCTTAACTCTGAACCTGTATTCATGACAAAGGCTGTTAAAGAGGACTTCCAAAGGAAAAACAAGTAATGCTTTTACATATTTTCATGGGGCAATTTTTCCCCACAAGGTTATAAATCTGTGAGTTCAGAGTCTGTATGTTGTTCATTTTTTATACAAAAATGCAGTGCTCTAGCACTTACTTCAAGAAACATAATTGCTCATTTAAAGGTCATTAAAACTGTTATATGGAAGTAGACCTAATTAATTTTCTGCTCATAGGTTTTATTTACATGTATTCTAGGACTTTTGCTTATCTATTATATATCAGCATTATGAACTAAAAGGAATATCCTTTATTTGTGCAGGTTGCAAAGGTGTGTTTATCACCTCCATTTATTTTTAAATAAATATTGAACAGTCTGCATCAGGAATTTCGAGGGAAAAAAGTAATCCTCATGCTTAAACTGGGGCAGCCTAGAAGAATTTGTTCTCTGGGGCTCTCCATTTCGCCTGTTCTTCCCTTCCCTTCCCTTCCCTTCCCTTCCCTTCCCTTCCCTTCCCTCTAGGCAGCCAGCAGGGACAGGGCTGTGTTTCTAAAATTTGGTGTTAGGGGAGGGGGACCGATGATGATGCGTGTTGTGATGCAGAGAGGTAGGAAATCCACATTTAATGAAACAGAGGTGTTTTGGGGAAGAGGGGCGTCATGTGAAAGAAGGCCATCAGAGAGAAGAGTGCCTTTGACTCTTGAGCTTTAACTAAGTTTCAGTGGGCATTTTTGTGTGTTCTCCAGCCATGGTAAATACATACTGTACTGTAGCAGCCACTGTAACAGCACAAGTAATCTCACCTGGGAAATACAGATAAGAAACTCCCACAGAGCATGTAATAAGAGCGCTTGGACTCACACTTGCACAGAGCGAGGGCCGACAGGTGCTCTCGGTGCCCCAAAAGGGGCTTCTAGCTGATAATTTGACTTTTTTGTTGCGAAAATAAAATAGTATTCTTTTGCCGAGAACTTGATTTTCAGCCTGTCTCTCTTCCAGTCCTGATGGTGATGATTTTTTAAACTTTGGTCCATGTAAGTTGCCCCCGTCAGTGACTGACTGACCATCAAATGAGATGGGGCTTACTAGGTGGGGGATCTGCAGCAGGGAGCTGGGAGTTGTGGGTTTATGACCAGTTTCTGAGTCTCCTGAGATGCGGCAAAGCCGATCTGAAGAGTTCTGTGAAAATGTTTAGAGATAATTAAATGATAAAAGTAGCTTAGAAATGGGTTTTTCTATAGCCAGCTTCTGCATTTAGTATTAAAATATGTCCCTTGGGCAACATTTTTTCCTCCATCACACATTCATATTATCTGCCCTGGTAGATAATGGCCTTTGAGCTTGCCTACACAGCAAAGTTCATCCTCAGTAAGACGGGCTGTGATGATACAACCAATGTGTTTCTCTACATTAATTCCCCACCATGGGCACCCCCAGGTGGGGTTTGTCTCCTCCAAGCATGCTTACCACCTCAAGGTGCTTGATGAACCACCCGAGTCAGGAGGAGGCTGATGGCTGTGGAACTATGGAACTCGGTGGCTAGAGGGGTGCTGAGCCTCAAAAGGCTGGTGGCAAACTAAAATTGCCATTTTAAGTTTACTGACCTTGCCAAGGGGATGATTTTGGAGGGCCGCTGCTGAGTTAGGGATTGGCCTGCCTGTTTCCATGTAATAGCAATATCTTTCAGCTGCCTACGTGGAAGATCAAAATGAATCGACAACTGCCACCTTTTTACTATTAGTTTCACGATGTTTGCTATCTCCTTTAAGCCTGGCTTCCTAAATTCTCACCTTGAATTTGGTTTTTTACTTGGAAGAAAAACCTTGAAAATAAGAACACAGGAACCACAAAATAATACTTCGTTGTGAACTTTAGAAAAGGTTACAATTTTCAATGCAGTCTCGTGATTTGACATTGTGTTGTTTATGATTTTTTGAATTCCTGGTGTTGTTATCAAACAAAAACGGAATAGTTTTTTTCAAGAGGTGTATGGAACAATGGGCAGATGCAGGATTACTACTGGAGAAAATGTTTCATCGTCATCTGTACAAAAGCAGTAATAATGTTAATTCTTGTAGCATACTGAAAAAGGCAGAAGAAAAAGGAAAGTTTATTATCGAATAGTAAGTTCTGCAGTCTCCATAAAGTTGTTTAATCCCACCACTGCTATTAGTTTTGTATGTTTTAACTTTGGGTAATTGAACAGGGACATAGCTAAAAGCAAGAAAATACAGCTTCTGGGGGCATTCCCTGTTATCTTTTGAAATTAGTAAAATAAGATCTGATTTTCAGCTGATTGCATTCTCAAATGAAATAGGGCTGGTCTTACTATTGCTACTGCTAGAACTGTCACAGAAACATTCCTACATTTTGCTCACTTTGAGTAGTAATAGTGACATAGAAAAATCAATTGATCTTATATAATGTTTTCATGGTTAATTTGATTTACATATGACATTTTTGCATTATTAAAAGTACTGGAATTTCATTGCAGTAGGCATTAACTCCTGTGATTGAAGTTAAGGGAGATATTTTTTTTATAGCTAATCAAGAGTTTAACTGCCTCTGGGGCATTTTAAGAAAATGTTATACTGTACTTAACGAACATTATACTACAAATAAGAGTGATATTCCTGTAATTAAAACAGTCTGGATATTGCTTAATGAATGTTTTTCTTATCTTAATGTATAGGCAGTAAGGATTCATGTAGTCACCTTTATTAACTTGTGGAGTTAGTTAAAAAGCTGGTTAAAACAGTAAGTCCATATCAGGTCAATATAAAATGCTTATGTAGGGATTTCATTGCTCTTATAAATCTGACCAGTTAAAAAATAAACACAGATGCTTGTTTGTGCCATCCTGAGCCGTACTGCAGGGTAGTATTTCTGCCTGCAGACATTTCTAAAATTAAGTGTTGCCTGGAGCACTGCAGGATTTGCAGGCGTTCCTCTTTGGTGTCTGTTTAGGAAATTTTTTTAAATTTCCACCAGACTGGTATTCAAAAGCAGAGAGCGGTTGTCTCTCAATTAGTGTAGCTACACTTGCTGTTGAACTAATAGCATTGTGCATTCATTGCTGGGTGGTGGTTTTTTTTTTCTGTCATATTGCATCAGCTTTGATGTAATTACAACATTTATATTTTTTGTGTGTAATTGCAGTGCATTTTAGTTTTATAGTTCTCATCTTCAGCGGCTACATATTTACTAATTGCTTGCTAAATTGTTCTTCACTGCTCAATTATTTGGCACAGAAACCATTCTGGGTAAGTTCAGTTTAATATAAAATAATTCTTCTACATAATAATTCTTCTACAAAATAATGCTTGGCTAAACATAAATCATATTTTTACTTTTCATCTTATACTGAAAATATCACGTAGGTTTTTTTTTCCCCCAGCTGAGATTGTCTTTATATTGTTTAAAAGATATTCACCAGCTGGATTGCATCTGCACGCATCTAAGTCTCAATTTTGTACAATTCTCTGTGCCAAAACCTGAAAATAGTAGGTTGGCCCACGTATAGCCTAAGAACACATGGAAATGGAACAGTTCCATAATCCAAAATTAATCCCCGGTCCTGCAGGCACTTAAGTACATGGTTAATGTTAAGTGTTTGGCTAGCCCTTTTGATTTCTCTGGGCTAGGCACATGCTTGAGTGGGTTTACAGGAACAATCTCAAAGTGCAGAGAAGACTGCAATATTGTTTTGTTTTTCCCAAGTAGTAAAAATGTCTGTGCTTTATTTAGTAGCATGATTTACATACATTTCTAAGTACAGGAATTGTCAAGTAGTTTGTGCTTTGCCTAAATGTAGACTACCATAAATTGGAAATCAAGATAAAATATGGCCTATTTAGTGAAAAATTCTCAGAAGTATGAAGGAAACCTCCGCTTGTAAAATATCCCCTCCACAACCAAAATCACAAAGACAACAGTTTGTCATAAAAAATCAGAAACTCGGAAGGACCCAAAGTGAGTGACAGATTTCTTCTTTCTTACAACTTCTGCAACACCTGTATATCGACGCTCAATTTATTTCCTTCTGCTAAATATTCTCAGGCACACCTGTGGTGTAATTTTATTTTAACTCAGATGTAAATCAGAACTAATTTTAAGGACTGTACTGTTTTCCTTTTCTCTCATGCTGTGCAGATATGGACCTGCCGAGGCTCTAGCGAATGTGGTGGCTCTGTGTTGCAGCAAGGTCATTTACTAGGCAGGAGCAGCACTTTATTGATTCTGACTTTATCAAGTGCCTGTTTCTTATTTTACATGTAACTTGTTTAGCAGCCTGCTCCTGAACTGCTCTGGAGGCTTTGGCTGTTTGGGACTCAGGCTGTAATCATAGTAATTAGCGCTGAATTTTCAGATCCTGGTCTCCATCTTGACCTTGTAGCATTTAGCCAACGTGCACACAGCTGGACCGGTGGCAGGAGCTGCAAGAGCTCAGTGGTGGGGATGCTCCCTTTATCCTGGTGCAGACACCATCACGGAGGGAAGAGGGGAGTGGGGAAGAGGGGAAAAGCATGTTCAGTGAGAAAAGAAATTCCATCCAGACATTGTTATCAATTTTTGTGTCTGTGTGCATAGAGACATAGATGGATGGTGTGTGAAAAGGTTGGGGCAGAATTAGCAGGAAGGGAGGTGCCTGATGGGAGGCCAGACGCTAGAACTGGAAGAGGCGAGAGTGGTTTTGGAGCAACATAAAGAACCTCCTCAAAGTTCAACACTTCTGCAGAGGCCACCAACATGGGTCTGACTCTATAAAAGTGTGCCCATTACAAATTTGAGGGGTTTATATATTCACTTCCTAAGACAGAATTTGGCATGGGATGCTCCAGGACAGCATTTTGGTGATATGTGCCTCATTTTTCCCCTGAACTGGAAGATGCTTGACCCCAGAAGTCATGTTTTTTCCTTTCTATTGTTCAGCCCAGAGCACACTTGGTGCAGATGGGTTTGTATACAGTAGTGATAAATCAAAACACATCGTACTTCGATGTACTGCATCCAAGGTAATCTCCTCTTACTTCTCAATGCACATCTTAAAAAAGGCCATTTGTACATGTAGTCTTTTCTAAATCTCCGGACAGGGTACTGAATCTTCATTTTTATTGTGGGATGTTTTTGTTATTTAAAATGTGTTGTAATTTTCTGTTGCAGCAGCCAGTTGCAATTCTGTAAAACCAGCAATGCAAAAACTTCTGTTCAGAAAAAAATGTAACTAAACAAAATTTTAGTGTTGTAGATTTAAAAAATGCAATGTAGAAACATTTGTTAAATACATGAAAGCATTTAAAATTTTCTTATAACAATTAAAAATTCAAAGCTGTTTAGTGTTTATCATCTTTATATTTAGGAAAACAGGGAACTGAATTATTATCTTAACTACACCTTCCTTTGATCAGTGTGGCAAAGGGAGTGTGTCCCAGACAAACAGTGCTTTTCCATTGCCTGGTGGTGATGTGGGTTTGACTGAGCAGTAGTAAGCATCCCAAGGAGCTAGAAACTTTGCTAATGGTAAAAGCAAAGCAAGGCTCAGCTCAGCTCAGGACTACTTTATGGGCATGACGAGTTACTCAGTTATCCATGCCGTAAGGAAGAGAGCAAACCCTTGGCTGTATGTCATGTATGTTAAAGCTCCCCAAGACAGGACACCAATTAACCTTGGATGATAGCAAGTGCATACACACATGGGCTGCCCGAGAGAAGCAGCCTGTTGCCATTAGTAGGAAGCAGCAGCCCTTGTCACCCTGAGCCATTATTTAAATCTCTTTAAAAATTCCCTTAATAAGTCAGAGAACCGTAGCGCTCTCCTCTTCCTCACAGACTATTTTTGCTGCCGTGAAAATATGCTTCTTATATTGCCATTAGTAATATGAGACATCAGTGATCCTTTTATTTTTATCCTCACTGTCTAATTTGGCCATTTTGAAATGAGAAGAAAAAAAATAACTGCCTGATCTTCAGTTAAAGCAATTCAAGGCATGGTGGAGCTCAGAGTGAACCAAAACAACAGGGTCAAATGTAGTTGGAAGAACACGGTGGGGTAAATATAAGGTCTTCTTTTTTTAACGTTTAGCGCTGGTGGGAGGAGAAAGTTTAGTTAACTATTTAACCTATGACAGCCTTTTATCATTTTATGGCTTAGGGCTCCGTGATTTTAAGCCTTTGTCAGTAAGTTTCTGGTTTGTGTTCGGTCTTATCCTCAGAAAGGCTATGGTGTCCAGTTACATGATTTACCTCGATTTCTTGGAGATAAGAAAAAATTATAAATAGCAACCAAAGATAAATATTTTTCCTGAAATGAGGCTTGCCAGCAACTTTGGATTTGGTAATCAGTTTCTAGTTAACCCCTAAACTGCTTTCTTCCGCTCAGACTTCTCTGTGACGAGATTTTTATTTTATTTTATCTTTTATCAGCAGGGCTATCCTTTCCCCATTCGGTTCGCCTCTCTAATTTGGTTTTTTTTTTTTTGGCTCTAACTTGATGTGTCCTGATCGGTTGGAGCAAGCGCTTGCTAAAGGTCATTCGGAAGCCCCCTTTTCATTTCTCCCCGCTGCAGTTTTTCCAGCAGGCAACCCCTCCCGGGAGCGGCTCCCTCCCACCCGTCCCTTTTGATATCCCAAGCTGGTTGTTACGGGGGTTAAAGTTCTGAAATTTCGCTGAGTTTTTGTCAGCGCTCCTTCAAGCCGCCGCGCTCGGTCCCCGCAGCTGGGCGCAGTGGCGGACCGCCGGTCCCCTAAGGATGCTGTTGAAAGTGTTAGGGTTTATTCTTTCACTTTGTTCCAACTTGAGGGACGATATTATACCTCCAAAACTCCCGTCGGCTTCAGGGGAATTAATCGCCACGTCGCATGGGTGCGAGATGGCATCAGCCTTACTGGGGGAGTTTAAAAGCAGACAAAGCCTCTTCCAGGACGCTTTGACTGGGAAGGAAAGCTACTTGACAAGAGATCTCAAACCACAGAGGTGGTGGCTTCTGCCTGCCCTGGCGAGGGGTTAGGTGTGGGGGGGGTTCTTAATTAGTTTTTTGGAAGGTCAGGGAAATGACCGTAGCTGGTCTGGAACAAAGGAAGAAATCAAAATGTAAAGTAGAGTGTTTGATATGTTGATACCCCCCCCACACACACACACAGTTTTAATTTTAGCATAATTGGATCAGGGTTAGTGGCAGTTGTTAGGTAAAGCACCTTCCCAAAGTTCTGGCTTTATTCAAAAGTAAATATCATAGCTCTTCTCTTTTGACCTAAGTCNACCTCCAATTTATTTCCACTAGGAAAGCGCTAAGATTTCAGGGACCTGAGTTCTGATGGTAAAGCTTGTGACATGAGCTTTTGTTTTCCATGCCAGGAAATGTTAGCATTTTTTCACACGTTAACTTTTTAACAATTGCGGGGAAATTCTTTTCCCTGAAAACTGCCGTCCTTTTCTTTTTCCTCCCCTTTTTTCCTTGATATTTTTATTTCCCTTTTATATGGAGACTTGTAGATTTTGTCACTTCAAACGTTAGCTGTTCCTCCTCTTTTCTTTCGCTTTACAATACACACTAGGAGATTTTTTTTTTTTTGCATATTCCTCCCCTTTCTCTGTGAGATATTGTAGTTGACCAAATTTAAAACACTACAGTATTTAGCATCCCCGCCGTGCCATTTTAAGTATTTGGACCTGGAAAATGCCCCAAGCAATAACTACCTGAATTGCTTTTAATTACACAATATAGCTGCATCATTTTACTTCAGATTCTTTTTGATTGATGCTGTAAGGCAATTGTAACCATGGATGATGGGATTAAGTGCCTCTTGAAGTGACTTTCGCTTCTTGTGGGAACAAAGGGAAAGAAGAGAACACTTAGTCCCTTTTTGAGTGAACAGCCTTTTTTCACTTGCTATATAAAGAAATACAATTAACAAACATTATCCCCAGAGGTGAATTGAAATGTACATGCAGACAATAACCGCTCTTGACTGCAATTAGACATATATGATCCGAGGTATTTTGGCCATTCATTAGTGCTAATTGTTTGAGAAACAAGCCCACAGAACAAATGATTAAAATGTTAGTGCCATAACCAGGATTATTAGCATGTGTGATAAAATGCATGCGCCGCAGCTGTACCAATAAAACTCTGGCGAGTCGCTTTGATTCGGCAAATGCTCAGCTCGGCTGCGAGCCCTTCGTATTTGCACAGGGCCTGCTGATGTTTATAACAAACAACTTATATCTCCTTTTCTTAATTAGAAAGAATTACTATGCAAATTGCAGGGCTTTGTCATTTCGTAGAAGTTTCCTTTGTCCTTGGTGGATTATTTGTGTGTGGTTGTGAGCTACTCCCTAATAAATTCACCATAGGAAGACCATTATATTTACTCTGTTTGTTTTTTTTTTATTTTATTTTTTTGCATATATTGGAGAAATAGTTTGTAGGAGATTTTGCTGCATCAGCTGGGTTGTGTTCAGTGAAGTCTTAAGTTCTGGGTCACTTCTATCCCTTTGCCACATCACCACAGATATCCAGGATTGTGGTCAGTATGCACTTCGGCCCATACAGGTCAGAAATTCACATTGCAGAAATTATCCAAGTTTTTTAATGGTTTTATTCAGACGCCTAAATTGTTCTTCATAAACACTTGCCAACACTGTGCCAAAGACTGTAGGGGAGATTTGGCCTTTTGAACAGTGGATATTTTTCCATGAGTTAAGTAGATCATGGTGTGGCATCTCTTAAAGGACGATTTGATGTAGAAATAAACAAGGAACAGAGGCGCAGGTTGAAGTGCTGATCCTGAAAATCACTTGTGGGAGTACTTTGCTTTGTGATCTATACATTTTTGGCTCAGATGAGACTGTACAGGTGTGTGCAGTTAAGTATATGTGTGCGTATGAGCAACGCTGGACTGTAAAAATCCAGTTTATGGTAGGGAAATGTGTATAATTTGGGGTAATTTCACTGGTTTGCAGTCACGCTGTATGGCTGCCGTTGCAAAGTGCAATGTCTTTTTGTAATCAAAAAGGGTTTGTTTTCTCCTTCCTGAGGATGAACTATTTTGCTCTTTGGTGAAATAGCTCTCAGAGGATCACAGGTAATTTTAACTTGCCTGCTACTTTTACATATTTGATGAAGACTTTAGTAGAGTGTTAGGTTTGCAGAAGAAATTTAGTTTCATTTCCAAGACCCAAGAGCATTCAGTGTGCTGCTAGATGCTATGAATGAAAATACGCTGCTGTAAAACAATTTAATGAGCTTTACTCAATAGCCTAGTTTTTAACTTACAGTGCTTAAAGGAAGAAACATTGTCTTAGCAAATTCACTTGGCTTATGTCCATGTGCTTAGTTTAAAGCATAGGCAAGATTAGTTTGAATCATTAAAATACTTGCAGTCAGGAAACATATGTAAGATTTTCTTCCTCTTTATGGCATGGGGTTAACAGTATAATTGAGACTGCAGTGCTGTGTGGGTTTTTTTGTCCTAAAAAAAGTAACTGCTGGCGATGTTTTTATTCTATCAAAATAACAGAAGTCGAGATAATCAGGATAGTGTTTCCTACCAGAGTTGCTAACTGCTAATATGCTTAGCACCGTGGGCCTTGACACTGTTTTAAAAAGGTCTATAGGCAAATGGATTTCTTAATAAATCCATGTCCTCCTCTACATTTCACTTTCTTGTAGAACATAAAATATGACTACGGAAGGAAAGTGCACGGTGAGAACAGAAATTTTTTTTTAAAGAATATATGTCAAAATAACAGTATATTAAAACATTTACTGCAGTCTCATGTAAGCATACTTGTTGAAAACTCTAATTTACATGTACATTTTTAGAACTGTCTCTTTTGAAAGAAGGATGCTGTGTTGGTCCACTGACACCACCTCCTTCTGTACATTTTTCTTCCTGGCCATAGCGCTTGAAAAATTTATTGCTTCTTCAACTTGCTAAAATGTTCCATAAGGCTAATAATTTGACAGATTAACACTGTATTCTTACAATAATCTGGCCTGAGGAACCTGTGTTTTGGGCCCACGTAGCTACAAAGTTGATTAGCTGAGATGGAGATCCCAATATTCAGTGGGTATTTCTACTATAGTGTTCCATAGTATTGCTATTATACCGTAGCAATTCAAACTATTTCTAACATGAAGCCTATTAGGTGATGCTATTTTAATGGATTAAATCTACCACTTCTTTGGAGTCAGGCAGTCTGCTGGGGAAGCCATACTGCTCCCCCGTCTAGCTGAAAGTTCATAAACCTCAGTGGTGCCACCTGACTAAATCTGTACTGCAGGTAGTGATGGGTTTACCTACATGATAGCACATGCCGTTGTGCATGGTATGTGGAGCAGAGATGCCTTCGTGGGGCCTGCAGCAGTGCAAGGAAAACCAGCTGGTCAAACAGCTCTTGGTTCAATGGCAGCCCAGAAGAAATCCTGGGAAACATGTGACAGGAGATACATCTCCTCTCAGCATGCTCTGAGATTATGGTGTTAGCCACCTCTATTGAGCTTGGAGTTTGGCTGGGTTGGAGGGTTGGTGAGAGGCAGTCATTAAGGGTGCTTCAAGGGCTGCTTGGCTCTAGGATGGAGTTAACTATTAATTGGCTGAGCTCTTTGACTCCTTTGTGCTTTTGGAAACTACAGGGCTGAAGCCATCAGAGAAAGAGAATAGAAACTAATCACTTTTGTCCCCTCATATATGTTTAGTGAAGGGCTGTAGACTTCTTTACTGACCTCTGTGTCACACTGAAAAAAGACCCTCCTCTTTCCATTGGAGATCAAACTACCCTTCCACCTCCTCCTTGCTCTCCCGAAGTGTACTACTGCAAGGAAATGGAATTAAGTGGATTTAACTAGCAGCCACTTGAGTTGCCACAAGTTGTGTTACTGTCCCCACTTCAACATGAAGCAGGGGACATGGAGTGGTCTGTGGGAGAGGGGCAAAAAGGGTATTTAGAAGAGACTTAGTGAATCTCAGTTGCATGTCTCCAGGTGTTATCGGGACCTTCATTACCTAAGACTTGAAGCTGTTGCAGTTAGAGATGGAGATTAGCGAGGGGTAGCACTGGCACTTGTAATAAAATAATGTGTCATTTCTGCTTAACAGCAAAGCTGCCCCATTTCTTAGGCTGAATTACGTGTTACTAGGCATATTGCAAAGAAGACTCTGACTCCTGTAAAGTGGGTGCACTCAAGATATGCAGACACACAGCAGAGGAGATGGTGAAGAGTCGTCCTCTTCAAGTTAGTTTACTGAGGTAAAATGTGGCAGAAGCTTTCTTCATATTTCTAACTCAAGACTTATCTTTGGCATTTAGGGTACACGCTCTGGG
This sequence comes from Pedionomus torquatus, assembly GCA_013398155.1. NCBI lineage: Eukaryota > Metazoa > Chordata > Aves > Charadriiformes > Pedionomidae > Pedionomus > Pedionomus torquatus. The sequence continues at coordinate 112,098 of VZRU01014666.1, read as the reverse complement.
GGAAGAGAGGTTTCTTCGATGGGGTTAGCTTAGAAAGGCAAGTATTTAGTGGTCTGTCAGTGACACAGCACATTGTCTCTGATTTAGATTGATTGAACTCATTTCCAAGCGTTTGAGAGGGTTAGTCATGTTCTCTGAAGAAAAGTGCGCCTGTAGCCATGTGTCATCCAAGTGTAGCAACTTGGGAAGCATTATTAAGAGGGGCACAGGAAAATGCATGGGTCCCTGACATGATGCGATAATGACATGTTCAGCGTGGTGCTAGAAAAGCTTTGCATTATTCAAAGTGCTGAATAATATACATGATAATGCATAATGGTGTTATATGGTGGGATTATTTTGTGGCGTGAGTGACTTGTACTCTGAGTATGAAGGCAGATTGTATTATTTTGTCCTCATTTTTGATGTAGCAGAATAGGCTTGGGGGGTACAGCGTGAAATGGGGAAGAACAGGAGCAGGCAAGGGAGGGTTGGTTTTTTTTTGGAAGGCCATGAAACACAGTGGCACCCTCTGCAATTTATTTCTCTGTGCTTATAATTATGGAGTAAAGCAAGCTCCTTACCACACTCAGGGGCAACCTCCTCCAGCAGCCCCACTGTCTCCAAGTGCACCAGCTCAGCTTCTGCCTGCATGAGTTAGCTGGTCCCTCACCAGGAATACCGTCATGGGGTGGAGGTGCCCACAAACATGATGCCTACAGACCATACAGATGCCACCCGCTCAAGCCTGGAGAGCCTCACAGACTCACACCTGCACTGACGTGTGGTGCAGAAAGCATTTATAAATTGTAAAAGCCACCACAGCCAACAGCCTGATGATGATGATGTTCATGAGCTCTGTCGATGGAAGACTGTGCTGTGGATAGGCAGGTGTGAATGCTTCTAAGAGGATGTGTTTGGATTAGTAAGATTACACATTATATGGGGATTTCATTCCTGTTTTTCTCATTTCCCCCTCCATCCATGTTACTTACCTAAAATTTGCATGCAAATACACTTGTTGATGTAATGCCACAGTTGCAAAATCAGCTTCGCAACCCCATGTTTGTTTTAACCAACACCCCTGCTTCATTCACAGCATGCCGTCCAGCTCCCGGAGCAAATGTGACAGATAGCAGCCTCCTCCCTAAAATACGCCCGATCCGTTCCCAGCACAACCTCCATCCTATGGAGGAATCTTATGGCAGAGAAAAAACAGCCACCATCCTTCTGTATTTAATACTTGCCATGCTGCACAGAACGGGCAGCACAATTAAGGCTGCACGAATAACCTCAACCCTGGCAGTTCTTCAGTTCTGAGTGGTTAAGTTTGCAGCTTCTTTTGAACATAGTAGTTTTGGAGGTTTATTAACTGTAATACTGGTATCTCCCTACCTTGACTCTTCGTAAGATGAAAAAAAAATGTATAAATAACCCCAAACCAACCATTGTGTAGGTAGGAATGTTTCTCTTTTAAAATATAGCCAAGTATTCTTTGTAGCGTTGTAGCTGAGAGTCTAATTTCAACAATATCCTTTACAGGGTAGAATCTCCTCTGCCAGCTGGTGTTCCTAAGCTTAGTTACCGCTTTGTATCATCTCACAAGTACGTTCCCAGACGAGCTGTGCTGTATGTACCTGCGGATGATGAAAAGAAGATACGAAAAATCCCATCGCTAAATGTAGATTGTGCGGTCCTGGACTGTGAAGATGGCGTGGCCCTGAACAGAAAGGTAATTAAAAATGATCTGTGTGATATAATCAGTGCTAAAAAGAACTTGTGCAAAAACATTGCCTTTGCCTTAGCGAAGAGACAACCAGAGAGATAAAGATAAATCTTAAGATATACAAAGTAATGGAGCAGTGATAGGCTTTGTGAAGGCATTGGGAAAATCTGATTACCCGGAACTGAAAGAGATCACGTGTGAGTTAGTGGGGAGGGAGTTTTGAAGGAGTACTGAGCTGAGTGTAAGCTCGCATCACAGAAGAGTGAGAGATACTGTTATTATTGCTGCATAGTTCTTAGGGAATAGGAGGAAATGGACAATGAGAAAGAGAAGTAAAAAAGTGTTGGTTCAGAATCACTAGATGGGCAATTGTTGTTGAAATGAAGTATCTACAGATTGTGAGCAAAGCTGTGAGTTTGGGTTCAAGCCTTGGGGTGTTTAGAAAGATTTACTTTCTGAAGTTTTTGGAAGAAGTGCTGTTAAGGGTGTTTCTGAAGGAAGAAGCTCAAACCTGAGCACACCAGGGTTTGGAGAGAGTTTCTGAACAGGAATGTAAGTTTGCTATCATTTTTGCATCATTTTTATGTTTGTCAGTTTTCCTGTCCATTTTATAGTGTTTCAAACTGCAGCAAACGCTGTTTAGGGTTTGAATATGAATGTGTTGTCCAGGTATTTATGAAAATAGGCTTGAAAAATTTCCCATGTCATCTCAAAAATATGAATGGAATTCTAGTTTTTTCTGTTTCTTGGGGGGTAATGCTTTCCAGAAGGATTCTCTTGGGTGGTGCTCTCTTTAACCTTCAGGTCTTTACAGATACATTGGAAAGAAAAATGTTTACAGAGTTTGCATATATCTATTTTAGTTCTGAAAAGTGAAAATAGCATTGCTGAATGTTCATGTCTACTGCTGAAGGCAGTTGGAAGATATTTTCCAGTTGCTAAAATACTGTATGAAAGACTAAAACTGTATCTGCTGGCACTGTGGTGTAATATTGTTTAGGTCAAACCAGGACAGGAGGCTACTGCTGTGAGATGACACAAGTCAAAACTGTGTATTAAACTGTAGTATTTTTAGGTGCAGCCTAGTTATATAAAACAAATAATTAATAGCAGAAGCATCTGTTTGTGACAGAGGATGACAGCAAAACAAAATTTTATGATCAAGGTTACAAAGTTGATAGAGTAATTTCTCAAGGGTAAAATTCTAGCTCTGTTGAAGTGAAGGGGAGCTATGCCACTGTGTATCAGCTCTGCAGAGAGAAGAGGAAAGACCATGGCATCAGCTGGAGCTCAGTAAGGCAATCCCAATCCGCTCCCTATACTGAAACTGAGACTGGGAGAATGAGGAACCGCTCACTATAGGAGAACACCAGGCTTGAGACCATCTAAGGAACCTGAAGGTGCACAAGTCCGTGAGACCTGATGAGATTAACCCACGGGTTAAATTGCTTAGCCACTATCCATCATATCTGAGAAGTTGTGGCAGTCCAGTGAAGCTCTCACTGACTGGAAAAGGGGAAATGTAGACTCCATTTTTAAAGAGGGAAATGAGGAAGACCCGTGGAACTACAGGCCAGTCAGTCTCACCTCTGTGCCCAGTAAGATCGTGGAACAGATCCTCCTGGAAACTATACTAAGGCCCATGGAAAATAAGGAAGTGATTGGTGACAGCCAACGTGGCTTCACTAAGGGCAAATCATGCCTTACAAATTTGGTGACCTTCTGTGACAATGTTACAGCACTGGTGGATAAGGGAAGAGCAACTAACATTATCTACCTGGACTTGTGCAAGGGGTTTGAACCTGTTCTGCACAACATCCTTGTCTCTATATTGGAAATACGTAGATTTGATGGATGAACCACTCACTGGATAAGGAATTGGCTGGATGGTCACAAAAGTGTCCAGGCACATAGGAGCAGAATAAGGAAGGTCAAAGCCTGGCTGGAATCAAAACTGGTGAGGGATGAGCAGGGAAGGAATGGCTGCTACAAGTGTATCAGCAGCAAAAATGAGAAGAAAGACCAGAGCAAGTGTGGAACACTGCTTCATGAAGCCTTGGGCTTTACAGTTAGAGTCTGCTCTTGGGCCTCCTAGGTTGTATCCTAGAAGCAAAACTTGGGAGAAAAAGGTAGCAGCCACAGTAGAGGAGAATGGATTTAGGACCTATTCAAATAAGCTGGTCAGTTGAACCAGACAGGACCCACTGGAGGCTGCTGAGGGAGCTGGCTAGTGTCATCCTGAACCTGCTGTCTGTCATCACTGAAAGGTTGTGGTGGCTGGAGGATGTTTCTGATGCTGAGAGAGACAAATGTTAAGCCATCGACAGAAGGGCTCAGAGGGAGGAACTACAGGCCCATCAACCGAACAGTAGTCGCCAGGAAAGTGATAGTGCTGATTCTCATGGGAGGTATTTTACGGTGCACAAGGACCTAGCCAGAATGGACTGCTCTGGAGCAAATCCCACCTGACAAACCTGATTGCCTTCTCTGAATAAATTATTGTCTTTGAGTATGAGACCTGAAGAGATGTTATCCACCTTGACTTTAGCAAGGGTTTTGACATGGCCTGTCATAGGATCCTGGTTGTCAGCCTGAGAAGAAATGGACTGTATGGACAGACTATAAAGCGCATGGCAGTTTGGCAGGAATCAGGTGGTCTGCACTGTGCACTATTTTGTACTTACCTTTGTTGGGGCCAATACTGTTTAACTTCTTCATTAATAACCTGGTTGATAGGATGGATTGTGTTCTCACCAGGTGCACAATGAAAATGAACTGGGGTACAGCTGATATGCTGGGGGGCACAGCTGCTCTTCTGATGGGGCTTTACAGTTGTTGGTTGGAGACAAAGGGAAAAAGTCTTCTGCATGCAGGTGGTCAGACACTGGAAGCAGATATCCGGAGTAGTGGTGCATCCTCCCTCCATGGGGGTATTCAAGCCTTGGCTGGATGAAGCAAGCTGGTGTAGAGCAGTAGTAAGCCCTGCTTTGAAGAGGCAAATGGATAAGGTGGTCTCCTGAGGACCCTTCCAACCTGAATTAGACAGTGTGATTGCATGATGTAATAGCAAAGCATAATTCAGAGTGATAGGAAGGTTGAGTTTCATTTGTAGATCTGCCAGACGTACTCAGGAAGACTTTGGGACTTTGGTATTGTGGATGGGAAGCTGAAGTTATTATTGGTCTTGCAGCTTAATTTATTAATGTTTCTGAGGTGTTTGGAGACTGTGTGTGAAATATATGTCAAGAACATGCACTGAGGTACAGTATTCCGTGTCCCATGGCAAATGGGTCATCCAAAAAACCCAAACTGGGAAACAAAGCAACATTGAGTCTGTCCTTTAATAATTATTCTTAAAACAAATAGACTATTTATTGCTGTGTTTTATATAAATAAAAAATGCTACTTACATATTTTCTTGAAACTGCTGCCAAAATGTCTGGTTTAGGGAAAATCAGGACCTGGTTGAAAGTTCACAGTGGCTTGGGACAAACTTACCTGTCTACACAGAAGGCTTTTACTTGCATATAGTCCAAGCAGCAAGTTTGACCCACTTCTTAGCATGTCTTCTAACAAGATGCTGTGTTGCAGAAGATGAGGAAGATGAACTTCCTATAGATGAACATTTGCAAAACTGCATCTTGTTGCAGTAGCCGCTTTTGAAGCTGCAGTCATAAATTAGAAATTTTTAACTGTTTTCTATACAATATTTTCTCTCAATGAAATATCCTCACCTGTGCCCTCTCCCCACAATTATGTTTTGTAATGGCTCACAGAGAGCACCAGAAGAGCGGAGCCATAGCCATACCCTAATCTATATACCATTTTGGTGCCTGCATTTCCTATCTTCAAGAGCTACAGCACTGATCATGATTTCAGGTATCATCTGTTGACTTCTTTTCAGTCATTTTTTTCTGGTTGATATTTTGACTAAATCAGGAAAAACAAACAAACAAACAAAAAAAAAAACACCAAAAAAACACCAACCTTGCAGGAAGAAGTTCACAAGAAGAAAATTTCTCTGCGAATTTTATGAGGGCAACCAGTGGGAAGAAATGGCTAAAAGGCAAAGTTACAGTATGCTGCACACTAAGTCTGCAAGTAGAGTGAGAGTTGATTCTGGTGCAAGTAGGACATGTGGGGCTTTTGCAACCCTTTTGAGATGGGACAGAACTGAAGGAGGTCTTCAGAAATTTAGAATAGGGAAGATGATGGGAAAATATCCCAGTGTTGCTGAGAATGTCAACATTCTTTTATAAAGTTAGCTTCAGTTTTGCTGACTTCAAATCCTGGCTGGGACTCCACATGCTGTTTTTAGAGGTTCAAATGTATAGCATCACATGGTGCAGAGTGTCAGCTGCCTCTCCAGGTGTTTGACTCTGTAAAACATAGGGAATTTCTACAACAGAAATTTAGGTTTTGTTTGGGGGGAGAACTGAATACTGTTAAAGGGAAATTACTTTCCCTGAGCTACTCTTCACAAATGAGGATAGGAACTCTTCCCCACTGATATGCATGTTAAGTTTCTCCAGTGCTGCTATACATTTTAAAGAAATGACTCAGAGTGGCTCATTTGGTGTTATTTTTAAGTGAACGGTTCATATAGAAATTCTAAAACTATAAAATTAGAAATAATACAGATTGCAGTGTTGGTATGTTGTAAATGCATCACATTGGAGGCTTTTTGTGAAATAGTACAAAAATAGCCTCTATCTATTTTAGCTTGTCAGAGGAGAAGCCCTGAATATTTTTTCATTTTGATTGTAAAAATGAAAAAGATAAAATAGGTGGCTGCATCAATGTGCTTGACCAAGTCACATGAGCCAGTAAACTGAATTGCATGTAATGCCATGGAGAGGTCTCTGTGTTGGAGCTGAGCTGACAGAAGATATCTCAAGGACTCTCAGCCAAACCAGCACTCCCTGGTATAGGTTTCTCTGGAGACCTGTGTTACTCACTGTGCTTCCAGGCCCGGTGAACCTATTATCAGGTATAAAAGTTTCTTCCTCCTGTTGGGGAAAGGAAATCCTCTTCCATGCCAGTGCTTTCATTTTCCAAGGGCAGAGCAGGCTGAGATTTCATAGATCCCATGGGTCTTGTAAGGTTACCACCCTTACAAGAGAGTTTTCTAGAACAGCTTTTTTTCCAGCAGGATCCTGTCTTCAGTGCTGGTATTCTTCAGAGCATCCAGGAGGTGTTACCTGCCAGGTCAGCCTAGCAAGAGACTAGTTGGAGCTGCTACTGTAGTGTTTATGCCTCTTTCTGACTCCTCAACGAGAGTTTCAGAGCATTTTGATGCCTCCAAACCAGTGCTGTTAGTGGGTTTGTCTTCACTTTGAATAACTGGAATATACGTAGCCTTTACTCTATAGCTCTTTGTAGTGTGCCATCACAGTCAAGCACAGTCCCTTCTGCCAAAGATGACCTTTGAAAATTATCTCAGGCAAATTTTGAGGGCACTAGGATTTGGCCTTGTCTTTCCATGGGGAATGCCAGTGTTATAATTAAGAAGCAAAACAAAACCCCGCGTTCCCCCTCATCGCGTTTTTTTCTGTATCAGAGGTATAAAATCAACCCCTTGGAGTGTGCGCATGGCTGGGAAACGTCTGTGCAGTCGTCTGACAGGAAACACTTGAAAATTGGGAAACTTATTGTTGTTCCTCTGGAACTAAATAGATGTCATTCATCCAATAAAAGTTCTTGATACTCAGGGTTGCACTGTAAAATGATGTAGGATCGTTTAGGGTTTAAATTCCTAAGCCCTTTCTGCTGTTAATCGTGGTTGTATCACTTTATCTCTTCTAGAAGGAAGTTGCTCTCTCCTCCAGCACTTGAGCAAGAGAAGCTAGGGAAGAGGAAGCCTCAGCTCTGTCCATTCCTCATATTCCTTCCACAAATAGGGAAAATGACAGCCTCTAAGCCTCCTCTGTTCTCCCTGCTCTGCTCAACAGTGAGGGGAAGTTCCGATGGGCTAAGAGGATGGATGGGGAAGGACCTATTTTGCTTATCCACAGGATGGCCTCTTAGGGTCATAGCACAAATTTGTTCCTACTTAATATCTTGTAGCCACTTAAAAGATCATCGCTGTGCTTTGCCACGGAAGAAAAAATAAATTCAATTAATTCTTTTGAGTCGTCTGTTTTTAAAAATAGGATTAAAGCCTGACCACTTTTCAAACTGTTCCATTATGAATAACACATACGTAAGAGATGACTCTGGGTTCATTACAGCTAAGAGCAGATCATCCGCATACATGCTGATTTTATGGAGATTTCTCCCCATGAGAATGCCTCCTCCATCTCTCTAGTGATCTGATCCTGGGGTCAGAACAAACAGCATGCTGGCAAGAGAGCATCCTTGCCTACCATTTTTCCCCTAATCTGAGGCCTTCTGACCTTTTTATTCCTTATCACTGATGAGAAGAGGCTCTTGCATACAAAATAACACTTCAGCCACATTTGGAGGTGGAGATAAATACATAAAATGGGTCAGTATGGTATACAAAAAAAATCCTAGGCTTTCCTTATTGAAATGCATTTCCTTATTGATCTTATTGAAAGCTTTTACAGTATCAGTGGAAAAAAACTGCAGTTGGTTTCCATAAATCTCTAGCTACCTCAATTTAAATCAACTGTTTTCCTGTATTACATGGTGATAATATTTTATTTTCTTTTAATAAACCAAGTTGGTTAGGATTTGTCAATGCTGCAGGTATTTCTCTAAGCTCATAGTGAGAATGTTAGCTAGTACTTCATAGGCACAGTTGCATGAAACATTGATAACTAGGTTATTTTACCAGGTCTTTGCTTTATTTATAATAAATTAGTCCTGTACCTAATTGTATTCCTCCTACAGGGAGAAGGCTTGCTGATAAAGTGTGTAGAGAATGATTAAATGTACATAGGCACATAGTAGGGTGACTTCTCTTCAAAAGATGCACAAAATTAAAATGGGAATGCTGCTTTCCCCGGTGGCTTGCCATTATTAAAAGTCTCAGTAGCATGGGAAATTTCTTCTGTAGGAATTGGGGAGTCCAAAAGTCTCTCTGGTTTATTGTAGGGAAGCTGAACTGTACAGTGAAACTCTGCAAGGCCTTTTTGATCCTTGAAGAGTTCTGATGAATATACATTTTTATGAAAGTTGTAAAGTGTTTTCATTTCCTTATTAATCCCACCATGGTCCTGGAAGAACTGCCACTCCTGAGTGGTAACTGTGACACTAAAAGTTTTTGTTCCTATTGTTTTACTCTACAAGCCAATCATCTTCCTTACATAAAGATTTGAGGATTCATAAGGACAATCGCAATATTCAGCAATTTTCTTCTTAATGAGCTCAGTAATGCCTGTGTCTCTTCGAGCAGAGCCTTTGAATTGCCAGTTATTTCTTTTCCACTGATTCAGATGTATCCAATTAAGTTTGACTTGGACGTGTTCTGATATAACTATTACTGCTGACAGAATAGCATCTAGAAACTTAGAGAAAATGTGTTGGCTCAGTACTAACAGGGATTTCAGGCAGGAATACATTAATAGACCTGCGAAAATATTTTAAAACATACAATTAATGTTTGTGTGGACTTGGAATTCACAGTACTTCAGCTCTTCATGTGCAGTCTGCTGTCTATAGGCACATCAACACACCTGGGTACTGAAGACTAATTGCAGGACTGGAAGTTGTGTATTGTTACACATTTCTGGACTGGTTTTCACTATGTTATCTGTTTTCATAGCAGGAAGGATAGGGCTGCACAGACACTGAGCATCTAGCACTCAGTTCGAAGGGAGCTGTTGAGTTTCAAGTGTGCTACAGAAAATCAAGCCAATACAAAATGTACAGTACACTCCTGTACCTTGGCAACAATCTGTCGGAACAAACTTGGGCAGACTTATTTTTGCATGCAGATCTGTGTTTTGGGTTGTGGGGTGAGCAGAATGTAAAGGTGCTGCCCAGCTTGCAGTCAAAGGAGTTCTCAGCACTCAGCACCGTTTGCTGCAGGCCTCCTTTGCTTTTGTATTGGCCACAAGCAGGCAGAGGAGTATATTTGCATGTCCAAGTTTCTATTGCAATTAACTTTGAAACTTAGTATTGAACCTAAGATTCCATTGTACTCATAGCCAGTAGTCCACCTTGCTTATTCTTCCCCACTGCAAGGACCACGTTTTGAAATCAGAGGCAGGCCAAGCATGAGAAAGCCCACAGACCCCATTAACAGAGGCACGGATCAGGAAGTGGTAGGACACACATAGAATATAGCATTTGCCCTCTTTGAGAAACTTTTCTACAAAGTGTCTCTACAGTAACAGTCAAAGTAGTGGTCTAGTGGACCTTTGGTCTGATTTAGGTAAGATAGGTAGGTAACAGGAGGTGCAAATGCATGGTACTTTTTTATTATGGTACTTTTCACAGTACATTGGTGCCATCGAAGCTGGACCTGTCCCAGGATGGTGGCAAGTCTGGGGGGAGAACCTTAGAGACACTCAGAAGATTATGGGCAAAATCTGTGGTTTATTTTACCAAACTATTTAAACATTACCTATTTACCTGGAGTTTAGTAGTATTATTAGGTAGCAAAACAAGGAAGTGTGTCAAGATGCTGGGTAAAAAAAAAAAAGAATTTTTGGTGTCAGATGGTAGAACAGCATAACTGTACACATGGAAGTTGCAGACAAGGGTGAGGATATGTGTGGCTATGGTTAGGCCTAGGAACCTTGGCAAGTGCCAGGTGCAAGCACATTATTTAACTTCTGTACCTTTGGTTTCGTCTTTCGTTCTGTAGACCAGAGAAAATGATCCTAGCACTCAGTACTTATGCAGAAGCCTCATTTCCTTCCGCCAGTATGTCCAGTTAGCAGAAGTCCACAATATTTATGAAGCTGCGGATTCAGCAGTCCTTATTCAGATAACATTTCACAAGGAATTAAGGACGTCTGTATCTAAATGAGTTGTTCAGGATTAAGCCCTTCAGGAGTTTGAGCTTCTTCCTCCCTATACACCACTAAATATTGAATTGAAGGCATGTGTGCTGTGCTAGTTGCAGGACACACCATTCCCAAAATAAGCATAGAATCATCTAAAACCAGCATTTTTTTTTCTACCATGAACTAAGCCCACGCCATGACGTCCCTTCAACTTGGAGTAGAGTAATTTATCTCTGTTCAACAGAAGACAAAACACATGGATTACGATTGCCTAAAGCCTGGGTTTTTACATATTCTGTGAATGACTTTCTTCTCTGAATTATGGAAAGACTGTATGTTAAACAGTGCTTTATACATGAAAATAATACCCTTTCATGAAACAGGCTGTTGCCCAAAATAGCTATAAAACCGCATCTCTGGCTTACTGAAACTGAAGAGTGTCCAGAGCCATGAATTCATTGAACACTCAAGTACCAGAATAGAATATGATATCCAACTTATCAACTTATCAACTTATCAAACGTTTGTTTACTCACATCTAAACCTGCCTAGCTTTGCTGGCCACATGGTATGCAGCAAGCTCCAGGGGCACAAAAGCTCTTAATGTGCCCCTAGGTTGCATATTGGCATGTGCAGAGTTAGTGCTTCCAACCAAGGAATTCTTTTACGAAGAAGCAAAAAACAGGCCATTTTTTTTTCTTCATTTTTGGGTAAGTCAAAACACTTAGCTGTGTTTGAAAGATGTTTTTTTGGCAGTCATATTTATCTACGTGTGGAGCATGTGCAGTTGTTAGCAAATCTAAGTGCATCGAACTACATATATTATATACCTGTCTCCAAAGTCCAACACGCACATCTGCAAATCCAACACACTTACAGATTTGGATGTTACTGTAAGCTGCTCTGCTGAGGTTGCCCATCTTTCCTTTTGGCTACAAATATCACAAGGGAAACTATGATCTGTCTTCTTGTTTATCAGTAAGTAAAGTGATAAGCTGACTGTGGAGTCTGATCAGCACTTTGCATCTTTTCTGAAAGGATAATTAAAACCCTACTGTTCTCTGAGTTTAACTATGATTTCTGCTTTTAAAGGAGCTTGATTGCTCTGAGATTTCTGTTTCAACTCCTGAATGGCTGAATAACGTAGTACTATCTACAGTGTATCACTGTAATAGCTCTTTTTGCTCTCCTTCTTCCACCGCAGTGCATTGGGACTACCCTCTCCAGAACAACATGCTTGCCAGTTATTACCGCTTTAAGGTTGGGAGAAAAGAATTGTAAATATTTTTCTTCATTTTTGATCACTGAGCCCCAGAAGACCATAAATCCTTGTGTTACTCCTCATTTGGGACCAAATGGTTGTAAAGATCCTGGCTGTTCATTTTAGGATGATTATAAACCATGGCTTGCTCTTTCTTTCCTCCTTTCTTGTTACAGTCTCTTACTAGAGTGCCTCAAAATCACTGCTCCTATGCCAGGCTTAAGATAACTTCATCTTCTAAGGTTTCACATTGCAATGTACATTAAAAGGATATATGTTGAAAAAATCAGAATTTTCTTTCAGGTTATTTGGTTACATTTTAAACTTTTGATTCCACACAGACCCAATCTTCCACTCATTAACCAATTATTTTTGAATAGAATAATTATAGTTCATAAATTAGTATGCATTTTCTTGAGAAAAAGGGCAAATTAATACATGTAAACACGGGTGAATCTAGTTAAATAAACTGTCCACAAAATCCTTATAATATGTAAACAACATTTGTTATGCCTTGGAGATAGCATATGATTGGACTCATGAGGCCCTGTTTATCCTACTGAACAGTTTCTTTTATAACTTCAAAGGGAATTTTATATATTTATGGCAATAGCAGGGTGTTAAGTGTAGCTAGACAGAAATTATACCTCAGCTATTTAGTTAATGCCAATAGGGATTAAATTAGATTTTATAGCTGTTAGTAGAAGTCTGTTTTGTAGCTAACAAGTGGGATTTTTAAATCCTGGAAAGCATAATCCTATTATAAAACTGGCAGCTGAATTAACATTATCTAGGAAGCAAGTCTTCACGGATTAACATTTTTTGACATTAACAAAGAAAAACTAATGCTACAGGGATATTAGATGCTTTTCCCAAAAGTAGGAAAAAAAGGAAAGTGAATATAGGACAAGATAAATGGCACAAATACTGCAGGAAGGAAAAATGGAGTGAAATATGCATGAGAAATTATATCTGGGAGTGGCCATGTTCTGCCTCAAATACAAAAGAAATACACAGGGTCAGAAAAGGCTCCACAATTGGTAGTTCGTATGTTAGCCCATACATTGATTTATATGTGCCTTGCGGCTCATTCAGAGTTATCCAACCTGAGCATGGGATAGCCATAAAGGTCTTCTCCTGTACTGAGGGCTGAGGTCTTTGCATTCCAGCTAGATGCTGTAGGAGCCCAGGACTGGCAGCACTGCTGAAGAAACACTCCTCCCTATACTGAACAGGACCTTAAAGCTGTTCCACAAAGACCCTCATGAAGTTCTCCTTACATACCTTGAAAAAGAATTTTGGGACAACTTCTGTAGACAGCAGTACAGGGGATGAATGGGTCATTGAACTTACTTGTCTTGAATTATCTTATTCTAGGCATTGATAGACTAAATACCTATAAGGGTATATGCCATGTCATATTTCAATTAAAGAAATCTTTGTGCTCGTTACAGTTGCAGAGCAAGCCTTTTATTACTTAAAACTGTGAAGTATACATCTCCTGTAATTTTAAAAGCTCTGTGTTTAGAATCTGAGCCCTTATTCACAGCTGCAGCACTGTACAAATGGAAGCAGTATTTTGTTGTGTGGAAGGTTAGAAGGAATCTACTTGGTAAACTTACCAGTCACAAAAACATGCACAACTAGATCTGAGCCACTCTCCGACTGGGGTTTTGCTATCAGAGATTTGACTGTGGCTTTGCAAACCTAATACATACCTTCACAGGTTGATTCTTGGTTTGGTGCTTTTGAAATGCTGCAGTTTCCCTCTCTTGAACTGTTACTTACTGGGTTACATTTTTACCAAGCATCTTTTCTGCCAGAGCATATGTGTATAGCAATCATTGCTGTGGTTAAATCTTTTACCAGAGGTGTGGCTGTAAGTGCTTTAAGGGTTTTCTTAAATCATGGTTGTATAGCATAGATTTCACCTTCCAAAGCACACAACAAGATCTAAGCTGTGCAAATAGTGTGGAACTTCAAAGTTGCCAAACTGTCCTCCTCTAAAGTTAGTGCCATGAGGAAGAACCTCAGCACCATTATGTCAGTGAGAAAACTCACACCATTTGGCATCAACAGGACCAAGATTTATCCCTTGTTGTGTGCATTTTGCACCCATGATAATGAACCCAAGCAGGAATTGGAAATAGTTGCTTGCCCTCTGTTGTGGCTCTTTTTCAAAAACCAGTCCCCCAAATGATTTTTTGGGGTTTTTGGTTTTTTGCTTTTTGTTTTTTTTTTTTTTCATTTACTTTTTTGTATGTAGAAATACACAACAGTCCATAAGTTTGGTGCTTTAAAGCATGCAGGTATCTTTTAGACATTGCCACGGCCCCTTGAGGTGCTGGGCACCTTTGGAGAAATGGGTGTAGAAAGTGCCTGTGATTTCTCACATCAGGAAGGACATGAACTTGATGACTAGCAGAAGTTCATGGTCCTTAGATAAAGGACCTTTATACTTTCCTTCCCTCTTAAGTAATGAACAATCCTGTAGGATGTTAGAGTTTGTTTCCATTTTCACTGTCTAGTTGAAAAGTATATGGATTTGGGCCATAAGAGTGGGTTGTTTTTAAAACTTTTGGCTGGCTCCTCAGCCTGTGTAAGTAGGTTTAGCTCTTCATTTTCCATATGGTGACACTTTGGATAAAGCAGCTTTCAAATTAGAATTAAAGAAAGATTATGCGGGAAGAGAGGGTTATATGACTGGGGACTTGCATCCACATCATCTGCCTGGACACTCATCATCTGCCTCCAGTCTCTGGAAGAGAAAGATGGATATGAGAGGAGGCAATGTGGTTACTGAGCAGAGCACCGTTCATCCTCCAGGTGACCCTGCTATGACCCACTGCTGCTTGACTGTGAATGAGAAGGGAGGGATAAGGGATGCTTGGCTCTGTCACCCGATGGTCTTGCATCTGAGTATGTGTTTTTCTAGAGCAGATGCTTTGTAGAAGCTCATTCAGGGCCAGCATGTGGAAAACTGCAGCAGCAGAACCTGAATGTTGCCAGTCAGGGCGCCTTCTCAGAATTTGGCTTCATGTTGTCAAATTTGCTTATCATCGGTGAGGAACAATGGAAGTACCAACAAGAAAAATAAATGCCCAGAAATGTGACCGTCACATGTGGGTCGTGGGTTTCAGTGCTTGAGGCTGCTAGAAGTAGTCCAGCCCACACATACTGGATTTTGTAGCTGAGGGGAATTGATGCCCTGAGCAACCTCTAAGTAGTGTTTGATGTGACTTGACAGAAACTAGCAGAAAGAGCAACTGGCTCTTAGCCTGTGGGAGCAATCCCGATCCCCAGTCAGCAGGCATTACCTCTTCCTACGTCCATCTCTTCATAGAGGTGTATTTGGTGCTACATAACAAAGTGCTCAGTGGCTCATGCCCTCCCAGGGGTGACATTCCCTGCAGGAAGAACAACCAGCAGGCCAAAGAGGTCTCAGAGACCTCCCCTCTCTTTTGCTGTTGAAGCTCTGAGCTTTTTCTGTGATGTTAAGGGAGAACAGACCCACAAGGACCACCTTCCCAGGCCACATGATCTTGGCAAGCAACCTCCTGACTGGTGTCAAAAAATATAATAATAACACATATTGTGCATATTTAGCTCTTACCTCTGAGTATTTAAAAATAAGTAGTAGCAGAGAGATTTCTGTGGCATGCTGGAGCTGGAGATAAGAAGGCTCTTTTCTAATGTGGTCCAGGAGTTGTTGAGTTTGTCATTTGGACAGAGTGTGAGGAAACATTAGTGAAGCAAATGAGGCCCCTCTGAGGGACATTGTCACATAGCAGCAGCTTCTCAGCTCAAAGAAATCTTGACTGAGGTTTCACTCAGGGCTGCCTATAGGCCCTTTTTTGACTATTACTGTTCAAGGAATACTTGTGCTAGCTTTTAAATGGGCAAGTTACACGCTGGAAGCTCCAGAATCATCAGCCACTGATTTTTCACAAGCAGAATTCCTCAAGTGCTTAGTAAAGTTCTTATGTATAGTAAATCTGCCATGGTGATCAAGCCTGATTCCTTGACTGAAGCAGAGCATTTGTTGAATTGTGTCTTTTTTTGTTCTATTGATAAACATATCTGACTAGGGAAACTAGGACCTCCATTTGGGATTACTTGCTGGAGGGTTTTCTGGGGTAACTGAAATATTGAGCTGGAAGACCTGTCACTGTCTCGTTTAGTCCTCTGAGCTGAAGCAGGATGAAGCCTTTCCAAAGCACTCCGATGGATGTTTCTGTAATCAGTCGTACAGAATGCCCACAGATATCTCTGGTCCCCCTAATATCTACTCGGGATTTTCTAATAACTTAAATTTTATTTTCAGATGAGATGAAATTTGTTGTCCATGAGCACTTATAGAAAGAAAACCAGAAAACTGTACCTCTCTTATAAAACAATATTCCATGTATTGAATTGTTATTAATGTTCCCAGAGATTTTCTCTTTTTAGTAAAAGTCACTGCATATCCTTCAGCTTTTTCTGACAGGAGGTGCCTGAACCTCCTGTTATCGGTCTTCTTGTATGCTTGTGGACACCCCCCAGTCTTTTTTCATTTCTGATCTCCAAAACCAGATATTTAGATAACTGGAGGGTAGATTTAGATTAGGTATGAGTAAGAAATTTTTCACTATGATGGTTGTGAGGCACTGGAACAAGTTGCTGAGAAAAGTTTTGGATGCCCCATCTCTGGAAGTGTTCAAGGCCAGGCTGGATGGGGCTTTGAGCAACCTGTTCTAGTGGGAGGCGTCCTTGCCCACAGCAGGGAAATTGGAACTCAATGATCTTTAAGGTTCTAACCTAGATGATTTCTATGATTCTATGTTTTCCTGTATGCTGCTTTTTTGTGTTTAAGTTAAATTGAGTTTCCAGTTCAGCAGGTGGCCCACTGCCACCACTTGCCTGTTCTTCTGCCCTTCATATGATTTTCTTGCATTTTGAGCAGGTTGTCACTGAAGTCTGGCCAGCCCTTATGAGGTTCCTTAGCTTCAGGGGCAGCCTAACATGTGACCAGGCCTGCCTACCAGCTGATGTCTTGTGTCCTTGCCTTCCTAACTGCCTTCAGGATTGTAGTTAGCTTGCATCAAAAATTGTCCTCCATACATTCCAGAAATCTGGATTGCTTGTGTCCCATCACACTGTCCTCAAGTAGATGCTGGCGTAGTTAATGTTCTCCACAAGAGTCAGAAAGAATTTGAGATACTTCTTTCAGCTGTTTAGGGAAATCTTTGTCCGCAGTCTCTCTTGATCAGGCACCACCATGACATTCCCCTGTTCTGGCTTTCCCTCTGCCCCTGATCCACCAGTTTACAATAAGCCTGTTACACATGCCACCATGCATATGGCCATTATTTATTCTTTGCTATCCTAGTCATTTTTAAATAAAAAGGCAGTGGTTTCTGTGCTTTGTATGTGTCTCCTGTCAGAGTTTGCTAGGCAAGTCTTGATCCCATCTGCTCAAGGGCTGTAGACAGAACATGTCTTTCTGATAGCCTTGGCCTGAGAGAGGCAACAAGCTGCCAGAAGAGCACAGAAACATTTCTGGGTATGCGCAAAAGCAGACTTTCACTTATGAGCACATGCAGAGATTAGCAGTGTGGCTGGGAGTTATTCTTGGATGCAGGTGCCTAAAGTCAACTCAAGGCAACAAAAATTGTAATGATCAGAAAGTATAATATGCTCCAGTGCTAAGGACACTTCAAAATGAAGTACATTATATAGTGAAGCTATATAATGAAGGAAGAATAAAGTCCCTTATTCTCTTATTTTGTGTTTGATTTAACTCAAACACAAAAAGGAAACATGCAGAAAATCACAGAATCATAGACTGGTTTGGGTTGGAAGGGACCATAAAGATCATCTAGTTCTAAACGTCCTGCCTTATGCAGGGGCACCTCCAACTAGACCAGATTACTCAAAGCCCCATCCAGCCTGGCTGTCAAAACTGATGAGAGACCTAAAGGGCAACCACAAAGGTTTCAGCACTTTTATCAGCAATATAAGAAAGATGAGGGAAAATGTAGGTCTGGTACTGAGTTGTGGCCTTTGCTTGCAGAACATGGATAAGATTGAGATGCTCAATATTTTCTTTGCCTCAGGCTTTACAGTCAGAGTCTGCTCTCAGGCCTCCTAGGTTGTATCCTAGAAGCAAAACTTGGGAGAAAAAGGTAGCAGCCACAGTAGAGGAGAATGGATTTAGGACCTATTCAAATAAGCTGGTCAGTTGAACCAGACAGGACCCACTGGAGGCTGCTGAGGGAGCTGGCTAGTGTCATCCTGAACCTGCTGTCTGTCATCACTGAAAGGTTGTGGTGGCTGGAGGATGTTCCTGATGCTGAGAGAGACAAATGTTAAGCCATTGACAGAAGGGCTCAGAGGGAGGAACTACAGGCCCATCAACTGAACAGTAGTCGCCAGGAAAGTGATAGTGCTGATTCTCATGGGAGGTATTTTACGGTGCACAAGGACCTAGCCAGAATGGACTGCTCTGGAGCAAATCCCACCTGACAAACCTGATTGCCTTCTCTTTTGAGGTGACTGGCAGTTTGGATGAGGGTAGAGCAGAGGATGTCTTCTACCTTTAAATTAGTAAGGCTTTTGACATAGTGTCCCATGATATCCTGGTAGCCAGCTGGAGGAGAAATGAACCATATACACAGACTTCCTGGACTGTAGAGCTCAAAGAAGAGTGCTGAGTAGATCAGAGACTAACTGGTGCTTGGTTAAAAGTGGGATTTTGGAGATATTGTGTAAAATTTTACTCAACAACCTTGGTGAAGGCATGGAGTGCACACTCAGCAGGTTTGCAGCTGATACCGTTTTGCAAGGGAATGACTGGATGGCAGGTCTGTCCCCTTAGAGAGACTTCTGCAATCTGGAGGAAGGGGATGCAAGATCGAAAGCAGTCTCAGCACTCAGCTGGGATGCCCATGAACTAGTACAGGCTGGGGATGTGGCTCTGTGGGGACACCTCTGCCAGAAAGGTCCTGCATGCTGTTTTACAGCAAGCTGGGCAGGCTCAGTGATGCACTCTTGCAGCAAAGGTGGCCAATGACCTCTGGGACTGTGCTGGCACAAGAGCAGCCAGCGGGTCGAGGGAAGAACATCCCTCCCCTCCACTTGGCTTTTGGAGGTCTACCAGGAAGGAGGAGCTGTGCCCAGCTGTGGGCCCTGGGACAAGAGAGAGGTTGACCAACAGGAGAGAGACCAGGAAGGGCCACCAAGGTGGTCATGACGCAGGGGGAGAGGCCGAGGAGCTGGGTTTGGTCATTCTGGAGAAGAGATGGCTGAAGGGCCTTTGGTGCCTGAGTGGAGCTGGATGGATGGCACAGTCAGACTCTGCTCAGAGGACCTCAGCAACAGGGCAAGAGCAGTGGCCACAGGTTGCATGAGGGGAGCTGATGGCTGGAGGGAAAAAGTCTTCCACATGCTGATGGTCAGGCACTGGAAGCAGTTATCCAGAGCAGTGGTGCATCCTCCCTCCATGGGGGTATTCAAGCCTTGGCTGGATGAAGCAAGCTGGTGTAGAGCAGTAGTAAGCCCTGCTTTGAAGAGGCAAATGGATAAGGTGGTCTCCTGAGGACCCTTCCAACCTGAATTAGACAGTGTGATTTTCCTAGTGATTAGAAAACCTGTCCAGGAATCAGGGTGCAGTGGTCGATTTGACCTTAGCTGGAGTGACGACACCACCCTGCTTGCTAAATAGAACTCAGATCTGTATGTACGCACCTCTGTGGTAGAGACACTCTCCACCTTGCTTTAAGTAAGTAGATATTAACTGGGCCAGAGAGTGAATCTAGGCCTGAAGCTGGCTTTCTAGCTCAGTGATTAGGGCGTGAACCTAAGAGAAGAGAGATTTGGATTTCTGTCTGTGCTCCAGGGAGAGCTTATACATTTTAGCCTATGGCTTTTTTTTTCAAACATCACAGTGCCTGTGTCCCTGTGTGGTTCTAGCCCTAGTTTACTATTCTAATCAAGAAATCGGATCCTCAACAGGCATGAAACTGGTACCATCAAAGGTACCGCTATACTACCAGGGAAATTTTCATTTATGCTTTTTCTTAACAGCCTGACACCTCTGTGAGCCACTCTTTCTGTTTAAAAACCATGAAACAATTCATGTAGTTTTTACTGCTTTTCTAGTTGTAAGTGGAAAATTATATATTTTAACTACAACTGCTGACAGCTGCTTTTTCCCTCCTTCTGTACTCTCCCCTCACCTGCTGAATTCTGAAAAACCAATTCAAGCCAGTTCCTCCTTTTGTTGGAAGTGCCTGGATGGAGACTGCAAAGGTCAGGACAAAAAAAAATGGACAGCGAGTTAGAGGTTGTTAAGTCCAGAAGCCCATTAGAGCCAGCTCCACCATCAATAGGGCTGAGTAAGGGTTGCCAATAGGCAGATGGATCCATATCTTTACATATGTATATGTGTGTGTGTGTACATATGTATATGTACTATTTGTGTACACCTACACAAATACACCTGTGTATTTGTTTCACCTACACATGTGAGGGTCTGTATGTGCAGCATGGTTTACCAATCCTTTTTTAGAAGGTGGAAGAGGAGGAATGGCTCAACTGGGTTAAGCACAGTAGATAGTATAGATAGGAGCTTCTGGCCACCCTGCTGCTCTTGCAGTTGATTAGCTGTTTTCAGTAATTATGCATTTCCATCAGGGGTGCAATGGTTATCACCTCTGGTAATGAGATTACTCCCATTTCATACAAGTGTAATGTTCTGCCAGTTCCCTTTTGGCACTTTACACGTTTCCTTGACTCGCGCTCTCAACACTTGCTGAGGTTGCTCACCATATTCTCTCCTATGGACTCACTGAACCATGCAAGCAGGTTCCCCAGCATTTGTCAGTCTTGTGGAAGCAACCTATAGGCATGCCAAGGTAGCCTCTCAGCACGTACAGTAAAGAGGTTGCTTTGCAGTAGCCGCAGTGAACTAGTTCAATTTTGTTGTTGTTGCTTTTTTTTTTTTTTTCCAAGTGGCTGCTGTAGGCTGGTACAGAATGGGAAATTCATGTTTTTCACTTCTATGGGGCATCTCTGTAACCCATGACATAATATTCCCAAAACATGTGTTTCTGTTCCATTCAGCACAGAGGGAAAAAGGGATAAGGTACAATCTTTTCATTACAATATTGAAAAACTTGCAAACTTTGCTGGGATTCCCTAAATGCAGAGTACACCTTTCCAACGCACTATTAAAAATTGTTCTTGCCAATTACAGGACCCAGAGAAGTGGATGATTACACAAATAAATCGTCGATTCTTCCAATGCTGAGTAATTACCCTGGAAAATTTTTAAACGGGGAGAGAGATACCCCAGGAAAGGACATAAATCGTTGAAGAAGATACAAGATTGTGGTGTACATTACTGGAGCTTAACAAAGAGGAAAGAGTATGCAGTGAAACATTACACTGCATGGAGCTGCAGATTCCAGGCATTCCTTTTGATGGAGCCTCTGAAGGAAGGATAGAGGCTGTGTACCCCTTTTGAGTCAGCTTTACAGGTCACGGATCTGGCCTAAACAAAAGTATTTTTTTCTAAACTACTCCTTTCATTTTCCTCCTCCTCATGTCAGGACTCCAGCAGAGTTTTGTAAGCAGTCTGAGGGCCATCCTGGCAGCATCTACCTCCCTGCCTCTGGGGACCGATTCCAGGTCATAGATCAGAGGGAAGGTATACTTCATAGAGCGCCTTGGCGCTAGCACACCTCCTTTCATGGTTATTTTTTTTCTCCTTCCAGAGTGTGGCATGAAAAGGGCAACACTGTAGGCTACCAATCAACCACCTCCTTAAAATAAACCCCATCATCACAGTATCTTTCATGTAGACATCCCAGGGAGTAAGCTGCGTGGTGCAAAGAAGGGCATCTGGTTTTCACCCTGTTCTGGAAATCCAGTACAGAAATGCAGTTTTTGCCAAGAAATATAAATGCAAGTGCTTGAGTGGCAACCTTGGAGCACAGAGACATCCCTGACTCACCATGTGGTTCCACGAGCCATGTGACAAGGTCCTTTAATGCTTTTTCCCATTAAAATTGAGCCAAGATCCCAAAAGATAAGCTATGAAATCCCCCTTATGTGTGAGGTTGCCACATTTCCAAAAGGAACGAATCTGGTCAGAAGACCAGAAAACAATGCTACCTCTACGGAAAACTGCTCCTATCTCACCAGGGAAAGGTCTTCAGCCTGAAGGTGCTGCTAAAACCAAGCGCTTCCAAGCAATCGTATTTAGGAGAAAAGAGATTAAAGGTGCCTTCTTTAGGAACAGGAGGGCCCGAGCCTCCCACGCCAAGAGCAGGCACAAAGGAGCTGTCAGACGAAGCCTGCCGCTCAAGGGAACCGTCTCCTCCCTTCCTGCTTTTCCGTATATCCTTTCTTGCCCACGACCCTTGTTTTCAACGTGCTAAAATGAGACAGGGTGGTGCTCAATCCAGTTGCTTTCTTTGGGCTTTAGAGAGTCAGGCTTTTGGAGGCCGAGCACCAGCTGTGAAGTTAAATTGATAAGATCTACATTTCAACAGAATAAGACATATAATTCACCCTTGAAAAGTCAGAAGCCTTATTTCTGAGAAACTACCACTTAAGAGAAGATTTGACTATACTCTTTAATTCAGCCTAATCTACCCGGTCTAATTATATGCTCATTTCTACTCTAGTTCAGAAGAACAGTAATATAAAAAATCATACAAAATTTGGGATCTTTTTCAGCATTGCGTGAGGTCACTAAGCTTGGGTCATGTAAGTGCTATGAAGGCAACACCATGGAGTTTTGATTGAAAGGGTTTGATAAGGGACCTACATTGTTGCAGAGGGAAATGTACTCGGAAAAATGTCTCTATTGAACTTGTTACTTCATGTAAAGCAGTAGCTGCAATAATAAGAAAAAAATGACATCTAATTTCCTGGAAAAGTGGGAAGTGGAGAGAATATATTTTAATAGCAGTCGTGTTATCAACTCTTTGAGAATCCAGTATATTTCAGTGATCTCTAAACACAGCTGTACAGTACAAGTGCCAGTGCTGGCATGAGGAGCATCTGAGAAAGTTCCCCGTTGTGCCAAGACTGTGACATTGCGTTCTGCTGGAGATCTCTTTGGCTCCGTTTCATGCATACCTAGCAGATTTAGCAGATTGTGAAAATGAATGTTTTCCATTCTCATGGCTGATTTTTGCATGCATCTGTTCACTCATCTAAACCTTAGTTACATGCTGCTATGAGAATGAAAGGCTATAATTTTTTCCTTGGAAATTGGGATTGTTTCATGCACCACAATTTCTGCTTAAGGATCCTGCGCAGAAATCGTGAAACACTTGTCTTACTAATGTCTTAGAAAAAATCATAGCTACAGGGATGTATTTTTCTCTCCTTCTGCATGCATATCTGGGCTTCGTGTTATAGGAATTATGTGCATAAATCAAGAGAAAAGTACTCCCCCTAGAATGGAAAATACCTGTTGGCAGGTACCAAAAGATAAATATTTAAACATGGCATTTGCATATGACATTAATAAACCCACAGTGATTATGTCACAAATTCTGCATTGTAATTCATGGTGCTTACTTCACATACCAGGTTGCAAGTTACTGTTAGTGCACAGAGTTTGCCAAATTGTTTGAATATTGTAGCTGTGCTCTATTACAGGGCTTACACAAGCATTTATATGCTCAATATTCCTCTTTTTATTTTTTGGAAACAAAGTGGCCTGGCAATTAGCTCAATACAATGAGCTTGAGCAGGGTCATGAAAGAAAGCCAATGTATGTGACACTCCAGAATTAACAATGTTTACACTCTCACTTTTTAAAAATTGCATTTCTGGTGTGTTAGCATTTTATGCTGTAATGTCACTGTAAGTGTTTACCATTCTAAATATCCTGTAATATTATTTTTTTCCGTGAACGGAGGGTATAAATGGCTTATCCACATTCTCATAAGAGATCTAGGCAAAGACAAAGGCTGAGTCAGATAACTCTCAGCCCACCCAGCCCCTGCAATGTTTCCAGTAGGTAGCACAAGGCTGTTGGTTTTTTCAAAATTATTTGTGCTCTCCAGATTTGTATTCCCTTTGTTGCAGTGATGTACTTTTCTGAGCCTTGTCCCTGTGCCACCAAAATTAACATGCACCATCTAAAAGGTAAAGACAAGGATACAAAGGCAAAAAAGCCATCAGTAGAAGCATTGTGCCCCACAGTACTCTTAAAACACTTGCTTCTTGTGCATCCAAAGCACCCATTAAACCTTTATATCACTCTTCAGAGACTGTCATCTCTTTTTCCACAGCATAAAGTTTACTGGTTCTTCTCTTTTCTAAGACACCCTCTTTGCTGAGTAGTCACACAAAAGGAACAGGAGCTAAAAAGTGAGTCACATTAGTCATGCTGCGTAAGGTCCAGTGAAGTGGATTTCCAATTATTGCTAATTTATTCAAGGGTAAATTGTTGCACTGCGAGGGGGCTAGCAGTAGGGGTGGGTGCAGAGCCACACCGCCCCAGCGGGCGCCCGGCAGGGCACGTCATACGAAGGCTGTCATGGTTGCTGCATCTCCTGGGGGCTGGCTCCAAAATGCAGGCACGTACATGCAGGGGTCGCTGCACTGTCTTACTGGAGAAAGAAGGAAAGGTTGGGTTCCATTGTCCCCTTGCTCCTCAGTGCACTCTCTGGGGATCCTGGTGAAGCTAGACCTGAAGTGGTCAGAGGAACATTGGGTCTGTCCTGCTGGCTGGGTCCTACCAGGGGCTTCTCATATGAGGATGGAGTGCTTCCTGCTCACCTGGTTCTCCTGAGCTGCATTTCCTGCCTGGCTTGGGAGTATGTTGTGGAGGGGAAATAGAGAACCATGACTGAAAGCTACCGCAGGCAGCCTCCAGGGCCCCAAAATGTCTCTGGGGGACCCTCCACTTGCTTGGCTGTACCCAGCCACAGAGAAAGCTTGGCCGTTTGCAGCTATGTACTCTAGCTGGCGCTTTGTAGTGCAGGGAGCTTATAGTTAAGTTCTTCCCTCCTGCTTTGTGTCTATAGAGTGTAGCTCCTTTAGCTTTTCAATAGCATGAGTTTCAAGCCATTGTGCATCTGGCCCTGCTCAGTTCTCCATTACCTTCTCTCCAATGGTAAGGATGTATAGAAAAATGAGTATTTCATTTTCAAGACCCCATCCTCTGCAAGCTGGTACATGTGCTCACCATGTGATGGTAAGCCAGGGTAGGAAAAGTCCCCACTCACCTCATGGAGCAACTAATCAATGCTTTTTTAACGCAGCTGAAAAGCTCACATATGGTCTTCTTATCTAGCATGATCAGAACACTGGATGAAGACACTTTTGCAGTTGATAGATATATGATCTTGCATTTCAGAACAGCTGGTTTGGTTTTAGTGGCAAGCAGTGTGTTTCTGGTTGGGCGCTAAAGCTGACCATGGGAGCCAAGGCCATCTAGGCCCTTCCCCACGGGCCACGCTCCCTGCTGTGACTGAAGAGTATTTCCCCATCGAGCTTGCCAGCTTTTCTCTGCAATGGAGCTAAGTAGTAATGTCTTAGTGAACCTTTGGGGACCTGCTAAAAAGCTGAGGATATTTTTAATGGAATTTAGACACACTGTTTTTAAAGTCTCTTTTAGCCCATCCAAACCTCCAAGTCAGGGATGCTTTAAGTATTGGTTTGTAGCTATTTCCTCTGCTCAGTGGTCATAGTGGTACTCACAGGGCCAGAAAGGCTGTATTTTCCTTCTGTGATAGGAAAAATACAGTAAAACAGGTGGGGTTTGGTGCTTTACAGATTGGAACTAATCCTGCTCTCCCTCCTTGCACTACTAATTTAAAATTTACATTCTGTTGAATTCAAAGGAAAATCAGAACACAATGGGTTTCTTCAAGGAACCAAAGTGTCCTTAGACTTTTAAGACCCTGCAAGCTAGATGATAAATAGCAGTAGTTAGAATAACCAATCTTATTTTTACCAATTCTTAATTAACTTACGATGCTTTACAAAATTTCCCTACACATTTTTAATATGTGTGTGTGCGCAAAATTGCTGTGGAATTACAGGTGCTGGGTTTGGGCAGAAGGTTGTAAAGTGTTTACGTTTGTGAAGATTTTGTTAAACCGAAATGCTGCTGTATTCTCCACTTATCTAATATTTTACGTAATGTAGATGTAAGTTTGCTTGCCTTCCTCCTTTTTTTTTTCTTTTTTTTTTTTTTTTTTCCATTATAAAATGTAAGAGCTGAGAAGCAATTAGAAATGGTGATTTTCTTTTGGCATCTGAAAACTGTTAATAGTTGGAAAGTTATGTTTGGAGCATAGATTGCTAATAAAATTCGCCTCTTCCTGCCAAAATCCGAGAGTCCAATTTTCAACATTTCCCCAGTCTCTCTCTCTGCACGAGCCGTTTGCACTGAACTGGCTGCACTTCTGGCTGTTTTGCTCGTGCACTCTGTCAAAAAATATTTTCTGCATCTCTAATTTCATCAAGATATGCTTGACTGCAAGCGTCAGCATCGTTGAGTGCTAGTGTTTAATTCAAAATTCGCTGCCTCTGTGGCTGCAGCAGCCGAACAACCGAAATATCAGTGAGGAACCAGACCACCGAGGCGCTGCGGTTTGTTGGTGTGTTTGTGCAATTAGATGGGAAACGTCACTCTTGTGTGACTGCCTGTGCTCCAGCAGTGTTCCATTGACCATATAGCATCCATTTCTAATATTCACATCAGCAAAACCCCTGCATTTTGTCGTGGTTTTATAGAGGTGTGTGCCATACCCTTTTTTCTTCCCCCATTAGTCATAGTAACACATTTTAAAATAGCAGTCTGCGGTGATAATTATCTCATCTGTGCAATTTCCAAGGTATTTCTTGCACTGAGATGCAGTCAGCGGCATTAAGGTTTTAGTAGTCTTAAAGTCAGATGTGGGTAGGATGGCAAAGGTTGTAAAGAGCTAGGACTTGAAGAAAAATAATAAAAAAAAAGTGGGGTGTCTTTCTGCCTCTTAAATATGGTTTGCTTTTAGGAACATCAGTCATTTTTGAAATGAAACTGTATCATTGCTGTTTGAGGTGCTCTTGCTTTCACTGTTGATTATGATCTACCTTGGACATTATTATAGTACTGTGATTATCTTCTGCCCTGGCTATCTTATTGTCCCGCACAGATAGTTTTCTTGAGCATTAGTATACAGGGAGAAGTAGATGCCGAGGATATCAAGTAAGTGACATTAAGGCACTGCACTTCTAACCGGGCTTGCCTTTGGACACGGCTGCTGTAATGTGAGGGGGCACAGGTTGGGAGCGGGCAGCTGCCCATACCCTCAGAGGCGTGGGGTACAGCTGGGCTGGTGTAGCCCAGCACAGAAAACAGGACACCGAATTCGATTCACATCTTGTGTAAATCCAACCATTGCTGATCTTCCCTTGAATATATTTAGTGAGAGAATTGGGTTTAGTGGGTGATTGTTTTGAATGATGAGCTGTTCATTACATCTGTTTTCCTTGACTGCTGATGTGAAATAATTGACAGATGAAATGTGAGAGGATAATTTCATGTTTCACACCAGTGAATCCATTTTATTTGGTACCCTTCTCACATGATTGGGAAAGACTAGTGTCATATGAATCCTTTGCCCAACTGAATGGTGAATCAGCAGGTCAATGATGAGGTCATGCCAAGGCCTCCCGAAAAGCTCTTTGTTGTTGTTTTGGTTGGGTTGGGTTTTGTGTAGGCTTCTGAATAGGTTTTGTGATGCAACGTGCAGTTTCAGTACATGTCCCTCCATTCCGATTTATTTTTGGTTGGCGCTGTTTTTAACTCTCCGACAGCACCAATACTGGGTGGGCAGTCCCTTTTCTGGCAGGTTTAGCAGAGTTGCCAGTGGTTGATCAGACACAGATACTGGCCTGTGCTTTCAGCCCAGGGATAATATCTTTGTCTTGGGACAGAACAGTGCCTGCATGAGCTCGTGTGATTCCTTGTTAGGGAAAACAGGGCACCTAGGCTCTGCCTGCATCAGGCAAACCTAATAAATCATGGGATTTAATCAGAAGGGAAGAACCAGACACAGGCAAAACAAAACCTGTTGCTGGGTTTTACCCAAGTAGACAGGCCTGAAGTGTCCTTAACTGCTAGTTTCTCCAGTACCTTCAGATGCCACTGGCTCCTAGCAGAGGGCTCTCCTGTGTGCTATGAAATCAAAAGACTGATCCAAACCACCGCAGGTATTGATGGTGGAAACCAGACCTCAGTCACTGGTGCCCAAGAGAGGAGTTTGCAAAGGAAAGCAAAGGTGCAGAAATCCTTCCCCTTTTCCCATTGCAGATGGGAAATAATATTTGCATTATAATCCTAAAGCTGTGCGGAGGTCTATAAAATAGAGTATGTCTCATGCTTTTCTGGTTACACTTGACACCAAGAAGAGAGCAGCATTTCCTCCTGCCTCTCCCACAATAGGAGAGGGTGAGGGGCTTGGAGCACAGCTGCTAATGTGAGCACATTGGTGACAGCATCCTGGCATTCAGAGAGCTAATCCTCTTCCTTTCTGAGGTGACTACCAGTAGGGTTTTCTGATGGACCGATGCTTTGGGAATAGAGTCGATTTCTAACTTACAGAGGGCTCCACATGATACCCCCCTCGCAAACTCCCAGCACAAGATAAATAATTGTTTTGCATTTCTGCTTCCTATCAATAGTACTATTCTTGCGACCATTCCCATTCCTGATGCTTGGTCTCCCAGCCAGCAGGTGTGGGAAGCTCAGCAAGGGTGGTCCAGGCTCAGTGCGCCCTGCGAGAGCATATTCTGTGTTTTTCAATAAGAGCCTCTCCAACCGGCGGATGAGCCCCAGAGGGAGTCCTAGACAGTCCTGCGCCGGGCAGAAGAAGTTGGCAGCAACTCAGGGCCTCGAGGATGGAGTTTATAAAGCTGGGAAGAAGTCCCCTCCTGTGGCGCGATGCTCTGTGCCAAGGCCGTCATCCTTCCAGCCAAGGCGGGCTGGATGGGTCTCCCGTAAGAGCCTGTCAGCCCTTTTCATTAGGCAGCCGGAGGGGCTGCCGCTGAGTGATGCACAGCACCTCCTTCCACCCCATGCACACTCCTGGCCAGCCAAGGGAACAAGAGGCTGGGATTAGAAATCAAACTCCNGTGGTTTTGTTTTCACCCGCCCCATCTCCGTCTCCTCCCCCCCACCCCAAGGCGTGGGTACACGGGGGATTGTTCTGCGCCAAGCAGAGGCCTGGATGTGGATTTCGGGGTTTTGTCCATCTCATTACAGTGAATGCATCACCTGCATGACTCAGTCATTCTTTGGCTGCCTGGGGAGAGAGGCCTTCAAGAGCAGTTGCAACAATAATCCTGTCTCATTACGGCGCATGGCACTGCCGCTGTGAAAGTAGGCAAGCTAGCAGATCTCCTTCTTAGAAAATACCAGCCTAGCCGTGCGGAAAAACTACCTTCTATTACTGGGTAGTCAACACTATATTGTGGACACTTCAGTAGATGGGGTAATTTAAATCACAGTAATTAAAATGAAAAAGTGATGCTGGGACAGTGCAATAGCATTTTCCTTCATGGAAAAAGATATTGCAAAAATCCCTGTTGATAAGGAAAAAATAGATTCTGCACCCCATCAGAATACTAAATATTTTTAAAAAGAAAACATACAAACCCTTTGTATTTCTCTGTACTTTTCTGATTATTTTTTTCCCCTTCATTTGGGAAAAGATGCTCAGACTGGATACATTCAGTGGGCCCCACACTAAGTCACTAGCTTGTTTTGCCACTGTTGTGGTCTGCCACGCTCTTCCAAAACACAGCCCATTCTCTGGAGTTTCCTGCATGCCTGAGCTGCTTCTGGTGAACATCCACCCTTCAAGTAGAAGGACTGGAATGGGTTTGGGTAAAGGTTTAGTAATAAGGAAGAGCTGCGAACTGTTGCTGCTGCTGAACCCTTCCTATGAATCCATCTTTCCCTATAAATCCGTCTAGGACCCCTGGAAACCATACCCTTATTATTATAGGCTTTGTCCTGCTGTATCCACCATCATGGGGCAGCGCGAAACTGCTCCCCTCTGCCCACCCCACCACCCTGGCTTTCATGGCGACTTTCCCCTTTGCTCAGTGCATGGCCAAGGAACTCCCGGGTGCTGCAGGGGGTCCTCCATACGGGGTCCTCCATACAGAGTCCTCCCAGAGCCAGAGTTTAGCTCGCTCCCACTGCCGTGCGGGGGCCAGAGCAGCATCGCCGTATTTGAGAGGATTCACTGCAGGAACCTCCTCCCGAACAGCAGATGTCCTTGCCAAAGAAGGGTAGTCAAGCTTATGTTTTCTGTAAAAAAGATGTTTCCTGAATTATTTTTTTTCTCCGACCCTCTGTATTAAAATATTTTTTTTAAAAGGAGAAAGTATTACTTCACGCATGTGGCTGTGTAGTTTAAATATAATTAAAGGGAAACTAGTCTTTTTTCCTTCCGCTAAAGAATTGCATTTATACATTTTAATACGAAGATATGCTCAGTAGGGAGCAGGAGCCTATCATTGGCTCCTACTGCAGGCAACACAAACTGAAAATCTGAAAGAAAGGACTACAGCACAGAAAGGAGGAAGCGAATTTTAGATGCAGAGGGAGAATACAAGTATTTAGACCATATCTGTAGCTATAAAGCTAGAGATAAGAGCCTTTTTCCTTTATATTTTCTTTTTATTGTTTTTTATAGTGCAGTACAATACAAACATTACAACCTGGCTGACTCCTGCAGAGATGCCAGGCACTAGCATCGTGTCCAAAAATTAGCTTTATACATATGCTAAATTAAAGATTGGCAGCCGCAGCAGCACAAATCCCATATTGGCAGCAGTTTGCAAATCCCACGTTGGCAGTCTTCTCCACATGAAAGAAGAGAGGAAATACAAAGGGCAAAAAGCCCAAGAGACTTTCTCTAGCGAATAGCAGCAAGTGGAACACAGAAACTATCTGCAGGGGAAAAAACCTTCCAAATTACTGAAGATAAAAGGGTAAAGCTGAATCTGTGACGAGCTCAAACAAGGGCCCATTTACACCTTTTGGAGAAAGAGCTATTAGTAAGCAAACGTTATTTTGGTGGGAAGGGTGCGACCTGGGCTAGGCAGAGGACGGCACTAGCCCCCATGGGGGAATGTAACCAAGGGGAGTGGGTTCTCCTCCAACACTTGAGCGAAGCTCCTTAAAAACGTCTTAAATTAGGCTATTGCTAAATACGTTAGACCTAAAGCATATAGTGTTGGTTTGATTCTCCTTTACTGATTGTATATTTTGATCCATGTGCAGAAGAGAAAAATTTTAATTGTTTGGGTTTTTTTTTTTAATGAACCGATCAAAATTGTCATTGCTGTTAATCCATTAATCTGAACATCCATGTTTTCCTGTTACTTCTGCTTATGCCTTCAAGGTGCATTTTACAGCAGGGAGTAGTTTCTCTTACATGTAGAACTGGCAGCAGTTCTTCCGAAGTCTGCCCAGTCAGGATGAATTACTTAGCTCCTGCAACCTACCCACCAATGTTATTTTGGCTGGTGCATTGCTTCCTTCTCGAGAAGTTACTGCATCTGGTAGTTTTACCATGAGCGGTAAATCTTTCAAAGGCTTTGACTTGCCTGGGTTTTAGAAGTCACACATCCTATTTTCAGAATAGATACCTGGACTTGAGCCAAGGTATGAAGTAGCAAGTAGCTGTGTGACAGTAAAAGAAAAGGAAGACTCGCAACTTAAGAGAAACCAACTAACATTTCATTCTAATGATTGGCTGTATTAAAATGCAGGTCCCAAGATGGATGTGCCAAGGAGTAGAATTAGAATATTTCCAGAGGCTTTGGATTTGTTTAGTCTTTAAGTCCCTATAAGCGTTGAAGCATTTGATGATCTTCCAAATCTTTGGTTTAGCACAAAACGTGATTTATTTTTTTTTCTTCCTTAGGAAGGAATTTGCAGTGAATCAAAGATCAGTGAGCAATAAAGGTTTAATTCCTTTCCCTCTGCATGATGCCGGTCAGGTCTCACCACACCGTAGCCAACTCCTTCCCAAGCCAATCAGTCCCAGGCCAGCACTGCAGGATCTAATGCACTGCTGAGTCAGTGGATGCAGCTTCAGATCCACTGAGCAGGGCAGGGCACGTGGGACAGTGTTTCTGCCTGAGTGGGACATAGGTCTGGTGCACAGCATTCCCTACCCCGTTGCGTTTGGCTTGGCCACCTCCTGCAGTGTGGGGCACTGGCCATCGCATCAGGTAACCTGCCAGAGAAATTCTGCGCCTTTTTCAAGATGAGGTTTGCTTTTCAGCAGCTCATGGTTGCAGAAGACTGTACTTACTGGGGAGTGACAAAGACCCTACAAGTGGGATCAGGGCTGTGGTTGAAGTCCCCGGCCTCAAAGCGTCATGTCTTGTGGCATCCAGGCCATCAGGGAGAGGTTTAGGAGGAACTGGGCTTACAGAGCACTCCAGTGTTTGTCCTGCAGGAGAGGGTAAGGATATGAGGTCCAACAGAAGCACGGTGAGGGCTCAGCAGTGAAGCAAGAGTTCCAGCATGAGGCCCACATTCCTAACTGATGAACTCCCTTGCCAAAAGGGAACAAAACCCCTGCCATGCCCACCTGGAAGCTGGGGATTGCCCAGTTTTCTCTTTTGTGCTACCAAACATTTGGGTCTGCAAAGTGAAAATGAACGAAGCTCTTGGCCCTCCCTTCCCACAGGTGATGGATACATGGGTTGTCAAAACAGTCTTTGCTTGCACTGGGCTTTCCAGCTGCGTGAAGAGGTGGGATCTAAAGGACTTAGGGTTTTCAGAAGGAGAAAGTGTTGTTCCTGTATTACTCTTTAGCTGACCTCTGCTAATCATGTCTTGGACAAAGGCCCTTATGTTTTCCACTGAGGTACCCACTGAACCCTGGCTGTGCTCCATGCTCATGGTGGCTTTCTCTGCCAAGTCTGGTTTTGCACATACACTCTATTGAGTCTTCTCTCACCAATGCAGCCCTGGTTTTATTCCCAGGCTTTCTCTAGAGTCTGTAGGACCAGCTGTGTCCTTGAGTTGTCTGGCTTTAGCTGCAGATGCCAAGATACTTCAAACAAGAAAAATTATCAAGTGGCACTTTCCAAGCAAATCAAAAAGCAGCTCTGTTTCACACAATGCATAGTTAGAAGCTTTTCCCTCTTGATAGTGTGGAAATGAACATCAGTCCAAAAAGCAACAGAGTATATTCATGAAAGAATCAAATCAAGGACTTAAAAGCAATGACACTGCTTCTTATTCCAGGGATTTCTGATCCATGTAAGTAGAAGGGTTAGAAGGGGGAAGTTTCTTTCTTCACATTCCTGGAAAAAGAAAAATTTTGACATAGGAGGATAAATGGATCAAGACCAGCTTCCAAAGTACAAGACAGTAAGCAAAGGGAGCTTAGATTGACTTTTGATGAGCTGGCAATGTGCACTTGCAGCCCAGAAAGCCAGCTGTATCCAGGGCTGCATCAAAAGAAACATGGGAGGTCGAGGGAGGTGATTCTGCCCCTCTACTCTGCTCTGGTGAGACCCCACCTGGAGTACTGTGTCCAGCTTTGGAGCCCCCAACATAAGAAGGACATGGACCTGTTGGAGTGGGTCCAGAGGAGGGCCACAAAGATGATCAGAGGACTAGAGAACCTCTCCTATGAAGACAGGCTGAGAGAGCTGATGTAGTTCAGCCTGGAGAAGAGAAGGCTCCATGGACACCTTATTGTGGTCTTTCAGTACTTTAAGGGGGGCTATGGGAAAGGTGGAGTGTGACTCTTTATCAGGGAGGGTAGTGATAGGATGAGGAGTAATGGTTTTAAATTGAAAGAGGGGAGGTTTAGATTAGATCTTAGGAAGAAATTCTTTCCTGTGAGGGTGGTGAGGCACTGGAACAGGTTGCCCAGAGAAGCTGTGGCTGTCCCATCCCTGGAGGTGTTCAAGGCCAGGCTGGATGGGGCTTTGAGCAACCTGGTCTAGTGGGAGGTGTCCCTGCCCAGGACAAGGGGGTTGGAACTTGATTTTTAAGGTCACTTCCAACTCTAACCATTCTATGATTCTATGATCACTTTGACCATTTGAAGGCACCATACAAAGCGTAGAATGGAACAGATGTTCTGCATAGGCTGATGCATGCTCATCTTCACTCATGCCAAGCATACCTTTATTCTGTTATTGCATATATATGGAATATGCCTGTAGTGCATTATACCGTAAAAGCAGAGATCTGTGGAGGTTTCTCTGGAAAAGCTTGCTGTGCTGGGAATCCCTTTTGTTATCTCAAGTTCAGTTTTGATTTTTATAAATCCTAATGCATTAGTAGAAGTTCAGAGGGTGATCTGTAATTATGTATGGGCTTTTCTGCATGAAATTCTTGGCTCTCACCAAATCGATACCATGTGATATATGGTCATTAATCCGAGGACAGGTAAACCCAGAAGGAGAAAGGCCCATCAAGCAGCAAGAGTTTACCAAGGAAACTTTAGACCTTGTGCTAAGCTGTTTGGGACTCTACAAGACTGAGACAGCAATGGAGGTTTGTTTGTGTATGTGTGTGTATAAGAGAACAGAGTTGTAAAAAGTTCCCTTTTTGCTAGTATTTCTCAACATGCCCAGAAAAAGCTAAAATAAAGGGCCTCCAAAAACTGCATCCACACTGACTGATATGGAAGTCAGACTGATTTCTGAACATCTTGGGAGGTTCCCTCCAGTTAACTTTTCTCCATCTGTAGTGCGGTCATTAATCTCTTCTGGAAAGAACTGTCAAAGGATGACTGCTTTTCCAGGGAATCTACTGTTGCATTTGCAGTTGTGTCTGTGTCCTTGTCTGGATGCTCACGTTGTAGTGCTGACCTTAGTTTTCTGTCATCACCCTTGACCATCTTGTAGGCTTAGCTTAAACCTTGCCCTTGATTGTCTACTGCTTAGGTGTCCTAAAGCATCCACATGGCATGTGCATGGCAGTTTCCTGAGCTCCCCCTGCTTGTCCCTGTGTGGCTGCTGCTCTCACAACCCAAGCGCATTCAGTGCCTTGACCAAGTGCTGGTGTTCCCTGGGAATGCCACCGTTGGCTCACGGTCTCCATTGTGTTTGACTGAGGCCACCAGCTCAGCCCCAACGCTGGTGACTGGCAGCACTGCACTACTCTTTGGTGTGGTTGACTTGGCTGTGGGGTCATGGGAACAATTAAGTCATTTCGGGTGTTTTGCAGTGGGCAGGAAAAGGTCAAAGCTAAGCTGGCTTCTTCGTGAATCTTCATGGACCTTCACATAAAGGAGAGCAACCACATCCAAGGGACAACCAGGACCCATACCTTTGGAGCACTGGCCTTGGAAAGGGAATAAAAAGGGGCATATGTAAAGTCCATGGTTAGCTGAGAGAAGTCCAGTCATTTTTATGCACATCCACAGCCTCTGATCTGGGCTAAATTACCCTCCCAGAAAGTACGAACAGCTTCCACCTGGCAGAGAGACCTTACGCTTTGTCAGTGCTTCAAATCATGCACTCAAAATTATTTTACAATCCTGGATTAAGTGATTTAACTATCAGACACACTTTCTCACTGATAATAGCTTTATTTTTTTGTAACTCCGTCCCAGTACTTATCTCAAATGCTAGTGATACTTCTCTTTTACTGTTCAAGAACTTACTACTTTCAGTGCGATGATAACATGCCTAAATTATTAGTACATGCCTTGTGTCTTAATCACAGGTAAGACAAACCATATGTATTTATCTCTTTTCATCTCTCATTTTTACCTTGCTCTTCCTTGTTTCTGTGCAAACACTTCTACTTAATATGGTCTTCCTGATGACAAAGTGCCCAGAATTAAAAATAACTGAAGACTGGCGGTGCTGTTGTTGCAGAGCTGCACCGAGATGGAGGTGACACAATACAGCTCCATTGGCTGGTGTTTTTTTACTACTGTACTGTCACACAGCACATCCCTTCCTCATTTGCTGTCCCTGGTTCGCCACACTGCCGCTTCTGCTTTGTCTTTCTCACTGATGGGCCGTGGCTTTGCGTTTTGTTTTTACCCTTGGCTCTTTTGTATTTAGTTCTCATCCTCTTGGACTGCTTTTTGGGTGGTTTCTTTTTCACGTTAGGGTTGCTAGAAAATTGTTATTGGTGTGGTGTTTGCATTTTCTTCAAGACCATCAGCACAGATGCAAATTAGAAAAAAAAAAAAAATCCAGCAGAAGTACTCTGGACACTTTTCTTAGCTCAATCTGATTATTTTACCATTTATTTCAGCTTATTATCTGCTTAAACAATCTTTTCCAGCAAGGCACATTTTAACCCTCAAACATTAATTTTGAGCATTCAGGGCTTCGAGGCAAAATATATAAATTGCACTGAAATTATGAGAAAATCTTGAACAGTAAAATACTGCTGTAATACATAATTTTTTGAATTGTCCTCCTGACTCTACTGCATTATTTTCATTCAATTATATCACAATAGCATGAGCACATATATCAAAAAGCTGAAACGAGTCGGAATCGTGACCGTCTACTCCTCCCCCATGTCCTGTCAGTTTCTTCATCCCAGATTAGTGTCTGTTGGCTTGGGAAGCAAAGAGGGAGCAGATGGACCACAAAATGAGATTCTGTAACCTTCTTACCCAATAGATCTGCTTTCTGCGTGTATTCAGACATATTTACTTACTGTAGTGACAATTATCAGTTTTATTTCTTTTAAGAAAACCAAACAACTTCAGCTCAGTATGAAAGAGAGCAAACTAAATTGTCTTCTGGCACCGTTACCATCCATATAATTCTAAATCAATTAGGAGTAATATGGCCAGATATTCCTATCTGCATTATACCTGAATATGTCCATTAAATCCCTAGATATGCTAAGGTAAAAGGGGACGGACATAGTATGTACAGCCTCTGGACTCTGGATAACTTCTTATTGCTCATAACACAGGTCAGAAGAGCACAGCTGTTTATTTCCTGGGATATTTTGTTTTAATACACCATTAGGATGGCCAGACAAAGCATCTTTTTACTTGCAAATGAAAGGAGTTGGGTACAAAAGTAACCTAATAATAATAACTACAAAGCTTCAAAATGCATCAGAAACTGGTATGTTTCCTATGCCTCATTGGAGCTGTACTCATTCAGAGCACTGGCTGTATTTTAAATGGGAGGAGACAAATAGTGTTTGGTTAAGGTATAGCTGTGAAGGAAAGCATCTCCCTGCTCCTAGCCACGCAGTGCGTGGTTGTAACCATACACTGAGCTCATCCTGAAGATCCACTGTCAATGTGATATAGCAGCGAAGGTCTATAGTTAAACCTTTCATATTAGCAAAACATTGTGTGTCTCATCTGGGATAGGAGCCACCTGCCCCAGAAACACCGAGGTGAGGCTCATCTTACCTGTCGCAGCTTTTTAGGAAGAAGGCATTTCATCTCAGCAACCTGCTGAGGCTCCCTGCCAAGGGAGCTGGGTGCCTTCAGAGAAAGAATCATCTGTATGTCTTAGGCAGCTCACCTAGGAAGAGATAAATCTCCTTCCAGATATACCAACCTCTCCCTATTGTCTGTAAAAAAACATGCAAAAAACTCTAGAAAAAAATACTTAGAGCAAACACCTAACTTTTATCTGGCTCAATCTGGGTGCAAGGACTCCAAATATATTGTGATGATATATTTGGCCTAATACATGGTGACAAGCTCTTGTACTAAAAA
Organism: Pedionomus torquatus; assembly: GCA_013398155.1. Taxonomy (NCBI): domain Eukaryota; kingdom Metazoa; phylum Chordata; class Aves; order Charadriiformes; family Pedionomidae; genus Pedionomus; species Pedionomus torquatus. The sequence continues at coordinate 74,508 of VZRU01014666.1, read as the reverse complement.
AAGTGCCTTCACTCTCCTGCTGAGCAAATGGGACTTGTCCAACGACTATATGGCACGCATATGGCCACACACTGGAAACACTGGGTATCTTCCTTAGGAGGAGAAAGTAACACGTCAAACCTAGCGATTAGGACCTGGAGTTTTAGGAGTTTTAGGTAACGGGGGAAATAAATCTGAGAGGTAGAGACTTTGTGTACAAGAATTGCCTGGCTGCCTTCTAAGCGTGAGTGCGTTGCCAAGAGCTGCAGGTGTTCAATCAGACTGCTTTTATTTGAGGTGCCTGACGTGGATTTCGAAACCACCACGTAGGCAACCCGGCTTGAAAATTGATCTTAATTTCTTCTAATTGCATGTCTTACTCTTCATTATTTTTCTTGTTCGAGACAGAATTTTGAAAGGCGATTCACTAGTGCAGCTATTTTTGACTCATCGCTGACTTTGTCTTACTTGGTGTTATTTAATGGGTTCCAGTGGCCATATGCTGCGGAGAATCCTGGAACAAAGTGAGTAAACTGGGAGGCATTGCTCGGAAGGATAAATTTCACAGTTGGAAACACACTTAATACTAAGCCTTCTAACCAGTTTTTCCAGAAATCGCAAGCTTGATTGCCATGATATCTGAACATGGCATTAGCTACTCTAATGAGGAAAATAATTGATATGCTATGGAAATTAGGTCTAATTAGATCTTGTTAAGATAAATATCTTGGTTCAGCTGAAAACTTGAAGAGATACATTTTGCAGCATTGCAGATTATAAATATGACCCTTGTTCTTCACAACCCCCCTGCATCTTGGGTTACTACCGGTAGAAGCAAATGTGAAAAGCCTCCTTATCAGAATCACTGCAGTCTGTACCCACTTGACACAGAATACGTGACAAAGATGCTAGATGGTTTAAATCTTACATAGCTTAAAGCCCATTTATTTTTTACATCAACTTTAAACAAAGATCCTAATTTCAGAACCATGCAACAAAATGTCTCCTGTCTATTCATTTTCTTTAGTTAAAAAATACATCAATGTTTATATCATTTCAGATCCATGGCAAATAATACTCTTCAATGCTCTTTAACGTGTTTTCCCTGACTTTGGAACATCACATATGCTGTATTATATCAATAACATTTTGGTGGAGGGCAAATACTGAATGCAAGCTATAACAAAATCAAAGTTCCTTTGAAATTTTAAAGAAAAAAGAAGAAAAAGTGCCAAAAAATATATAATGTGGGCCAGTATTTAGACCAGGAAGATGACTTACATCCAGGTTTATACATTGCAAGGTGTCGCCAAGCAGTGAGTCAAACTTGCCTTCCCCATTCATTAGTGGAGTTGCCGTGAGACCCAAAGCAGGATGAAACCTTATTGGCAGCTGCCTCATTTTCTTCCAGCTTGCACAAGACACAGGTCCAAAGTCTTTACTGTCTTGAGTTTCCAGCTTGCACACTGACACTCCTTCTGCAGTGCAAAAGAGAGGGGAATCATCATTCTCTAATAATTCTAGTTTGATATTTTCTCATTTTCACAGAATAAGCTATCTAAAGTGAATCCTTTAAAAGTCTGTCTTTAGAATGCAATTTTTCAGAGCCCCTGAGCTAACGGCCTACAAGCCCTAAAATCACTGTATGCGTCCTGTAACTTCACAGGCCGTTTCAAAAACATAAGATGTTGAGGAGCCAATTTCCATTATTTGCTGCAATTCCTTTGCCATCAGCCTGGCAGAGCTGACAGCCTTAGCCAGCTGCTGCTGTTCCCTGCAGCCGCCAGCTTTCCTTCTGGGGAGCAGGGTGTACTGGGAGGTGACACTGCAGAGAGGTGGGGACAAGTCCTTGGTGCATCAGTGTTGCTGGGAGCCTTAAGGCATGAGGGTAGCACCGGCAAACAGCCTGGGGATGAGATTTGTCCATGAGGACCACTGTTCCAGAAGGCAGGTTCACCAAGCAGTATCTGCAAGGATGAGGGTCTGATGGCAGAAGGTACAAAAGCTTCGTCTAGACAAATCCAGTCCCTCTGCAAAAATAAATAATAATCCCTCTATAAATCCTACTTTTGGCAAGTCTTGAGCAAGGGGAAAGGTGAAAGTCATGGTTCCTAACAGCTTTTCAATGCCTCTGTGTGTTGATAAGTGCATACATCTGTCCAATGACATTTTTCCTTACAAAATGAGTGTGGGGGAAACCGTGGCAAGCTAGTGTATAATTTTCCTAGATGAAGGTGAATAATAAGTGAGTAAAACAAGATGAATCTTCCTATGACCTTTAAATATTAATAAATTAAATACCCATTCGCATTACTCATTTTCTACTATTAATGTATTTCTCTTTTATTCTCAGTCTGTCTGGTCATTACCACTATTCTGCATCTTCTGTTTCAGAAAATACTTACAATGTAAAGATTCCCAGACCCTCCACATATAGAGGTACATAGACAGTCACTGGATGAGATACCATGCAGATCATCTGCAGATATATGTAGATTTCTTCAGTGGGAGCCTATTGCAATGATTTCACTATTTAAGTCATACAGCACCAAGGCAGCAGTTGGTTGGCGTTTTTTTTTATAAATCTATTTACTGTTTTTGTGACAAAGCTAATGATTGCAGAAATGATAAATCAGCCTGCAAACAGTCCAAATTTAAATAAAATCACCCCCACACTAGACTATAACAGTGGCAGATGGACAGAGGAAGAAAGTGTATATAGTCATATTTTTTGCCATTATAGTATAGACCCTTTCAGATTGCAGCAAGCATCTTGCCATCTGCAAATCTGAGTCTTTCCTTTTCTGCTGAGGCACTGATTCAAGAATCATGATTTCTGAAGTTTGAGCTAAAGTATTAAATGGTTTATCTCTCATTTTAAAGGCACACTGATCTCATCATTTTACTTCAAACACATGGGAAAGGCATCCTGAAAATTTCCTTTGGGTTTCTCCTGAAGACAAAACCCCCAGCCGCTGGCTCGCTTTTAGGTATGCGGTGAGGTAATGGGTTGCGCACATGAATAGCTTTTTGTCAAATAGTCTTTTACTGCTGTTGTTATCCGGCTTTTGTTTGACTTAGTCTATGGACAAATGATTTGCTCTATGCCAATATACGTAGATCACACTCTAGATCCTTACTGCAGTACACATAGCAGCAGCAATGGGGGTTTGCTTTTAATGTTGCCCCGCTGAAGAGATAAGAATGTGCTCACTACATAAACGTCATCGATTTTTAAGGGCCAGGTCTTCACACAAATGGCCGCGTGTTTAGTGGGAGTGTCAGTTTATTACAGCTTTACGAACAAAATTTCAGTACATTTTTAAAACTCCTTAACACATCAACGCACTCTTGTTCTCCACGGTTTTATCTGACCGTAAGTTAGTAAAGCTGTGCTGAGGATGGGACCATCACAGAGCTCAGACAAGCGTATGCAAGTTGCAGCCTACCAGGGTTTCTGATGCTTTTATGTTATGGGCAGGGAGTTGCTTAATCTAAAGTTCAGGACACTCGTGCAGGCTTAACAATATTTTTTCTCTCTGTGTNTTTGCATCCTGCTTTGTGAAGGGGGAAAAAAAAAAAGGAAAAAAAAGGAAAAAAAAAATCTCCTGAAAGGTTGAAAGCCTACTTTGAACTTGTAAAAAAAGAAAAGGATGCAATTCAATTCTGGCAATTTCCTTTCAAGAGGTGCTGCAGCATGCATTGCACTTCAATATTTCTAATTTTTGCCAAAACAGGGTTGTACCCTAGAGAGGCAAAAAAAGGAAAGGTTTCTTTTGTTAATCATATGTGCAAGAGCCATGTACAAAATAAAGTATTAAATACAGTAATTACAGTCATTTTTGTTAAAATATTTCTACACAATAAACCTGTGGCTTTGAAAACTCTACCAGAAGCAAAAGAAAAACAATCTGTAATGAAAAAATTGAAATCAGAAGCCACTAATAACACTAAAGGGAGCCCAGAAGCCAAATTAATGTTTCTACAAAGAAATACTTTCCTACACCAGGCAAATTCCTAGTAAGACTCTTACCTGGGTCTTTATATATAGGATTCAGATTTCATTTTGAAGCATGCTTTTTACAAACTGTTTAGTGTTCATATGTCATTACCACTGTTGGGCCAGATTGCACCTGGCATCGATATAAACAAAGCTTTGGCAAGAATTCTTTCCTTTGGGATGGAGACATCTGATTTTCAAGCTGAAAACATGTCAGTGTTGCAAGACACTCCAAATAGCCTGTTTTACTAGTGCAGTAAATTAACCCGCCTGGTGTAGTGTTAAATGCTTTACAAACATCGACTGAAGGCGAGGGAGGGAAACAGCAAAAAACAAACAAAAACATTTCAATAACTTGTTTGACTAGGAGCAGTGAAAAAAGTACAAGCAAAACTTGAAGGGAGGAGGCGATCCTTGGGAGACAGGAGAGCAGGAAAACGAATTTTGTGAATTTTGTCCTGTGTTCCAGCCCAGAGAGCATGCCATGGTGTGGGAAGACACAGAGAGAAGGGGCAGAATGAGTTGTATCGATGATAGAAAAGGCATTTTCATTTAAAGAACAGACTAGGATAACAGCAAACGGCGTCTAACTCGTCCTTTCCTTGTCTACAGGAGGAAGGCTTTTAGAAAGCTATTACATGCAAGAGGTTTACCTTTAGTGCTGGTGGACAAAGACTACGTAGGCAAAGCAGAGGATAAAATATTAGGCTATCCCCCTTGCTTCCCCATTGTTCAGGATGAAAAAGCTGAGCTGAACTTCTGGGCACGCAGAATTGGCTGAGTGAAAGCTCTCGTCGCTAGATCGTGCGTTTGTGCTAAGCCTGAATGGTCTAGAGGACAATGGGGTTCAACCTGCCTGTGGCTTTACAGCGATTCTGCAATATAGATGTGAAGCTAGAATAGCTGGAAAGTAGGTCCACATGCGTACGGAGACGAACAGCGACCTGTCCTGAGAAATACAGGCAGGAGCAGTGTTCTTATATATATTTATCTAGCTGTTACAGTGAAGCCATTTTGTTACTCTTATCTTGCTATTTTTATTATCCATCTATTTACAAACATGAATCCAAGTGGGATAGAATAATTAATTAATATTCATAAGCATTCGTACAATGTGACCAAGTTTATGCTAGGGTGGCTGATAATTCCCAAGAGGATTACATTTGTGTTAAGCGTAGATTTATATTAGCAAGCTTCAGCATGATTGATTCTTGCTTGGCCAGCAATAGAGGACTTAGCTTCCATACTGGCAGAGATTGTATCTGGTCAACAGGAAAGGAAAACTGGCCAAGAAACTGCCAACACGGAATCTGAAAGCTGTGAAACCTGGTCAAGAAGAAATAAAGCCAAATAAGCAACAGATGAAAAATTATCTTAAAGCAAAGATCAAATCACTCAGTTGGAAACGAGAGTTGTATTGGAAAAGGTGATGTGAAGAGCATGAAGGGACATATGAATTTTTTTCAAAGTAATATTAATAAATAAACTGAAGTGGTGAACACCAGTATTTTTTTTTAAATGGACCTTAACATTTTTCAAGAAAATGAAAAAGAAGTAGACAGTTTTAATATGCTTAAAGACTTCTGACAAATAGCAGAGAGGACTTTTAAACTTCATCAGTCACTTGGAAGACAATGCCAGAGGTGCCAGTAAAAGAGAGGCATGGGCATACTGGAGACGGTCCAGCAAGGGGCCACAAAGATGATGAAGGGACTGGAGCATGTCTCCTATGAGGAGACGCTGAGGCAGCTGAGGCTCTTCATCCTGGAGAAGAGAAGGCTCAAGGGGAATCTTATCAACATACATAAATACCTGAAGGAAGAGTGCAAAGAGGACAGAGCCAGGCTCTGCTCAGTAGTGCCCAGGCACAGGACCAGGGGCAATGGGCACACACTGAAACTCAGGAGGTTCCCTCTGAACATCAGGAAACACTTTTTCACTGTGAGGGTGGCCAACACGGTTGGTGCTCAGAGAGCTTGTGGAGTGTCCATCTTCGGAGGTATTCAGAAGCCAACTAGACACGGTCCTGGCAACCATCTTTAGGAGGCCCTGTTTGAGCAAGGGGGTTAGATTAGATGACCTCCAGAGGTCTTTTCCAGCCTCAGCCATCCTCTGATTCTGTGACTGTCTGAAGCCTGCTGGTGAAGGTGATAGATTGAATGAGGAACAAGAAAAGAAAGACACTTTGGTAAGACACACACTTTACAATGCTTTTCTGGCACTATTGTACCTGATACAGCACCCTCAGATGATGGAGTAGATCGGCGGGCTCAAGAGGGACAACAGACTTGTTATTGCACCCTTGCTGCAGAAACCTTCTGCCTCTGAAGAGAAGACTTCCTAGGAAGTTTACTGACCATTGGATGCTAAATGAAAGTCTGGGTAGGGAACTCGATTACAGATAAAGCTGAACAGCACTGATGTCACTGTGTATTTTACCCTCAGAAAATAAGTGAAGTTGTCTAGATACAGAGCAAATCCCTGACAGGCTGCGTGAGGACCATTTTGGACTGTACGGGCCCCATCCCAAGCAAAAGCAAGGACACTTTAACTAGGAAAGGACCTAAACAACCTGCTGTATCCAGCAGCATAATCACACACGGGTGCAAGCAACGCAAACACGCTGGTGGGGATGGTGCCTTGGTGCCCAGCTGGAATGAGCAAATGGAGACGTGGAACTTCCGGAGGTTGCAGGGACGGCTGCCAGATGGACACGATGCTCAGTGGAAAGCTGGCAGTGGAGGGAGCAGCCACTGCCAGGGAAAGGGAAGGGAGTGTCACCCAAGTCCTGCCAGGGTTAACCTGCACCTGATGCAGGTGATGGGAGTGGAGATTCTGGCTGGAGAAGACACCTCTGAGCACTTCAGGGGGAAAGTTGCCTTCTGTTCTCAATATGAAACACATTATTACTGGGACAATAAAAAAATGTAAACAGGTATAGCAAGTAAAGCAGAACAGTTTTCTTTAAAAAGTGTTCATTAGGTAAGTAGGACACATCTTCGTGATTCTCTTTTGGCAGCCCTTCATCCAGATCAAGAAGGAGATTCATATCAAGTCAAAGGGACAAAAAAAATTGCTAAATACCAATTTAGTTCTGTTACACAACAATAAGGCAGGTTGGGCAAACGTGTGAGGAGAAAAAAGAATGTGAGCAAAAATGGCAATTTAATGGGTGTCAACCTTGTGAATACTGAATTCCATTTTATCACTGTTTTAAAATTAATATAATAAATCCAGAGAAGCACTACTATATGAATGCAATTATACCGCTGTAAAACCCTGGTTGTGCGTGAAGTTCATTCACACAGGAAAATAAATTATCCTGCTAGCAGCGTCTTGGCGAACAGATGCAAGATAATGCTTTGCATCAACTTAATGTTATTGGTGTCTACTAAATTCAAAGTAGTTAAATCGGCGCAAAGGCTGGCCCCAGCATTTATTGTATCTGTTAAGAAATGCTCCAAAGCTGAACCCATCTTATTAGGCTTTTATTGACATTGCATTTGGCAGAGTCATTGTCCAAAAAGTGGGAGAAAATACCTGATAAGCCAGAAGTAAAGAATTTGAGCTTACAGCCTGACAGACTGCTTAAAGTGGATGAAATCTGTGTCAGATTGGGACTTGGACAGATGTAAGAGTAGGTAACAAAAACACAGTTGAAGGAGCCCACATGTTCAGGCCTGGAAAAATCTTATGAAGGGGGCAACCTAAGTAAAGGCAGAAGTTGAGCTAGTCAGGTAGTAGATGATTTATCAAGGTGTTCCATATGCTGAGGTAACGTTAGGGATAAATAGGCATGCGTGTGAAAACGGTGGCTCATAGTGATGATTGTGATGGGATGCAGGCATTTGCTTGAATCCTGCCTGCTACTCTCCTCATCAGCACAGAACAGATGAAATTAAGGGTATTTCATTGGTTGGCTCTGGTGGAAAAAACAAAAAACAGCTCGAGAAGGTCCTCTTCGCACATTGCCCTTCCCATCTGTCTATTGTCATCCTTTGCAACCCCCATGCTTGCAATGACACAATTATTTGTATGGCCATGCTGTAAACGTGAATGCTGAAATGGGCTGGGGTACAAAAAAAATTCTAGTCTCCCATCCAGAAATAAAACTGAGTTTTTCTAATGTGATGGCTTCAGTGATCCAGTTTGCATCTTGGCTCAAGGAACAGTTGCATTGGAAATGCTTGCATGGGGGAAAAGTGAGGCCTGGAGTGCGAGTAAGCAGAAGAGGGTAGAAATTGCTTAGAACTTGTAGAAATAAACATACATTGATTTATCTTATCCTTTCATAGGGGAATATATACCAACCTTACTTTAAACTTTGCGCAGATATTTCAGAGGCCCTGTTAAGGAGCACCTTCTCAGTCAATCAGCATATAAAAATAACTCATTTCATTAGCAAACAACAAAAAAAACAGTTGAAGAAATGCTATGGGGAAGAAATGTCATAAGTTCCAGTAATTTGTTCCACTAAAATATCTAAATGAGGAACTTAAAATGGTTTTGAAGAACACCAACAAACAATTAAGATTTCTTCTCTACATGTGAATAAAGTGTATTATATTGTACCAGTACAATACATCTCTCAGCAATGTACAAATACCATACTATAACAATAGGATTGACAGAGGGGAGATTTGACCTAGAAAATAACCACTTCCTCAGGTCCCACTTTCAAACTGCAGAAAAATCTCAGCTCCTTTAGCAGTGATCATTGCTCTAGGCAGGATAAAAAATCACATTGTCAGGTTTAGTTTCGACCACAGAAAACAAGTAAAGTCATTTCTAAAGGGTCTTTTCTCCTGGCCATGAGTACATGAGTCATAGAGTTGGTCTGATTTTATATGTTAGGGCTCAGTTCCTGCCTCAGCAGGTCACTGCCGATGCAGGGACATCTGGGACATGGCATTCTAATGCTGTTTGCCCTCTCCCACTTCGGGGGTGTTAAAAGAAAGGGGTGCAGCTGCCCATTCTTCAGGGACTCTGCCAAGAGCGAGCAGCTAGCTGTAACGGGCTTCGTCAGGAGCATCTGAGAAAATGTTGCCTATAGGAGGTGCTAAAACCTGCATTTGGGGAGGAGTGGGATGTTTGCATTCCTGACTCACCCCTGACTCATCCAAATGGGATCTCTGTCTGAAGGAAGCTCTTCCGTTAGAGAAAGAAGAAGGAGTACTGGCAAAATCCAGCATAGTGCTGTGGGTCTTTGTTAAGGGAAACACTGGCTGAGAAATGCATGTATAGAACGTTTGCTTTGCAGGAAGGCAAGAGTTGTGTCAATTTAGTGCAAAGCTTGTTAGATCAAAGTATCCTGTGCTGAACATCCCTGTGAGAGCTATCTATTCAGTGCTCCTGGCATCTACTTCTTTCAAGCTTCTAAACTTTAAAACATCTAAAATTGCCTTCGTCCTCTCCTAACGTTATTCTCCCATGAAAGCGATTACTGCCTGGGGCCCTCACCTAGTGGGGCAGAGAAGCTCATGTCCACAACCTCTAGAGCAGACCGACTGCGGTGATGGTTACATAGCACATGGGTCTGGGTCTCCCTATGACACAGAGCAGGGCTTTGATGGACCTACAGAATGATTGTTTCTCTGGGTGTTTTTTCTTCAGTTCCAGCAGTTGGAATAATATGAGCAGTGCGCCATAGCAACATGAGGGGTTTAATCTTTAGTTGAGGATTTGGGGGGCATGGCAAGACGGCACGTGTGAGTGTTTGAAGGTACACAGGACTTGCTGGAGCAGTGGCACAGGACTGAACAAGGGGGAAGCAGCTGAACTTGGCACAGTCCTGCCCATACTGCTCTTTGGACGTGATGCTGGAAGAGATCCATCTCTAAAACCGCACCTGTGTTTTGGTTTGGAGGAAATAGATTATACACTAGCCCATAGGAAAGTCTGGATGTAAATAAGCAGTTGTGCCCTGTGGGCAGTTGGGACCCAAGACCTTCAGGTGACATGACCTCACATGACTTTGTTACATGATCTCACAAGGGTGCACAGAGCTGCGTGAGATAATCTCTGCTTTAAAAAGCTGCCCATGAAATGAGAAGGCTTAAAAAGTCCTCTTCTAGATGGCACAAGAACCCACCTGGTGGGGTGCCTTGCTCAGCGTAAGACACCTGAGTGATCAGTTAGGGTCATAAACCCCATGCTAAACCCATTGCATGGAAACACATGCATCTGCAAGGTGACACCACTGAACTCTAAAATGGAAGTTAAAAATTAAGAGATGAGAGGGTTTTTTGCAGAAGTACAATTTTACTGTAAATGGTTTGACTTTGGGAAACCTGTAGGACTTTGATCATAGAATCATAGCATCATCGAATGGTTAGAGTTGGAAGAGACCTTATAGATCATTGAATTGCAATCCCCCTGCCCTGGGCAGGGACACCTCCCACTAGACCAGGTTGCTCAATCACATTACAGAATACTAATTTAGCGATGCAGGTAAAGCACTTTATAAAAGCTGAGGTAAAGAGCTGTTAATCAACTTTTGCACAATACCAAAAAACATGTGCTTCCAAGTTTTCTCTTTGAAACAGCTAGTTTTAATAAGATGGCAGGTAGACTGGGAAAAGTTTCTTCTAGAAAAGAGGAAGGATGGAGGAAGCCATGGCACAGCTGACCTGATTTTTCTTAATGCCATCTTCATTCCTAGAGGTGTCTGGGCAGCTTGAGCAGAGGCTGGCTTCTTCAGAACAAGCAGGCAGAAGACTCTGGCCAGTTGTTAAACTCATAGATAAACTCATAATATAGTTTCTAACTCGTAGAATAGTTTGGGTTCAAAGGGACCTTTAACGGTCATCTAGTCCAATCTCCCTGCAATGAGCAGGGACATCTTCAGCTAGATCAGGTTGCTTAGAGCCCCATCCAACCTGACCTTGAATGTTTCCAGGGATGGGGCATCTACCATCTCTCTGGGCAACCTGTACCATTGTCTCACCACACAAACTTTTATTTACATTTATCTTGCCTTTTACTTTCCATGCTGTTAAATGCTTACTTCATTTGGCCTTTTTTTTTTTTTTTAATAGTTTACTAAATAATTGATGCAATAATTAAACAGCACTTCTGATGGTAGCCATTTGCCAACCTTCAAAACATTTCATTCATATCTCACTTAGAGTCACCACGCTTGAAATCAACTGCTGAACGGGGGTTGATAATTTGTTAAAGCAGATGTACTTTTGACAGACAGCAATGTATTTATTATCAGCATTAACAAAAAGTTACATTTATAAAAATAAAAAATGGATGCCTAAATGTACACATTTTCCATAGTAATTTATTATATCATGCCAAGAAAATACATGTTAAACTAGAATATTTTTAAATAAAAAATAGCCATAACATACAGTTAAATTCATGTACTGGATGAAAGAAATACATGGCCTGTGTTTTTGTTGTTGATACATCAGACAGAGTATTTTGTGGTCTCATTTCATCGTGCAGCAGCTCATTCGAACTGTCCAGGAAGACTAATTAACACTAATGCTTCTAAAGCATTTTCATTTGTGATGCTAATCTGTCACAAAACCAAAAGCATCCTCAGAAAGCCAGGGGAAAAAGTAAAGAGACTACATCTTGCAGCCAGCTTAAATTAGTGTTAGCTTGATTTGTCTTAATTGAAAGGTTGTTTACATCTCTTTTGTAAGTGTTTATAAAAGTTGGCAGACAGAAGAATAGCTGCCTACGTACATGAACGAAATTTTCTTTTATTGAAGCTGTTGTATATAGCACTGCCATTAAAAAAAACCTTTTGAAATATTTCTGTACACATAGTCTTAAGGTATAAGCCTGTCTCTGTGTTTATGTGTACACACACCCCCCATGCTGTATTATTTTTGCTACAGAGATATTTATGCTAAGTCCTCATATTAAATGCATATTTCTATGTGCCAATTGATTCTAGCAGCCTAGTGGCCTCTATTTAAATTTCCACGACACATGCAAGTAGGAGAAACATCTTAACCACAACCTGTGAAAATGTCTTGCTCTTTCTTGCACTAGAATACATATCTTCAGATGCACTGGCTCAGCAGAAATGTAGTGCTTGTGTAGCTGAGCACCTGTAAAGCTTTTATGGGAGTGCATGGACCACCAGCAGGTTTTTATTCTTCTCTGGTTCCCCATGTGCACAACATCTCCAGCCAGGCCATCACCCCCCATCATCATATGTGGAAATTGTCCAACTCTGATGAGGTTGGACAGTGAGATGAGAGCCCACCTAATGTCTTCAGAATCCACATTGTCCATGTTGGTAGAGAGAGGGAGAGGCTTACTAAACTCACATGGCAGCGAGCAGCTCCCAGCTATTCATAAACAGCATTAAGAGACCTCATCCTTTAAAAATACAGGACACAAATTATCGATAGGCGCGCTAATGCATTCCTAGGGCTTAAATGAAACATCTAGGAAAAGGCAATGAAATTCAGATTCCTTGGCAGAGCAGATTTAAATTGCAGCTTAGTTCGTAATGCTGACCATTGAAGTTTGCTTCATTTTAGTGTTGCTAGACCATGTACTGTGTGTAAAGACAATTAGCAGAGCAGAGAGAAAAGCAGCAGATGCTAGAGATGCACAGTTAGATGACTCATTATGTCATGAAGAATCTCACTTTCAGAAAAGTGAAAAGGTTGGTATAAAAAAAAAAAGGAAAAGGCTTGAGTAGCCCAAGTAATTATTAGAGAAATAATTTGAAGATTTCAGGAAAAAGTAGCAGAAAAATCAGAATCTTGCATGCGTTTGCCTGAATTGCAGAGGAGAAACACAGATGTATGCGATGGACACCCAATTTGCCCTCCCACTCCTGCCTTTTCTTTCCTTTAGGATTACGTGGCATGTTCTCTGTTGAACCAAAACAAAGTGTCTTTTTACATTTACTAAGTCTTTAAAAACTCCTCCACTGATTATCTACTCCAAGGTAACTAAAAGAAATTATTTAATAGCAGCTTCCTGAAGGCTTTGTGATGTGTGCATATTTTACATCAGTCTTTCAATCTAACAAGACTAACTACAAGCAAGCATTTGCCATTTCAAAGATTTATTCTCACTTGGTGCATGTAAGGTAGAAGGCAGGTCTCATGAACCAGGCGGCTCCTGTTCTCAGAAGCACTCTCATCAACCCTTAGAGTTCTCTTTTGTTGCCTTAAAAACAAATGTAATTTGTCTTTTCTCTTGTCAATCTTATCCGTGAATTTGAAGCTAAATGAAGTATCAATCTGTATGACATCACTTCACTGACAGAGAATTAAGCATGTGAAAAATGCCGGGCTTTTCCTCTGCAGAAATTCAGTTTTGCCTAAAACCCACTATGGGTATGTAATATATGTATGCTTCTGCAAAATCTTATTTGAGAGACAACGTTCATAGTGTATGCACTAATAAAGTGACAAAAGATTCAGCAATGTCAAGTCCTGTAAACAAACCACTCCAGGGAAGTAACATTAACACATAATTGTATGTTTTTACCATGTCAGACCTGTCACGAAAAATAACTTGAATTGTGATTACAGTAATTAATTTTTCCTCTGCCATTTGAAACATGCAAACTTATTATGGCAATGAGGATGATAGATTCTGGTCTGCCATTTTAGCACATTTCCATATGAAGAATTTTTACCAAAAGATGTTAACAGGATGAGATCTACACATAAACGTATCTTTATATAAAGCCACTGCCTTTACATTAAGACCTGAAGGTCTTGAAGGGAAAAACAAAAGTGGGTAAGATTAGGCAAAAAAGATAAAGCAAAACAGAGATTTGGTCCCCCGAATCAAGCAGGTGTAGAAATCACAGTGCTGGAAAAGTGGTTTGTGGGGTATGGTGCCAGTTTGAAAAGGTAGAATAGATGTCATTTTTCTGTCTGCTGTTGCAGTCCCCAAAATTCTGTTATTCTGACCACCATCTTCGCTTCATTATTGCTGCATTAACACTGTGTCCAGGGTTGTGAGTGGGTGGCTGAGCTTCCAGTTTGGTGGCATTCCTTCTGTTTTGAAGCGGAAATTTCTATGCCTTGACATATAACTTCANAAAAAAAAAAAAAAAAAAGAAGGGAATAAGGGAAGAAAGGAAGAAGGAAAGGTACTGGTTCAGCTGTCAGGAGACTATGACAGTGCTGTTACCAGAGGCACCTATATAGGTGCACTTATGCTGTGTGGCTTTAAAATAAGCCGGAGGGGTTCCTTCTTTGCCGCCACCCCTTTCCCCAAGTCTCGCGCTCTGCCTGCCTGATCCCATCCGACAGTAGAGCTGATACCACACTAATCCCCGCAAGTTTGGGACTAATGAACTAACTGCTGGGCTGCCGCCACGGAGCTTGGTCCCAAACTATACTGTACTTCACACTCGATTTATTCTCCAGATGGCGAGACTGCGCGGCCCCGCCGCAAGGGACCACCTCTTCCACTGGAGTGTAAAAGTGGACGGATGTTGTTTTCTTTGCAGATTTGATAATTCAGAGCTAGGAACTCGTGAGAATGGTTAGTTATTAGGTTTAATGGGTGCCAATCGAGACGGCAACATGCGTATTCCCATCTTTAATTTCAGTGTCTGGGTGTCTGGGTGGCGGTGGATTTCTCAGCGATGCTGCGTCACTGAAACCTTTATCTTCTCCAGTTGGCGTAGCTGTGCGTGGTAATGAGCATCTTCCCGTGTCCTCCTCAGAGTCAAACAGAAGGGATGCTAAAGCAGCCACCCTGACCAACGTTGTTTTTTTCCCAGTGGGTTTTCTAGAACGTGTTGCAAATTTAGCGTATTTTAATAATTTCACTGTTTACTATGAAGATCTCTGTTGCCCTTCTTTCTTGATCAGAAAGAACCCAACCCGTGTGGGACCCAATGGGGGTGCCACCATCCCAAGCTACCTGGGGATGGAATCGTTTACTTAACGATCAGGTTTATTTCTTTTTCCGCTGTTCATTTGTGAGAGAGTATTATCCAATGCTGTAGTTCTTGTGTGAAGAACAGGGTAAATAATTTCTTTCACGGTTCCTTAAAAATTCTAGTTTGAGCTTTCTTGGCAGAGACTTTGCATAGTATTTGGAAAACATGCTTATTTTTGCATCTAGTACTATACAGAAATTATTATATCAAGGATGACTGTTTTCTCTACTGTTACAATGTTTACCTAGCTCAAAATTTCACCTTTTGCTTGGAGCCTGCAGTAAGAATAGCATCTATGTTTCCCTGCATAATAAGGCAGAATGGGCTCTCCCTTTCCTCCATGTTTTTAGTACATTTAGACGGAGGTTTTAGTACATTTTTTTATTTACCCATGAAATGTTTTATTGGAAGCCTGGGTGGGGACCTGATACACCCCACTAACATCAATGGGGTTTTCTCCGTGGTAGGAGGCGTAGGCACTGAGTCAGCCCCCTCACGAGCTCTTTGGCAGCCAGGTCCTCTCAGTTTGTCCCACAATTAAAAACATAAATTGAATCCTGATGTGGAAACTGTAGTGACTAGAAGTATTTTATCATGGAAGGGAAACGTTTCCGTTGCTGGGGTATCTAGGCAGACAGATCTAAAACGAAGCGGTTCTAAGCAAATGCATCAATTCTCAACCCAACAGATGGCATGGGTGTGTTAACCAACATAGCAACATATTTTCTATTAAAATATGGGAAAAAACAACAACCCCCTCCCCATGTTTGTTGGTTGGTATAAATTCAGTGAAGTTGTTGGTTATTTTTGGGATACGTACCAGAGGGCTGCACATTTAGTTTATGTAAATTGATAACAGCAACAGCCTGTTAATAAGTGTTTTGTATGGAAATATACCTAGAAAGACACACGATCTGTCTTTTTTGGGAAGGGAGTTTGCAGCCTGAGGAGAAAAATAGCTAATGAGACCGTCTACTGCTCATTATTATAATCTGAAAAAAAATCATAACAAATTAGGCTGCAAGTTTGCTAGAGATGTGCCTTCAGTTGGAACTGGATGCTGCCTTAGTGGATAATTTGGGGAGATCTTTCTTTTGCAAATTGGATCAGTGTGTGCTGAAACGGTGATAATCTAACTTTAATTAAAAGCATAAATTGGTGCAGAGCGTGTTTTTAAGCTACCCCTCTGCATCGTATCCAGAAACTTTGAGGCCAGCCCTAGAAACCCATTACCCCTGGTCAGAGAAGGGAAACGTAGGGGATTTGTATTACCCGGTAATGGCATCATATGGTTTGGTTTACCTAATTCGGAAGAACCATTTCAGACGGCTGTGCGCCGGAGCTGTCTTCCAGCTGGACGTGTTTGTAGTAAACTGCATGCATCTTTGTGTGGCTTCCCTAATGGCCCCAGCCAGAGTCCATTCACAGCAGCTCGAACGTTTCGGGTTGTATTTTCCAGAGATTACCTCTGAACGTGCCCCTTGATCGCAGCACAGGGATGCGTGCATGTGCGCCTCGTTCCCGTCTGGCCGATTAACGGGCATATGCTCCCAACCTTCGGAGGAGCGTGGCTAGTAGCCCCAAGCTGAAGGCTGTTTGCTTCAGATTTCATTAACTTTCTGCTTCATTATTCCTTCCTTTTAACCGGTTAGAGCCATCGCTTGCTTTTCTCTAAACTTACCCTAATTATCAGGGGTCCCAGCCCTGTAAATCAGTACACTGCAGAGCTGTCTTAAACTGGCCTGGGAGACCCTGTTCTGATCAGACCTGACAACTGTAAGCTACTGTTCCCTCACACTGTTTAACTCAGACCACATTGGGAAACCGCCTCTGCCCCTCTCGCCGGCAGAGATTTGCATCCGTCTGGTTTAAATCTACTGTCATGTGCTGTCTCGCTGATTGGTATTAACCTGGATATTAACTTTGATGAGTTCTTTTTTCCCCCCGAGTTTGCCTGTTTTCTTCAAACCCGTCTCTATTCAGCAACTGCATATTGTTAAAGTCGTTCCTGAACCTCCGCGAGTCAGGAGCTTTAAAGTTTTATTAGCCCCATAAAATCTCTTCACAAATGAAATGACTTTTGATAAGTGTGCGTTTTGACAATGCAAATTTGTTAGGGGCTGTTGGCGAGTGGAAGGAATTTGGGGTTGAAACTGCAGTTGGCAAGAACCGGGGAGCCCAGAGCCCTCCTTTCCCCCACCCTTCCTCTCCAGGCCAAGAAACACGGGTTTTTTTGTAAAAGCGAGCAAATATTCTTCGTGCGGATCAACTATGAAACAGATTTGTAAGTTTGCATTTACAAAAATAGCAAAGGGCCATGGGAAGCACGTGTCTTTGGAGATTTTATTTTGTGCCAGCAGGAGAAGAGCTTTTTTATGTGGTTCAAGAAAAAATCTCCAAGTTATTTTGGCGTTGTTTTCAGGTGTGAGTTGTGAACTCTACCATGGGCTTGAATACATTTTGGATACATGGACAAAAGGAAGTTTTATATATTAAAACCAAAGAAGTAGATGCACATCTGCGCTTACTGGTGTCCAAGCAATATAGAGATTAATTACAAAAATTATTTGCTTTATGCGAATTTAATAAAAACAATTTTTGTGAGTGCAGACAGTTGATGAAACAGACTGTGGTTAGTATAAAGGTTTGTATTTGCTAGACACGTTCAGCACTAGTAGACACAAAAACCTTATTTGCTACAAGTGGTGGTATAGAGATACTTGGTCATAAACCCCGAGCATTTTATTTACCAGTTCTAAAGAAATGAGGAAGGTAAAATCGCGAGGTGCTGCTGATGTCTGCTTCAATACAAGTCCAAGAGTGACAGATATTTTGGGGACATCAATATACTGGCTTTCTAGCTTTTTCCTTGCATCATTTCAACACATTTTCTGCTCAGTACACTTTTCTGTCAATAGAAAATACATTTTCTTTTTCTTTTCTCATGCTACACATATATTGTAGAGAGAAGCAAGACTGACCATTGTGAAAACCCTTGAAGAGTTTGACTTTGGCCACGCCGAAAAGTGTGTGAGGATAAACTCCGTGTCCAGCGGCCTTGCAGAAGAAGATCTAGAGGTGCTTTTGCAGTCCAAGACCCTTCCCTCAAGCATGATGCTGCCAAAGGTTGAAAATGTTGAAGAAATAAGATGGGTGAGTACCAACACCACAATGGATTTTGACTGAAGCTGATGTGCCAACTTCATACAGGCGCAAAGGTGAAGACTCTGAGTTATGAGGAAGGCTGCAAATACCATGTAATGTTGTTGTTTGGCTTAAGGTAACGGGGAAATGCATCCACTTAAATGTGTGTAGGATGTGCTGTATAAAAAGCATACGTGGAACACCTTGCATTTATAAAGAAAACCAGGTTTATTTCTCCCACGGTCAATGAAGAATCGATACTGATGTCAGAGTATATTATCAAAAATAGAAGCATAAGTATCTGACTCTGACTGTCCTAACAAGCAAAATTGCTGTCTCTGTCCGTGATCCTTAGTTATGTGCGTTGTAAGCAGGAGATGGGGAAACCATGTTAGCAACATATGAAAAAACGGGTTGGGGGGGAGGTCACTCCTTGGGGCAACTGGAGGAACAAACAGGAAGCTTTTAACTAGTGTTTTTAATTAGCACAGATATTATTTCCTGAACAGTTCCCTATTTCTTCCTTTTTAATTGCTGACAGGTGTGTTTGTGTTTCACGACTGACTTTTCAGCCAATAAAAACCTGAAATGTAAATGGTTGGCATGTCAAATTACTTAAGAAAACTTTGAAATAGGTCTAATTATGCTATAATTGTTTTAATTGTCAAGAAAGGGGGAACGTTTGTTTATATACACCATTATTGCTGTAACATGCCAGTAGAGGAATAACGCTTAATTATTCACGTCTATATTTTTTGCATACCACTAGCCGAGCAGCTAGCACGCGTGCAAGCTGTGATGAAAGGCAGGCAGAGGTATTAGGATCTATTTTAATCTCAGCATCTTACCTTGATCAAACCGTTAAGATCAGGCGTGAGCACAGAACTGAGCAAATAACGTTGGGTACGTGACGAGCCCCGGCCGTTCCGTGGCACTGCCCCTTCAGCCTCCGCCACTCACGGTGGAAGGTACGCCATCCCCTTCCACCAACATTTAATTAAATTAACCGGAGTATACCTCTCAGGGTTTACAGCCATGTAAGTGTTAGACATAACTTGTCAGTAATGAATATTCATGTCCCCAAAATGGCAGGGTCCTTGCTGCCACCAAGTCGGTTTTGTGGGGAGGTGGGATGAGGGGGGGCTCTTTGTCCCCTCGTCCCCTTCCACCTTCCCTCTCCCTAACTTTGATTTCCGTCGCAGAAAACAAGCCAGCCCAAACAACTCCAACCTCCTGGTCTGCCTTTCGCTTCCCTCTCACTTTGCCCAATCTTTGCACACAAAGAGCGGGCTCTGCTTAACTCCTCTGCCTTTTTTTCCCAATCCTCCCAAAATTTACTCTGGCGTGATTTTTTTCAGCCTCCCAGAAGCTGTTTATTTCCCCCCACACATACACACACCCCCCTTCATTTTTATTTATGTGCAGCAGAAAACCTGGAGGCTGATGCACAACTAAAAGATGGGCTTACTTGTTTTCTTTTGTGTGAGAATCTCTTGCTTTCCTTTTGTCCCTAGTGTGGGTACTTGTTTGACTGGCATGGCTTATTGGACTATAACAAGCGTAACTCTCCCTCCTTTGTGGCGGGACAATTCTCCCACAAATCCCGACCAGTGTGCATTCTTCCCGACACACTATTGGGTGTGCACTGGAATTGAAAGAATTGCTGAGGCCTTGCTACTTCATCCCCTCCCCAAGCTTTGTGGGTTTTTTTTCCCTCCGCCTTCTTTTTTTTTTTTTTTTTTTCCTTCCCCCCTTTCTCCCTGAAATGAACCCTTTACCAGGCCGGAAACATTTAATCGTCTCCTTTTGAAAAAAAAAAAAAAAATTAATTGAAACTTCTCCACACGTTACCTTTTGTCTTGGTGCTTATTGCAAATTTTTTAAGAGGGACAGGAAGGGAAACAATATTTAATTAAACACGCTTCTCTCTTTGTGTGTGTTTACCTTCAAAACAAAAGATAGCAGAAGTCCCAGGAGAGTGACTTAAAATATTTTAAGATAAAAGAAGAGCTCTATGGCTTTAGCTTACACCTAAAATATAAAACATAAACACAGTAGCGCTTTTTACTCTTTTTCTTTCACATAAAAAATAAAAATCAGGTAGGAGTCTTAAGAATATATGCTGATGCCGCTGTATTACCTCATTTTCTGCGTTTGTCTGGATGGAGTTTACTATTTTCCGTCAGTGCAGTACCTGTCATACTGTACACTCACACGTGTGAATTGCATTGATTGGGTTTTTTTCTTCTTGCACATTCTTGGGTGGAATTCTCTTCTCCAAAGAAAAGTTACAGAGAGGGCCATGGTGACGATGCAAAGCAGGGATGGGAAGGGCAGAATTCCTCATCAAAGAAAGCTGTGATTTATTTTGGCCTAATTGTAAAGTTACTGCAAATTGCTGGAAAGCTTTTTTTCAAGATCTGGGTGATTAGATTTTCCTTCTTTTGGGGAGGGGCGGTGGGGGGAAGCTAAAAGGGGAAATAACACCTCTAATCCAGCTTCTGGTAAATAGGCTGCCAGCTTTTAAAATGAGTTTCCTTTCTATTAGTCAGAATATTATGCTAAGCCTTAAGCATTAGTTTTTTATGTTGCCATAGCAGCCTTATTCCTGCAGGGTTGTGACCTGCGATGATTACAGTACAAAGCTTATAGGGTCTTGAAACCCCCTTTGAAGATGAAAAGTCTTTGATGGTTTATATTTATGCAAATCTCTTAGATATGATTTACCCAACTGAGACTGAATGGAGAGATGATTAAAATTCCCTTTCCTTTGATATCCATTAATAGTTGAATATTCCTTAAATTTAAAATATATGCATATGTTATTTTTGTCTTTATTTACTAACATATTTTTGCCTTACCTGCGATATGTTTATCTCTGCGTAAATTACTCAATCTGGACAGACATAATAGATTTACAATATAGGGCTGAGGGTTTTTTCCCCCTTTTTTTTTTTTTTTTTTCCCTTTTGAAAGGGGAAAAATCTGTGCAAGAGCTTTTGTATGTTTCCAGATGATAGATTTTGGAATTTGGGCTACCCCACTGGCAGCTCAGAGCTAGCTGTGAACTGGTCTCATGGAAAAAATTGGCAAGCTTTGGTCTTCAAAGAATTAAACTTCCTTTTTAAGGCCTTCCTAGGTAAGCTAAAAAATTATGAAGAAAAGCCTATTGAACAAAAGGGTAACGGTGCCGTAATGAATAATACGGATGCCACTTAGAAGGCTGGGGAGCACTTCCAGTGATGGCAGTGCTGGACCTGAAACAAAACCGGACCTCAGGTACAGCAGCACTTCATTGTTTTCCAGGGTCGGCGGATTTGCATTTCACTAAGCCAGGGTGAGAGGTGCTAAGCCTGGATTCTTTTTTTTTTTTTTTTTTTCTGCAAACCGGCCTCCAAACTTAGAAATGTATGGGAATGCTGCGGTTTCCAATCACAGACCTTATCAAAAGCTGGATTAATTTTTTAAATTATGGTTTTGGGGTGGGAAGGGGGTGTTGTTACAGCCAGGTGAAAATTTAACGGGTTATATATACATGGAGACTGTTCATTTTTTTTCCTCTCTCTGATAGCTCATACTGTCTAGTTTTAGTTTTCAGACAAATTCTTACATCACCTAAAAGGCCGAACACTTGCAGAACCAATGAATTTTATCCCCTTTGTGGAAACTGCAGTGGGCTTGCTCAATTTTAAGGTAAGCAGGTCTTGAAGTGTTCATATTTTGCCATCTCAGCAAACTAGGATCAGCAGAATACTACCCAGTCTCCCCTAATTTCTTCAAGGAAGAACGGTTAAAAAATACTAAAAATGTCGTTCGACCCCCTAAAACCTTTGTACGCTTAACTCTCATGCTTGCCTTGTAAAGGCCTTCATAAATTCAAAATATTTTAGTGACAGAACAGTGCCAGATAGTCCATGCCAAATAACAAAACCTCTCTGCGTTCCTCTTATCATTTTTAACACACTTGGAGTGGAAACGGGCTTCTCCAATGATTTGAAACACTCACAGTGTTGCATAAGGCTATTTAGAAGCTATCAAACTCGACTTTTGGATAGTATTTATTAGAACAGAGAATTAATCATCATTTCAGTATTGCTAAACTGGCGTCTTTGTAATGATTTCTACTGATAACGTTACAGCCAGATTTCATGTTATCTTTTTGCTACGTGTATTATTAGGGTGTGTAATCTATGATTAGAATTAACTGAAAATAGCAAATATCTGAAGAACACATGTCTTTTTTTTAGGATAATTTCAGATCAAATCTTATTTTTAAAAGTGCATTTTAATATAAATTACTGCCCAGCCTTTACTGTCGAGTCCAGGTTTTTCAGAAAGGCAAGGCAGCGTGATAATGAAACGCAAGATCCCGTGCGTGCACCAGGAATTCAGCCTTCCCCTCCCAAGCTCTAAGGGAAAAGTTTGGGACCAGCTGAGGACACACACATCAGAAGTACCTCCAGAAGTACCGGCAGGCCTCACAGGCAGCCTGCTCTTTTGATACAGCCATTTATCTTATCACGCGTGCTAACCTATCTGGGAACAGCGTAAAGCAGAAACCAAACAGACACGCTCCTGCCCAGTGTGTGCGTACACAGAATTAAATCATATTTTAAACCGGCTGAGGTTTTTCTTCACCTGCAGTATTTTACAGCGGAATTTTTAATATCGCAGTTCCTGATGCTGGCAGGAGACTTGCCTTTTAAAGTGCTCTTTTAAAGAATAATTTCTTGTCCAACCAGCTGCCAGAAAAGAACACCCGTTAGTAGAGCTGGTAATTACGTCTGTCTCTGTCCACGTAGCTCAGCCTTAAAAAATAGTAATATTAACCAAACATCGATATAAATTAGTAATATTTTGGACATGCACTTCTTCACAGAATAACTACAGCTGCAAAAATTTTATTGCTTTCAGTTTGATGCTTTTCTGCAGCACTTGTTGCGTTTTTAACTCCCTTAGCTAGTTTTTAGTTACGTGCAGCAGAAGACTTGAGATTGGCAATCCTATAAGGAATCCTTATATCCTGCAAGGAATCTACAGCCATTTTAAACTGTTCATAGCATTTATTTAATGAAAGAGATTCTGACCTTTATTTCTGTTTCTCACGTGGATATATTACATGTCACGTTAATAAAATTTAATAATTTTTGTTTGTTGTTAAGCCATATTTGACAAATGTTTGGTTTCATATTGTTACGTAAATATCTGAAGTAGAGATCACAGGAATTCCCAGGGCATTATGTCAGCAAGAAAGCAGGGAATCTGTTATGATGTCCTGTATTTGCACGGTCCAGGCATACAGGTGCTTAGGGAAAGAGAATGTTTTCTCTTTCGCTGAGTCATTTTAAAGCACCGTGTGCTGGGTCGAGCACCTACAATGGCTTTGCTTGATAGGAGCAATTTTAGCCAAAGGATTTTGGTAATGCCAGGTTGCTGTAATATCCTCTGCAGTCTCTCTGCGTCCTGCATTTCTGTAGAAATTAATACTCTGTTCTCCTTTGAAGGCTGTGTGTGAAGAAGCACTGAGAGCAGGAGCCCAGGTTGGCTTTCATTTGGACGCAGTCGTCTTTGGAGGAGAGGATTTCCGTGCCAGCATAGGTTGTTACCTGTGTGTTTACTACAAATGTTAACGTATGGCACTGGCATTGGAGAAGCCCAATGTCATTTATGGCCATTGCTTCTCTGACAGCAATAATTAAAGCAATCACAATGCTTCATTCTGCGTTTTACACTTTCACTTTTCTCCTTAATTTTTCTCAATGTGGACTCCATCACCAGGACATTAAAACAATGTGTCTTATAGGGCACTGACACTTTCTTGTGCTTCTTGCCATACAGTACCAAAAATTAGGGGAAAAAAAAAACCAAAAAGCAAAACCTGTTGAATTGCTGAAATTATTAAAAAATACAATATCTATAAGAGATATGCACATGCTTCTAAGAACTACATTTTAAAGTCCTAAAATTCTGGCGTCTGCTTTATCACAGTTTTGCAAACAATTAACATTCAGGCTTTTGAGATCATGCACAATTACTCACCCATTACATTTACTTTCTTAAATTTACTTTAAATATGTCCCACATCAATACAGCGATACATTCACATGCAAGCACTACTAGTCTTCCTCAAAAATAATAAGTATTTCAAAATATCTTATATGAGAGGCCACTTAGCTTCTAATTAATCAGATTTGGTTTAAAGATAGTGCAGAGCTATCAACATTTCAATTAAAAATCAGTACATTAATGTAAAAATTAGCATTGTTTTACTAAAATATTCCCCAAGGAAAGGGAACGTATTATTTTTAATTTTTTTTCACATCAGCCTTCACGTGAGCCCATTGCCTAGCTGGTGTCCTGTGAGCGCATGACGTCTCGTGAATACTTTTGCTTCTTCTCAGAAGCCATCGACCATCATTTTTCATCCAAATACTAAAGCTTAAATACTCAGCTTAGGACATCAGTTGTGACAAGAATCACAACCAAGGAAAGTGCAATTCTGTTCTCAGTGTGAATTTTTTAACCATTTGGTTGTACCCAATATATGAATTTGCATAAAGCTTTACTTGCTGAAATGTTTCTCGCTGTATGTACAGTAAATAATATAATTAAATAATCACTTCATGTTAGTCCTAACTCCACAGTCCTTGCCAGCCAAAACTTCCACTGACCTCAGGCTTACAACTTCTGAACTGAATCAAAATCTAATTTTTACAGGGTATAAGGTATTTAAAAAGAGATGTATTTATTTATTGCTAAAGAAGCTATTTTTTTTCCTCATAAGAGTATTATTTTGACAATATAGCCTTGCACCCCTCTTTTGTTTTCTAAATTCATTAACTGAAATCTCAAACTTTTCTTTTTTTTTTTTTTTTTTTTTTTTAATACACGGGAAATATTTAAAATAGAAAGGTTTCAAACACTCTTGACAACTTTTCTTTGTTTTCATTGCTTTTGTAGGTGCAACGAGCAGTAAGGAAGCTCACGATATTTTATACGCCAGGCAAAAAATAATAGTCACAGCAAAGGCATTTGGCCTTCAAGCAATAGACCTTGTTTACATCGATTTCCGAGATGAAGATGGTCTCCGCAAGCAATCAAGAGAAGGTGCCTCTATGGGATTCACTGGTAGGGCTTTCTGCCTGCGTCCCAAAATAATGCATAGCAGCTTCAATTTAAATATATTGCTCTGTGAGTTAGACTCTGGGTTTATTTCAGCTCATTTATTGACAGACTCAGTGATATCAAGCTCTTCCGTGTTTATTAGCACCTTTAAAATTGGGGCTGGAAATTTTGCCTCAAAAGTCACCGGCTGCTTTTTAAAACCACATCCCATGAAGCGTGTGACTGTTTATGAAGAGGAGTCAGGGTAGAGGCGGTGCAGTGATTTCTTCCGTCACAGAGCATGGGAAAGGCGATACTGTACTCTGTGATAGCCACTCTAGAATTGCTTTTTAAAATATTTGGATCCCTTACCCCCTTTTTTTTTTTTAATGGCAGTTGTTAAAAAGTACTTTTTGGGTGAAGTTGAGAAGCAAATCTCCTATGCTAACTGCAAGGGGAAAGTTATTTTCTTATTATTTCCTTTGATTTGTTTTTCGTCCCCTGGCTCCCCTCCCAGTAAGTGCCGGTGACACCTACGGGTATTGGCAGACAGCAAGAGCAGCAGGATCTTTGCCCCAGCGTCCTGTAAGGCAGCCTGTTACCTTGTGATTGGTGTACCAGATCACTCGGACACCCTGGTGGGACAGTGCAGCCACCAAAAGATTGGGGTTTTGCAATAGAAATCAGCCATTTGACACCTGTATTAGAGAATTCTAGCATACAGGACCAACATTTTACGTTATCTGTCTCTGGCCATCATTCAGGCTATACATACACTAATAGTACCTCTCACAGGTTTTTGTTACCAAAGGTGTGGGTCCTGGTGATGCCATCTAGCAACCTGTATTTTTACAGCTGATGGTATATGGTATCTTAAAGCACCAAGCAAAATAATGTAGTGAACCAAGGGTTCTTTTACACAACCTTGACGTGCCAGTAAGCGAACAGGGATCAATGCTCTTCGGCGCAAACTCTGCATTACTGTCTGCTGAGTTTCCACTTTTGCAAAAGGAAACCTTGTTTGGGCGGCAAAGCAGTTACCTCCTCACAGCTACATTATCGACGTCCACGTGGACTTCTGCCCTTCACTCGTCTGCAATTGAAGTGGGGAAAAAAGAATAGAGCTCCTGAATGGCAGCACCTGCTGATGGCTACCTAATCTCGACCAATATTTCCTAGCTTAAGGAAAGGCTTGATTCTTGAAAAAAATTTCAGCATCTGAACCTCCTGTTGACAGAAGATGGAGTTGCAGATGCTTGGCACCTTTGAGAGCACTCTTTTTTGAATACTTAATGTACATTTAAATGCTTAACTCAGGCTGCCGGTTTTGGAAATTTATAAATGCTCAGCATAAACAATGTGAATGGTGATTTGGACTCCGCTGACTTTATGGTGGAAATTGTCTGACATCAGGATAGGGTCCAGATAAGAGACAAATTAAAAGGTTATATGTGGCAATTTAAGGCATCAAGTGAATTTCTATCTCGTCCATAGAGGTGTCCTGCCTTTCCATATGAGGAGTAAAGCTCTGTAAAAGGTACAGACTTCATTAAGGTGAACTCACAGCCCCAGCTGCCTTTCCACAACTATCATCAACCTATTTCCAACATCCAGCAAAACAGCCTGACAATCAGCCCAACCATAATTAAAGACAGAGTAATACTGACTTTTCTGATCTCGTGGCCAAAATAAAATAAAATAAAATAAAATAAAATAAAATAAAATAAAATAAAATAAAATAAAACAAAACAAAA
>VZRU01014666.1:27199-47402 GCA_013398155.1 Pedionomus torquatus | reverse complement strand
GAATTTTTTATACAGCTTGGAAAAATTAAAAAAAAAAAAAAAAAAAGATACTGATCCAAAATGTTTCACTTTTTCTTTTGTTTCTTTTGCTTTAAGTTTATTTAATGTTTTTATAACCTTGCTTGTTTTGATTAAAATAAAATGCCATTTCAAAATGAAAAGCAAAAATAGTTTTTTCCAAAACTATAGTAATGAAACATTTTAACATTTTCAATTGAATATTCATCACAGAAAATTGCAAACGAGTCTTAGCTTAATCCATCACGTTGTATAAAGCAGAAGTCTGCAGATCATTTTTGCCACTGCTCTGGTAATGTTAGACTAAAATACTGAAATGTTGCCTTAATAACAAGTTCAAAACACACCATTCCTGTTACTTTTAAATATTTAAGATCTCTTCCAGCTACTTTTTCACAAAGAATCAAAATCATTGAAATCAACAGGAATAAAATGAGCTGAGGCTTCCAAATTGCTCTCTTACACATGTATTTGCATGCATAGGGCCAAATTCATCACCCTCAAAACTAGTGCAAATCGAGAATATTCAGCAAATCCTTCAATTTCCCCATATTCAGACTTAGACTCGTAGAACCGGCCTAAATATTATCAAATATGTTCACTCAAGATTAAACGAGAAAAATAATATAAGATTTTGCCAGCTATGTAGTTACTATTGTGATCCTTGTTACTTCTTGTAGCCAAGTTTTCTTTTCCAGTTATTTTATAAGCAGCCTGTTTTTTCTTCAGTGATGCTGTTTACTTAAAATCAAATGTTTTCAAATGTAATTCAGCCAAATTAATAGGTCCTTGATATGTATATTTAATTTTTTTTATATATATATATTTTTTTTTTTTAATTTTTTTTATGGGAAGGGACAGTATATATGTATGTATTCACACACCCATGCATACACAGCCAGCAAGACATTTTACGACACCAGAATCCGTGGACTTTAGGTCAGTCCGTTGCCCATATAAATGGTTATCAGTTTTAGGAATGTTTATGTAAAAAATTAAGTAAATGTTACCATAAGCTTTAACAGCTGACTTAGTTATTATAGAAAGTCCTGTGCTACATGCTGAGAAGCCAGATATAAATACAAACCACTATAGGTTTCCTCTCTCTTTGCAGTCTTTTGTAGAAGACTAAAATGACACCATCATACAGTTACCTAAAAGACTTGACAGGTATTGATTTAAAACACGATATATCAAGTGGTACTGTAAAAAGGATTTCATGGTCATAAATTTTAATGTCTTCCAATTTTGCACTCTCTCAGTAACTTGTCAATAACAACCATTCTGTTTAAAATATTTGCTTCATTCCTGCATGGCATTATGTCTGTTATATAGTTATTTGGATACATAATCTGTAACAAAAATCAACCGAGTGCTCTACAACAAAAGTTAGACTCTGCTATCTGTAAATTGTTCGGCAGTGTTTTGATGATAAAAAGTGTAGTTTACTGCTACAGGTATCACTATCAAAACCATTTTTTTTTTTCAGAAATGCATTATACTTTAAAAAAAAATCATATACATAAATATTTTATTTTTGTTATAACTACAGACTGACTTTAAATATAATTTAAAATATATTCTACATTTTCCCCTGAAATTTAGGGACCCTAGGTTTTTGTGGGAATTATTTGTACACACTTCAATTTTCGAATTAGTAGTTTAGCTAGGGAAAATTTATTATATTATAAATCAGGAAGATCATAATCTTATTAATGGTAACATTTGATCAAACTTACTAAAAAATCTTAGATTAGACCTTACATAAAACACATTAGTTAAGGAAATTTGCCTTATGTAATTTCTTTCAAAAAAATATAGTTCTTACCGAGCTTTAAACTTTTTATAATTTTTAAGCTATTTTTTAAAGAGCTACTATACTAAGATTCCAAACTGGATACTTGGATGCCCGTAAAATCACAAATTAAGGGTTTGTTTGATAGGAAATAAAATTGAGCTATTTATGGCTTTTTAGCAAAGGGTTGTAGCAACCCTAAAAAATTACTTTTTCTTTGCTCATTAAATGAAGTAGATGGTGCTGCTGCATCCCCAGATCTTGTTTGTACTCCAGGTTACCACTCAGACCCCGCGCAGCCTGAGAAAAATAATCCGGGAGAGGGGGTGGGGTGGGTGTTTGCTGTGGCTATTTCATTTAAAATAGGTGACTCTCTGCGGTCCCGCCTGAGACTTCTTATACCGAGCGAGGGGCTGGTTTCTAACGTGTGACTGGCTCAATGTCAGTAAGGACACGGGAGTGGAAACCTCCTTAGATCCTGCCGCTTCAAACTTTTCCTTGCATGCAAAAATCTGGCTCCCGCGAGAGGCTGCAGCCTGCGGCAGTGATGGGATGGGACTTCACGGGAGGGGATGGGATGGGATGGGATGGGATGAGAGGGCTGTGGGACCCTCTGCGTGTGGGAGACTGCTCACTTGGTGGCAGGTTTGCGGGAGCGGGCTCATCCCTCCAACGAGTGAGTTTTGTGAGAGGAGAAGTCATTGATTCCGCGGGAAGCTGGGAATTACAGTAGCCGCCTCTCTGTATTACACCACTTTGAAACCAAAGTGCAGAAATCGCACCAGGCTGTGAAATTCCCATTAGAAATGAACTAATAATGTCAAACGCTACACTTTTAAAACTGTCAAACAAATTAGATATGTGTTTGTTTTAAGGTGGCTAAATACAGTGACAGATTAAAACGGATTATGTGGCTGTCTATTCACGTTTGAAAATCTCTAGTAAAAAAAAGGCAACATCTATTTTTATTTTCTTAACGTATATTGAGACAAGAAAGGATTAAAAAAAAAAAAAAAAGTGCTTCGTAAAACTTCAGGGCACAGCTGGTAGTTGTTTAATATACCGGTGAGTAAATAAATACGCAGCCTTCCTGAGCTGCTAACTATTGCAACAACAACCGTTTAAACAACGTTTAGGATTTTATGATGCTAAGCCAATAGTGAAAATTTAGGGCACGATCCTTAGGTGACCGGTAACTTTTCAGTCCTACAAATCTCTTCCCACCATCTTCAGATCTCATTATCTGAGCACATTTTAATATAACTTATTTATGCGTGGCTAGAGCTGCTATTTATGTAGTTACATTCAGCAGTGCATTATACTTAACTGATATTGACTGCCCCAGACAAAAAATTGCACCTGAAAGGATGGCGAGATTGAAATGGGGAGGAAGGGGGAAGAACTGGGGGTTCTGCCAAATGATATCGAATGCAAGGCTAGCTCGAAATATTTTTATTCTTAAAAAAAAAAAAAAATCCGGTAAAAGACTATCTGCCTGTTGTCCAGTTTAAAAAAATAAAAGAAACCAAGTAAAATAATTAGTTAAAGAACAAGAAAGTCTGTGAGGCATATGAGAGCCTCAAGTGGTTGGAACATTTTGCTTGAACATCTGTTTGTCGATGCATGATTCTGGTGTTATTAATCTTCTTTGTAGGTAAGCAGGTGATTCACCCCAACCAAATTGCTGTTGTCCAGGAACAGTTCTCTCCGAGCCCTGAAAAAATAAAGTGGGCACAGGAACTGATTTCTGCTTTTGAAGAACATCAGCGATTAGGCAAGGTAAATATTTTGTTAATGTGCTGTAGTGGAAACCGAATTGGAATAATATTTAAGATTTAGAAAGATTGGTGATGGGTCTTTGCCTTTATCTTACGAAGTGTGCTGTGCCTGAGAGTAGTGCTCCCGAAAGCTGTGTCTGGGTAGACTGCGGAGTGTATATTTATTATAAATGTGTCACTCCCCGATATATTTACAAATAGACCGGCTCTCTTTGTCTCCCCTCCCTGTTTTAACTAGAATTCTTTGAGTACACAGCCTTTTGAGTACCTGCGTATATCTACAGCCTGGGTGAATTAAAACCGCTTCTCCCATGTGCCGCAGGATCGGAGTGCTACTGTCATAGGCAAATATTTGGAACCAAAATACAGGTAGCCTGGCAGATGACTCGAGCTACTTGTGCAGGCATCGTTGATGGAAAGAAATAAACACGTTAAGAAGTCTTGGTTTTCTGAAAAGAAAGGTCTGCTTTGGTAAAGCTGTTTCACTTTTGGGGGTTTGACGCAGCAAACGTCCCTAGGAGCGAGTGGATTTACTTTTGAGCAGAACTGCTTGCAGATTGTGGTTCTTAATCATTAAAAATGGGAATGTTTTATGTACGTTCGTACCAATTGCTGGACCTGAAATTTGGATAGAGGAGAAAGCAAATTAACACTAGAATATGATTGTTCCTAATTTAGTGCATCATTGAGTCTCACGTTTCCTGCTCTGTGGGTTTCTGCTATGTAAATATTGCGGTGGTGATGCACAATCTGTCTCCACTTTGTGCCAGTAATACTTAAATTAGGGGTCGCCTGAAGGAAGATTTTATGCTAGTTGCGGCATTGTCAGTTAATTATCTTAAAGGTTATTTGCTATAATCCAGTTTGCCTCTTTTTGAAAGGAGAAAAAAGGAAAAAAAAAAAAAAAGAAACAAAGAAGAAAAAAAAAAAAAAAAGTTGCCACTAAATACGTTTATCTTAGTTGCAGCCAAGCCCGGGCTAGTTAAAAACCAAAGTCCCCGGGTCAGAACGGGGGGTGCAGATGAGTGGGAAGGGGTCGCATGTGCTCGTGTGGCATTCGAGCATTCGATAGTGAAGCTCCTATCTAAGACTGTGCACAGGGTCTCACTTTCTCCGGTGCTGTATCAAGGTTTTCTGTACGTTTCTTCGCTTTCTGGTGGGTAGAAATAGATCGGGGTGCATGCCTACCCTGTTCCCCTGCATTGCTGAGGCTGCAGGTGTTGTGCATTAGAAATGCTAAAGAAAGTTGAAGCAGAAATGATGCTTTCATCTCAGGGTAAAAGTGTGACTAGGTGTTTGCTATCTCTCTGCCCTTCTCTTTGCTAGGCTATCGCATCCCTTCTCTGCTACCTGGGTGTTTCTGGTGGGTCCATAACTACAGTATTTGGGTGAGCAGGTATTTCAGGGGCACTATTAGGATGCTGTATGCCCTTATCTCTTTTGTTCTGTTCCCTCGATTTTGAGATGTAGCTGTCTTCACACAAACAATTTAGAAATAGAAAACGTATGACTGGTTTTGCCCATTATTCCAATTTACAAAGCTTGGCTCTCTTACAAAAGGCATCATTATACATGTTCTGCTGGTGCAAATGTGTGGGCAGGTATATGCAGACAGAAAAAAGTCAAACGACACACTCAGATGAATATTGTTTATGGTGTGTATAATACTATTCATTCAGCTGAATTTAGTGTCACAAACTCATCTGAGGAATACCCCTGCCATACGAACAACCAACCGGTGAGGACACTGGACCAAATCTAACTCTTGTCCCAGTATCACACAATCATGAAGCCAAACGTTTAATATTGAAGAATTCTATATTAGGCGAGCATTAGTATTTGGATTTGTTTTGAAGCTGTACTTTACTGACATAATGCTGGTTTCTTGCTTATATCACCCATTCAGGGGAATTTTGGTGAGTACTGTTTTTTTCCATAAATGCTTTTAAAATAGGTTCTGAGCTTCTATAATCAGCTGCAAGAACAGATTTGCTGAGGGTTGTGTGGTCTAGGCTATTTTTTTAACCAACCAGGTTGCATGCGTCATATATTTTTGCATGTAGCTGTCTATCAATAAAAAAGGGCTGACAGGTTAATATGTTAACTTCTGGGTCTTGTATCACTGCCGTATTGCCAGGCTTCGTAACAAAATTGGAAAAATAGTTTTCCGTGGAGTGCTGCAAACTTCTGAACCGAGTTTGCAATTTGGTAATATAAATGTGTCAGTAAGAAGAGTGTGGACAGTCTGATTGCTTAATATTTTTTTTCCAAAGCAAACATATCACACTGAGGGAGCCTCTTGCTCCGCATCCTAGCGACATGCTAAAATGTAAGTAATAACTCTTCCCTTACCACCTCCTGACAAATACTCCACACAGCGGTTTTAGTAATCCTCATGTCCTAATGAAACACCTCTTCTGTTTTCCTTTTCCTTTTATTATATTAAAGTGTTCATGTCAGTAAGACTAAAAATATAGCTGTGGTTAATATGGTTGAGGCTTGCATGGTTTTGCCATGTTATTAATCAAAGTTGAAAGCCTGGAAAAAATAAATGTGAGGAATTTGCGCAGCTGTTTGTGTGGT
This sequence comes from Pedionomus torquatus, assembly GCA_013398155.1. Taxonomy (NCBI): domain Eukaryota; kingdom Metazoa; phylum Chordata; class Aves; order Charadriiformes; family Pedionomidae; genus Pedionomus; species Pedionomus torquatus. The sequence goes on along the minus strand of VZRU01014666.1, from coordinate 41,228 downwards.
AGATAAGTTACTGGCCTGCAGTCTCTGGGATCGTAGTTTCTTATTAATTGGGTTTAAAGTTTGATGCCTTCAGTCAACAATATTTTTTATTAAAATAAATAAGTAATAAGCTTTTATAATCTAGTCCAGTTTGAGAGCTACAATTGCCGTAATAATATTTCTTTGAGAGAAGACTGAACCAGACTGCTTCATCCGGGATGCTGAAATGCTTTGACATAGTAGCCCCCGAATGTAAGTACTGAGGGCAGGAAAAATTAGGATCTTGGATGGACAATGCAGAATTAGAGATGCTGTGGCAGTGTCCAAACAGAAAGAAATTAGAGAGCTAACCAGCTACCCAAAAGTACTTGGGCTTACCTTATGGAGCTAGTCATGTTTGAGAGTCGCTTTGGTTTGGCTTCCAGATTGTTTTAGTTGTGGGGTAGTTTGTTTTTTTAAATTTCTAATCTGACTGGAAAACAGCATAGCCAGGAAATGAAAGGTAACACCATGTTTTGGACAATTAGAAGACAAGTGTTGGAAAAGTAGGTTTTTTATTTTATACAAATATTTATTAAGTGCTCTCTTTGAGATCTAAAAAATGAAAAATGCTCAAAAAGAATAGTATTATTGTGTATCATTTCAATATTTTTCCAATAGAATTGCATTACTGGGGGATGTGATTTTCAAAATTGAAAAAAATCATCCTAAAGAAAGTCAGTCTAGCTGGTGGGAAAGCCTAAATACAAGATAAACATCAAAGCGTGTTCAAAAATTAAAAAGAAAGGTAATAAACATCGTTCTGGTAGCCTAAAGGACAGATTCTCGTCTAAATTTCTTAATGATTTGAACCACATTAAACAAAGAAGTGATCTTATAAATACAGATTAACTGAGTCCAAGTTAGTGGGAGAAGTTGCCAGCTTATTTCAAGGATAAGATTTGACTTCTATCAATGAAGGTTCAATAATCTTTACTGTGTCAGTTACTCTTGCATTTACACTAGATACAGGAATATAATGACTTCTGTATGTAGTTAGTGCTTATATACAACAAGAAAGTAAAACTCTGCCAATGTGGTTTTTAGCTCTTCAACTTGTAAATACGTCAGGCACCGTATTGTTATCATAACAGGATCCTCCCGAATCATCCGTTTTTTAAATAAAATTCAGACAGAAAGAAAAACAGAAGAGTAAAATAAGAAGTTGTTTACACATTCATCTCATGTACTAATTCCTAAATGGTTTCAAATCACCCACACATTAACCCAGGAAGCAGCTAAATGCTGCTGCTGAAGTCACCTGTCTGGTAAGGATTATTTAGAGTTAAGGTAAGTAATTCATAAATGCAAGCTGTAATATGGATTGAATGCTTTAGATCCCATGGGGCAAAACAGAAGGAATATCTGTACATGCCACAAATGCACAGAATGCTTCTAAGAAGATCTTTAGCATATGTTTCTTGCATTATATTCTGTGCCATTGTATATCATGTTCCCAGCGGCTGAGGAATAATATATTTGAACTCCAGCGATTTGACAAACTATACAGTTTCTTTTATGGACCTTTCCAGGATTATGAAAAATCTTAGGAATGCATTTATTTACACAGCATCTACCCAACAAAGGAATGGAAATTTCCAGCAGTGGCTCCCTTATAATGCTCTTTGTTTAGGAAAAGCTACCCCAAGCCACTGTATCTTGGAGACGATGTGCCCTCATGCTTGGGCCAGATCCAGCTCCCACCACTGCCCGGGGAGGTCTCTCCCCACTCCCCTCCCTCTCCTGGCACTGCCGTGGCCCTGAGGAGGGCTCTCCGTCTACGGCCCCAGCCACGAGGGATCCATCCCATTCCAATCCAGCCCGTTGGTGCTGGGAGAGCAGGACTGTGCTCCAGGGGTGGCAGGCTTCTCCAGACTTCCTCCTGGGAGGGATGCGCTGGAGCATCACTCTGGCATGGGGCAGTGTGGGACCGCATCAACCCGCAGGGATTGTATCGCACCTTATAGGGCATTATATCTCTGGGTTTTACCAGGGATGAGGGAGCAGCCCAGCTCCCCTCTCCCCTTGCCCAGGACAGACCGCAGGCAGGGCTTTGAGGTGCCACCAACTAAGCTGGACGCCATCCCAGGGTGATTGCCAGCAGCACAGGGTACCTCTGTGCACGCTGTGCTGCAGCACTGCCAGCCCTCACACCGAGGAGGCAGGGCATTTGCTGTCGTTTATGTTAATTAGGCAATGTATATTCCTCACGCTGTGGAGCGGGGGATTCAGGGTTCTGTGATAAATTGCCACCTTTTATGAGCTTCGGCCTTAAGAAGTGTAGGCTCAGGTGCATCTCTATGCAAAGATGGAGAGCACTGGTGGGATTTAAGCATGGGCCACTGTTATGTTGTCTGTCTTTTTTAAAAAAGTGTCTAAATGAAATTTTAATGTGAAAATTGATAAATAGAGAACAAGAGAGCTCATATTAGTACTTAGAGTTTCTCTATACGATTTTATTATTTGCAAAAGGTTTCAGAAATGGGTTTTGTGTCACAGTTGAAGGCGTTTCTCTTAGAAAGATCCATCTGGGGGCAAATTTCGAACCTTTACAACAGAGCAGAAGGGGCTGTATTAGCTAATTGCTTGTGCTATACTGGTTCCTACACTGGCGCAATCAGTCCTGAGGGAGTTATGCCAGGTGGGGAGAGAAGGAGACAGATTTTACTATGCGGGGCTGCTAAAGCTCCTAAGCAGGGCAGAAATTCATACGAAACGTTTTCTTGCCAACTCCCCCCAACCTCTTCCACTCCTCAGCAGGCATTCAGTGGCTCTTAATCTGTTTTCCTCCTCTCATTAGGGACCTGTGTCCAAAACATGGGGGGAGAGGGACTTGGATGGTGCTTTGACATTTCCCGCAGGGAGAAGTTTCTCCGTGAGCCGGGAGCAGAAGGACTGACCCTCTGCCCCTCCGTAGTCGCTCCACCCAGAGGTACCTCCCAGAGGAGGTGGCTGCTCTCCTGGGGGACACTGGCCCTGCGGAGGGTACAGGATGGCACCCTTCTGGATTCCTCCTCTGCCCTTGTCACCTCAAGGAGAGGCATGCAGGGTCTCGGTGAGACAGGGTGAGTGCCATTGGTTTTTGGAAGAGCCATGCCGTACAGGTGCACTCCCAATGGTATGGGAGTGCTCTTTTGCAGGCATGGAGAGTGGAGGCACCCAGCACTGCAGATATCTGCCCACGGCGGTGCCAAAACCTGCTCCGCACCAAGCAAACCACTGAGGCAACTACTCACCTCCCAGATCCCTCTTTAAAAAGCATTAACAAGTGCTCGCGAGCCTTGTTTTGATTTCCAAAGCAGAACCTGACCAGAGATTTAATGTTCTGACCAGATGGCTCTTTTTAAGGCTTACTGAGGGAATTCAGAAGCCTCTACAGCCAAAATATTGTTTCAGTTAATTTAAGTAGCAGCGGTCTTGCTGCCTCTTCACCCCTCTCTGTGCTAGCTGGTGTTTTCTGGGACCTGGAGAAACACTCTGCAAAAGCTTTGTCAGCTGAAATAGAGAACAGCAGTAAGAAAAGGCTCTTCAATCCTATTCAGTAAATTAAGCTGAAATGAGAAAAAATGTAGACTTCAAAAATAACAGTGACTGCATTCTTGTTCGTAGAACGAGCTTCACTGTTTTTACTTTTCTCGCCTGCGTTGTATTTTATAGCTACCTTCCCCTTTGGTATCAAATGCCTTTTGTGTGTCCTGTAGTCATTTGCTTCCAGATGAAATTTTCTAGTCCATAGTTAACAAATTGCTTTCATGACTCAAGTTAATTCTCAAGTTAATTCTAAATGACTTAATTAAGGGCATCTGAGCATACTCAAGTCTTATATTAGCTACTTTTCATTTTTCCATATAATAACCATGATGCTCACTAGAGGGAAAAAAAAATGCATGGTGGGCTAGGATGTTTGTCCAGGAAGCTGCTTTTGTGCTATAAAATAAAGATTTGCTTGGCAGCAGCAAGTGTGCTCTCTAGGATTCTTCCGTTTCCGATACATTACAAGACGGAGGATGGAAACCAGTGGAGAATATTCCTCATTTCTAAGACGTTCTTCTGTTTCTTTAATTTTATTCCTTCCTACTCTAGAGGAGTACACAGGAAGATGACAACCACAATGAGAAGGAAACGAAAGAAAATGTAAAGACGGCAATAAAACCCCCTCATGTCTGCCTTTCATTCAGGGACCTTAAACTGGTTGTTTGAACAGTGAGAGGCTGAGACTTTGGTGACTTGAAGGAGTTTCTGGAGCTGGACCACACAGGAACCCCTGGCGCATCCCAGCCTAAATGGTTGTCCCCAGTGGTTCAGACAGTTTGGGGGGCTGTAAGAGGGAAAAACAGCTTGTCTGGCTCACACAGCAGGGCAAAACTCTTACCTATGGGCTGGAAACAATAATGTCAGGTGGAAGAGAAGTAAAGGACCTTGTAGGTCCCTGTTCTTCATCTTTCCTGCCCCACTGTGGATTTAAAGGATCACAAAGTTCTTCCTACCTGTTGAGCTTTAGAAAGGGCTTTTTCTGTCAGAGTTCTTGTACTGCTGCTAGGGAGTGATTTGAGGTAAAAATTAATCTCTATTTTATGTGGTTGTTGCTCTTTCTTTCTCGGCCTTTTGTCTCCTTCCATCTGCTCCTAGAGGTAGAAGCCTGCCTCGTACAAACAGGCCTGTTTCTGGCATTACAGACTGATTCATCCTCTGAACTCACTAACTACTTCTACTCTGGTGGAAGTTTATACTGGTGAAAAGAAACAAAAGGTAATAATATTTAATGTTTTCTTTCTATCAATAAAATGGCTCCAGAGCCTTGCTGGTGTTGATACTTTGCAGAATTCCCTTTCTATCCATCTCTTCCCTCAGCAGATCAGGAACCCTGAGCATCTTCTCTGGCCAAACGAAATTTTTGGCAAACCTTTTCAGGGGTCATTTATTTTCCCCAAAGATTTTATGTACAAGTGTCTTTCCTCCCATAATGTTGCTTAAAAAAAAGGTGAATGTCAAAGGGTTCAAACGAGGGGAGTTGCATGTCAGCCTGATCTGGAGGCAGGACAGGCCTGAGCAGAGAGTGAGACCTTATCTTGTTGTAGCCTGAAAAACATGCTCACTTGACCCAGATATGGTTGAACACCTCCTAGCTGCTCACTAACCTTTGGAAGTTCATCACTAAAAACTGGAATTGTGGCCCAGCTCTTTATGATGACTCTGGCTGCAACTTGCAGAAGAAAAAAATTAATTAAACCTGCATTCAGCACCATCACAGCTGTTATTTTATTTCCTACCCTCCACTTCCCCAAAAATATGATTTCAACCTTCTGTTTCAAGGGAAAGTCATTCCTTTGTAGTCAGGGTAATCTCTCCTCCCCCAGACACAGACCTAACGCAATTTGCTGCAGCCAGGACTCTCTTCTCTTTTGCTCATTACCTGTAAACAAATCCAAGTGTTCTTTTTAAGCCCCAAGGCAAAAATTTCCAAATTTCCTTTGCAGAGGGTCACTTAAACAGTGTGTGTTTTCATTTAATCCCAGGGGAGTCATCTTCCTGGACACTATGCTTTTTAGGGGGAGTCTTTGCCATCCACCTGCTGCCTTCCTTCCTCAGAAGAGCAAATCTGTCCTTATTCCAGAACATAACACTTATCTCCATATAACAGTTAATCTTGTGTAGAGACAGAGATAATGTTCTCAGACTCAAGTAGATTTTACTGGATTTATTCCATATATTTTTGTGGCCTCCAAAAACTTGTAACAAGACTTTTGGGATTTTGAAGTGGGCAAGCCATGGAAATTACCAAGCCATTTCCGATTACCATGGAAAGAATGAATGTTTCTCAGGTAACTCTGGATCGAAGATTTCTCAGGTCTTGCGTGGACTTGAGGATGCTTATCTATACGTGCTTTCCATTTCCCCTTGTAGGAGGTACCCCAGGTTTCCACTGGCCAGCTGGCATTGCCCATTTTGCTCGTTTCCATTTAGCCTGGCATCTGCCCACGAGTGCTGATACTGGTCACAGTAATTACTTATTTGGACAATGGCTGGATTCACACACAGCCTCTGGCCCGGGTTTCCAGAGTGGTGTGGCAGTTCTGTTTGCTTCACCACATCTCCTAATGATGAAGGCAGTTGAGAGAAGGGTGGCTGTTTCATGTATCCCCCTCTGCCTGTTTCTCCTAGGCCCTAAATATATGTCCCCTCAGAAGGCAGCCAAGTAGGATGAGAAGATAACCCGACTGCCACACTTGTTGCAGGGATTTGGTCTGTAAAGGATAGTATTGCTATTTCATTGAGAGAAGTTATTGAAGAAAACCAGATCTTCATCAGCAGGGCAGTATTTCCAACCCTATGGCAGCAGAGTGTCATCAAAGGGCCTCCCCTTAATTGTGAGTTTGCTTGTCTTCTGAGCAACAGTCACCTAACTAGTGGTAGAGATATTTTTTTTGGCAATTCCATAAGCATTAGATACATCTTAGACTTAGACTTAATTGAGAATCGAGCAGTAGGTTCTTGAAGTATTGCAACTTCATGGAACGTGACCTTGGCTTGCTTTTCCTTTTCTTCCACTGGCCCAGAGTTTCCCCCTGCCAAACCTTACTTACTCACCAGGATCCCCTAAGAACATCCAAGCCTGAAATCTAAATTGCCTGAGCAGATGAGCAAAGTAAAATATTTTTGAAAAAGCTGGCTATCTCTACATAGTGGCCTGGGACAGCCCATAAATTGACAGACACAACAAATAAATATAGCACTATTGGCTACACAGACTTAATGTAATCTTTTCAAATATCTTTTAAGAAAGTCCTGGCCACTGTCACATGGGAGTTAAAGTTGTTGGCTACATGTCTGATGAAATCTGGTAGGACAGGGCATCAAATCAAAGGTTTATTAGCAAAGGCTTGCCAATGATCGAGGTAATTTATAACAACAGCTCTGTTCCCAAAACAGACCACAGAGTTCTCTACTGTCAGTGCTCATGTTTGGAGTCCCATCTGTCATCAAACAGGAAACCAGAAGACTTTTTGGAACTTACAGGATTTACGTGGACCTGCTAGCCTTAGGAAAGCCAATGCTCACATTCAGTACCAATGCAAGTAATTAATAGATACCAGTGGTCTAAGAACTGAGGGTCTGCATTAACCCTCCTAGTGCGTGCATTGCACTCATCAGGATGGGCGTGGATAGAGGCACAGATAACCACAGATGGAGCAAATGCTGAAGAAAAAGCCACATTCCCAGGTGCAGGAATACATCTAATTCTTGCATCTTGTCAACCAAAAGGGACTAGCTCCTCTGATCACTGTCCCACATGCCCCAGAACAATTATTATTTTACTTTAATTAACGCATGTACTTTAATCCACAGCTCAGAGAGAATTGTGTCACATAAATATGATGTGCCTTAAATGTTCTGTATCATGATAGTTTTAGCCAGCTTGTTTCTCTTGTTAACCCAGTGGTACACATGGAAACAAAAGATGATTGGAGTAAAATCCCACATAATATTGTGTATGATATAAAAAAGTTTTGGGACAGGTGAAGAAGTATAAAACTGTACTTTCTCTGATCTTCTGGAAAAATGTGAAGGGTACCTCACTTGTGATTCTGTTCATCCCATGTTGTAGTCAGAGTCAATCCAATTCTACCACCCATGATAAACACTAGCAAGAGATTGGTTGTGTCACCTCTTCCCCTTTCCTAGTTCCACCAGAACATATTGATCCCCAGATGACACTGGAATCATGGGCTCTGAATCCTGTCCGTTTCACTTTTAGAAAGATCAAACACTTCTTTGCCATAAAAAAATTATACACTGTTTATGAGATGGTCATATAGATTTACCAAACTCTTAACTACTCCCAAACATTTCACAGAGGAAATGTTTCTGGATGCTGCCACACAGGCACACACAAAAAGAGGAGGTCTCCATGTTCATCTTTAACGTGTTCATCTTTAACATGTTCATCTTTAACGTGTTCATCTTTTGGCCATGGCAAATAACTGACTAACTCGGAGACTCTTTCTGTGACTTGATACATGTTATTACTTAAAGGCAAAATAAATCCTTAAGGATGACATATAGATATAATGAGAGGCATGTCCAAGATCCATGGCAGCGTATGGCCAGAGTTGTCTTCTGAGTTGTCAAAGAAAAGCCCTCACTTATATGTTCAACTGGGCTAGATCTGAGTCAGTTTTGGTAGTGGCTGTATGTATCCAAAAGAAAGTTCATAAGGTACAGGCATAAGCTCTGCCAAAGGGATGTGTTGCAGTTTAGTTCTGCATCTCTTCTGTCTCTCCACAGCCACCTGAAGACTTATTGCATTAGTTATTCCTACTGCTCAACTTGATTTGGCCCCCTTTTTCATAAGCCTCTATCATCAACTCTGCCTTATCACTTCTCGTCTGTAGGATCTTGTCTGGATCTTTGTATCACTTGGGACTGACCATGCTCAATTCTCTTTTTTCCAAGACTGTAATTTTCTGCTGNAAAAAAAAAAAAAAAGAACCAACCTAGCAGCTTCGTATAATTTTAACTCCCTTCCAGCTGTTTTCTGTATTTGCCAAAAGCCTTCTCTGTTCCATTCTCAGAGCACTTTAGGACATATTGAAATTCAAAGTAGAGCTGTTAAGACCTTACTCAGCATGGTCTGCATCTTGCATAAATAGCTGTTACGTTTTTTAAAATGTTACTACTGTTTTAACAGAGCATTAAATGTCATTGTGAATTTATTGCATTCAAATACTACATGGTTCCTGGGGGGTGCAGCAAATTGCACAGTACTGGTCCTGCATCGTTCAGCCTGAAGAAGGTGGTCTGAGATACAAGAAACGGAGGTGGGGAAATGACAGATTGGTGGGCTTTGTGGGCAGCTGCAGTAACCAGGTGGAGAGAAGATAAGCAAGATGGGACTGCTACCTTCTTCTTGCTCTGCTCTCACAGAGCTATCCAGAAGGAAAGCATTTCCTTGCTTGTGGGTCAACTTGGAAGGACTTGTTGCACGATGACCCAAATGGGAAATGTTGCCTGTTTACCTTTCTTCCTTCTCCAATAGTCCCTCAGCGATCCGGCTGAGGGAAGCCAAAGATTGTGCAGATACAGACCTGTCTGCTGTGTTGTGCTGCCTTCACAGCAGCACAGCATAGGCCAGTCAAAGCGCCCTTACAGCTCCCACACCCTACAAGCTGAGGAGTGCCAAAGTCATAGAATCATAGAATGGCTTATGGTTGGAAGGTTGGGCCTTAAAGACCATCAAGTTCCTGCCATGGGCAGGGACACCTCCCACTAGACCAGGTTGCTCAAAACCCCATCCAACCCTATTTCTCACAGGGCTTTGCCTTTGGGACCTGCAATGTGTTGCTGTATGAAGGATGGCACTGGATAAGGACAGCAGAGTATGTGCCTTGTTGCTTAAAATAGGGGCAGTATATAAGGCCCATAGAGGTACCTGCTCCTCAGGAGGGCTGCCTTCCCATCCTGCTATTTTGTGGGTACCACAGTTGTCCTCCCACTTCACATCCCACCCAAGTTACTTGCAGCTGAAGGCTGTACCCACCAGCTGTGACTCTGCCTCCCAGCTGCTCCTTCTCCCAGTTCCTCCATCAGCCTTTACCTCAGGGGGACCTGTCTCTTCCCAGGGCAGGTCTAACATATTTGACTCACCTGACGGCTGGGTCCTTTTGCAGGTTCCCAAAAACACTCCCACTGAACGTTTTGTATGGTTACCTGGCGAGCAAGAACCACAGCCACTGAAGGTGATAGATGCAAACCCCAGCCTCACACCACGCATCCGCCGCCGCTCCCATTCACCCTGCAGGTTCCTTTAAGAGCAGACCTTTGGTCCAGCCATTGAACTACTGGAAGTCTAAGTACAGGCTGGAAGTGTGAGATTATGGAGACAACTAGCCAAAAAGAAAATTTAGATCTATGACTAAATTAATCCCAGATTAATGCTATCAAAGCATGATCAAGCGGTGTTTATAGAAAGTCTTGTTTTCTTTATATTAATGGGAGAGAAAATCAAAAGAATGCTAAAGGCAAAATTTCATCTAGCAGAACTGGAAAAGAGAGCATGGGGACAAAGCTATAATTACTGGTATTTCCTATCTGTTGAAACCTGTGGGTGGAAAGAGAGGCAGTGAATAGAGTATATTCAATGGCATTAAAATCAGTTTCTTTTTCTGGACTTTAGCTCAACACTGCAAATTAGCAGGGAGAAAATAAGCCTCAGAGTGAGCAGGCAGAGAAGCCAACTTCTTCCTGTTACTCTTTACTCTTGGAGGAGGCGGGGGGGGGCATTTTTTTCCTTTAAGAATTCAAATTCCTAGCAACCCAAACTACAGCTGCATGCTGACAGCAGATCTCAAGTGTCCCAGTGTTTGTGTGTCCACACACACATACTATTATCCTGATTTCCTTTCTAAACGTGTTATTTTAGTGAAGAGAGTACAGGCATGCTGTTTAATTAACTCCTGCTTTCTAAAAGGGACGTCCTGGCCCAGACTGATCATGCTCCAAGTTAGGCACCTGCAGAGGTATCTGACTTCAGAGCATCCTGCGCACAGTCAGTGGAAGGGATATGACCCTCACAATCATGGTCCACCAGTGAGGACAGTTGCCTTTGTGAGGCACCCATCTCTTTCTGCCAACTATTGCAGGTGCTTAGGAATAACTGTGCTCCTCAGTCAGCCATTTCACAAACCTAGGAAGGATGATTCCTCACCTTAACATATCTCTGCTTATGACTGTCATCCCACATGCGATTTTCTCATTTAAGCAAGGTCTCTTATTTTGACTGAACGCTGATAGAAAAACAGGCTCAATTAAAACGTGTTTTTCACAGTGAAAAAAAAAAAAGTATATCTTGCATTAACTTGTAGTTTTAGATCACTGCATAGGCCTGAATTATTCTGAAGAAGTCCTATAGCATAAAATGTTTACTTAGTTCCCAATTTATTTTCACAACAGTTAATAAATGGAATAGTTTGAGGCTGCATTTTCTGTAAAGGTTTAAAAGTATGAGTGAAAATGGCTGATGTTGCTAAGATAAAAAATGGTGTATTGTTATTAATTATTGTAATAATAATGCAGTTGGGGTAACGTAGTGTTGGTTGGTTGCTCTGTAAACAAGAAATTAGATTTGAAGCATCTACTGTTGAGTATCATCAGTCTCATTATTCTCCAGACCCACCTAAAATACTGCAAGCTATAGTACGAAATCTTACTTAGAATAGAGTATGTTTAACTATTATGTTTTTAACGGCTTTAATAAAGCCTGCTCTTACACACAACAATATTGATTTGTATTAGATTACTGTTTAAGGTGGATTTTTGTCTTAGCCATTCCAGAATGTGATTTAGTATTTAATTAATACTGCTTCAGTCAATCTAGATATGTCACCAGAGCAACATAATATTTCCTAAACATTGTTGTAAACGGGTTATATTTTCACTTTACCTATGAGAGTCCTCTATTTAACGGTTATCAAGTCTTAAATGAAAACCAGAAAACAACAATCTGCATTTCTCTGTCTGCTCGGCATGCACAGCCACACAACGCCCCCGTCATTCTTACCCTGCTTCTGGGCAGCCTCCCCTCCCTGTCCGATCTCAGGCTGGGCTGGCATCCCGGGTGGATGGCAGCGGGACATTAAAAGGGCACGCAGCACTTCACAGAGACACCCTACGCAGCGCTGGGGCCAGGCCTCCAGTTCTGAATTCTTCAGGGGAGGGACTGCATCTTTGTGTTTGGGGTTTTTTTTCAAGAATGGGTCAAAGTACTGTCAGAATTACAAGTAAGATTATTTTTCTACCGAACTTTGGCCTGACTTGATGCACAGTGTTTTATCTTCAAAATCCTACCCGAGCAACACGCGTGGATTGAAGCATCCAAAGGAACAAGTCAGCTTTGGCCCTATTTAAAACACAGGTCTCCTGTTTAAGATCCAACTGTCATTTGTAGCTACTGGTTTTAAACTTGTCACCATGGTACCAACACAAAATTGCTAGAAATACAAAGTGACTTCTGAAACCTGCCCTGGCTCCCAGATCACCACTGCTGAGGCACACTGGCTAGTTGTGCATCAGCTCGGACCAATTTGCTATACGCTCAGGTGGGCTTTACCTTGGCTCCAGGGCAGATTTGGGCAGTATTATCATGCCAGCTACTTGCTTTTTCAGTTTTCCTCCCAGTCCCTGGCTCTACGCTGAGGCTCAGCCCATCTTGAACACCTGATGGAGAAGCAGGTGCAGCAGCACAACCTCAACACACACACACCCCAAATCAGGAAAGCTCCCCTCCGGCTCCCCCAACCCCTTATTGCTGTTCCCTGATGAAGGTAACACTTCTGCCCATACCCTCCCACCGCCGCCAGTTTCGCCCCAGTCCTGCAGCACAGCCTTAGCACTGGAGTGTGATGCTGGATGTGGGGGGCAAAGCCGTCCCCCAGGTGCGGTATCTGCCAGCCCCTCCAGTTGGCACGCATGGCCTCACTCTTCTTGGCCCTCGATGTCTGCCGGCTAGGGAGGCTGGGAGAGGCCAGGCAACACACTGGGCTTCCCTTTTCACTCTCCTTTTTGCCTCCTCTTTGGAGCACTCCGGCACCCGGTGCATTTCTTTAAATGCGTTTGCCCCGTCTCGGTTAGTTTGTCTCCTCCTGTGGGATTCCTGTGGGAGCTGGTGTTTCTTGCCAAACGGATGTGTTTTTAAAGGAAAAGACAAGCCAACTACGATTTCCAGAGGTCCTCTCAGGAAGTTTATATTCTCTCTCTTCCAGGGAGCGTTTACTTTCCACGGGAGCATGATCGACATGCCATTACTGAAGCAGGCACAGAACATTGTTACGCTTGCCACAGCCATCAAGAAAAAATGAGCTGGTAAATGAAGCTCTCGCCATGGGGCCCCAGTAGCTGTTTTAAAAGATGACTATAATACTTGTGGGGAGAAAAAAAAAAAAAAAAAAAAAAAATTAAAGATGTCAAGCTTAAGCAGAAATTCATTCCCATTTTGCAGATCTGTCATAGTTTGCTTGCCAGAATTGCTAATTACTAAAACTATCCCTGACTCAAACCACCACTCGCTCTCGCAAAGCCGACGTACTGCTCACAGCCTACCATGAAGTTACATCACCAGCTGTGTGACATCATGATAATTACTACGAACGCAGGATTATGACTTCACTGAAGGAGAAAAGCGGCAAAACGTAAACTGTGAGCTCTGTTAAAGGAGCAGATGAAAACTGGGTCAATCGCTTCTATTTCTGTCTACGTTTCTTCCCGCTCCGGTACAGAACTGCCGTCAGAAAGGGCAAAGCCTGGAATAATTAGGCAGTGGTTGAAATAAATGTGATGAAAATCATTACTCTGTGAGCTTCGCATTCCCCACACCCATTTCTGTAAATGTGCAAGTGCCATTAAAAATATTGCTCCGACAATGTGGGACTCTTGACTTTCTCCCCTGTTTTTTAAGCGGTCGCTATTGAGCGTGTTTCCTCCTGGAAGCGTCCAGCCCGGGAAGGGTTGGACGGCAATAAACTCGTAGTTTTCGGAGACACAAAGCAGCAGAACTTGTGCATATGGTCTCGACTCAGATTTACATCACATTAGGGATACGGCTACAGGTCATGTGGGCCGTGTGGTTAACGGGCTTAGTAAAGCTGTTTTGAAGAGGTTAACCCAGCTTGTAGTAAGGGTAAATAAACATAACAACCAGGCATTGTCCTCTATTCAGCATGTACTCTTATATGGAGGGCTAAAGGGTATTGAAGCTGCAGAGGATCAACTTGTGGTTGCCAGAGGACTCCAATGAAGTTTGAAACACCAACAATCAGAGATTTTGTTTCTGTTCCTCATTAAATCATGAGCTTTTGTGCTCAGACTATGAACGACTGTTCTTTAAGAAATTAACAGAATGGGAAGTTTTAAACTATGCACCAACCTTTTCATGACCTACACAGCAGCAATGCTGCTGCACTTAGACAAACACCGCGGGGAAGGCTGTTCTGTTTATTTAAATTCGTAAATAGAAAAC
>VZRU01014666.1:2381-24914 GCA_013398155.1 Pedionomus torquatus | reverse complement strand
GGGGAGAAGCAAACCCTGCTTTGACCGCATTTCGTCCATCCCAGGGTTCCCACTCTCCCTTCTCCCACCTTCGACTCCCTCGGGTTCAGAGCATGGCAAAGCTCCGAGACAGGGCTATTTTTTAAACTACTCTTTTAGGAAAGAAAACTGGGGAAGAGGAGAGAAGAGGGGAAAAAAAAAAACAAACAAACAAAAAAAAGAAAAAACAACCAAACACAAAAGCCCATGAAGGCAGTATATTTTCTATTTCTCCTGGTGCCCCGGGGCTTGGGAGCCGCGCACCTCCCGAGGGAGCCGAGGCGGAGGGGAGCCCCGGGGGAGCAGGCAGGGCTGCGGGCCGTTTTGGGGTGCTGCTATTTGCTCGTCCCGGGGGTTGAGAAGCCGACGATATTCTCTCCGGGAGGGAACCCCCGCAGCGCCGCGGGGCTGCTGGGCTGCAGTCGCGGGGACGGGATGGATAGGTGGATGGATGGATGGATGGATGGATGGATGGATGGATGGATGGATGGATGGATGGATGGATGGATGGATGGATGGCGGCTCCTTGCCCAATGGAGACCAGGACAGCCCTGTGCCTTCCTGGGCTTCCTGACACCGCAGAGAAAGTGAAGTGGGGAAAGGGAAGGAGAGAGAAGGGAGAAGGAGGAAGGAGTGCCTTAATCACACTCGTTACACCGCCACCAGAAGGAGCTCCTCCAGTCACCCTCATGCCCACAGCACTCCTTCTGCCGAGACAAGGGTGCCTGTAGAAAGGCCACCTGCAGAGAGGTATATAGAAACCAGCCAGGCACCAGTGCTCTCTGCAAGGGCCAGGACAGAAATTAGTGCCTTCCATCTCCTTCATCCCTTCCTTCCCCCTCACAGTCCTCACTATGTCTCCTTGTCTGCTCAATGCACCCCAGGCCTCCCTTTGCCCTGCAGCAGTAGGAGTCCCTCACTGGGAAGAGGGGGAGGGAGGGTCCCCCTCAGGTCCTGGGGTGCAGGGACTGAGATGCAGAGCAGAATTGTCCTTCACGTGCCCATACAGCAAGCAGGGGAGAGATCAGCTATCCTCACTGTGTTGGGTGTTATTGCTTCCCAATTTAAGTCAGAAGCTCCCAAATCTGTGATAGCAAAGCCAATGCCTTAAGGTGCTGCTCAGGATGATGTCTTTGGAAATGCAAAAGGCCTGTAGCTGCCTGCTGGCATCATTTGAAGCTGGTCATCTTTGTGAGAATGAGGAGTGCTAAATGCCCATGATACCTTCTTGGGCTTCTATAAATTAAAGTGTGGGTCTTCTGCTTATAATTTTATTCCTATTTCTGCTAGTGCTGCAAATGTTTTTAGAGTTGGAATATCAAGCACACACATCAGTTAGGAATTTTCCACGTCGACACTTGATGAAGGTAAAAACTTGTCCCTGTGTCAGACATGCCTGCAATGACCTAGAATTTATAGAAGACTCCTGGAAAGACCTGGTCCAGGTTTCCTGATACCTGACTTCATTCCTGCCTGGCTTTGTCAAGGTAGTAGTCCCTAATATATAGCAGTGTTTGTACAACCATTGGATGGGATGCCATGTGATACCACTGGAAATGTTTTGTGTTAACTCTGCATGTCCTGTCCTACACAAAAATGCAATTCAGGGAAGAATTGCAGTGCATGTATCACTGCAAATCTGATGATCGCTGACAGCTCTGCCTCCAGTTTTGTCACCAAAAGGCCCATGGTTGGATAATATGGAATTAAATATATGCAAACAAGAGGGAAACCCATGGCAGAGGATGTGCAAGGGCTGTCAGGTTACATCACTGGGTGAAAGCACAGGTGGGGAAAAAAAAAAAAAAAAACAACACTTCCACCCTCTTCAGTCACCAGAGCTTGGGTCATCAGTGAAGGGTTTGTGTTTTAGACCTTACACAAGAAGGTCTGTAGTACTTGGTCAGAGTGCAGGGAAGAGCTGTGGTCCTTGCCCACAAGATGCCCTGGAAAGAGCTTGCCTAGCAGAAGCTGCCCACCAATGCCTGCCCGCCACGGCAGTGCCATGCTTCCAACTCCACACTCCTGAGACTGCTTGGGTTCCAACAAAAGCCAATCCGTTCATTTGAAAGCGTTCAGGCACTTTCACCTCTACATCATGATGCTTCACCCAGAGACATAGTGGGTAGAGACATTTATTGCTTTCTTTTCAATTGGTAAAATCTAGAGGGGAACAGGATTAACCACCTTCACCATGTGGATTAATATGATTTTGCTGAATATGAAGGGTATGCCAAAATTACAGAAAAAGGCACACAGGAAGTTCAGCAATAAATATAAACTCATCTCTACATTGTAGATATGTTAGACAATTCTTTCTTTAATGTTTAACTAGCATTTGTTGAAGAGGTAGGTGAGGGTGACGTGTAAAATGCAAGTCTGCTGTCAGAACCTAGGGAATGAGTATGTCTTTGTGCCCAGGTTTTCCTGAGGCACGCACGTTCCCAAGTATAGGCAGACAGAGAAAATTGGAAGGCTGTCCCATTTCATGTGGAGGGGAGATGTAAAGCGCTGTGCTCGGTTCCTGGTCTCATTCCCCCCCTAACTGACATCAGTTTGTGTCAAGTTTACCAAAAAACCCTGCTGCTGTAACACTCCATTTGAGGGGGAAGGGGGGGGAGGGGAAAGGATAATAAACTTTTTTTTTTTAATTGCTTCCCTGGCTATAAATTAGCATGCATTGGGCTAAATTTTTTTTTCTGTGAACAAAAGCACAATTGACGGTTGGGCTTAGGGAAAGTAGGGAAGGAGCTCTGAGCCCCAAGGCTCCCCTGCGTATTGAACCTGAGCAGGGGGAGGCCTTGTCTGTGCCCAGAAGTTGAAGGGCACTGAGAAGTACAACAAAACAATAGGGATTTTTATGTTGCACTGACTGTTTTTGCAGCTGCATCTTCCCCCCGCCTCCTCTCCCCCCCCATTATTTCATGTGAGAACCAAGTATGAAAATAGAAGCCATGGCTTTCCCTCCTGCCACAGACAACGCACAGAAAACTGGGCCAGAAATCACCAGAGATCTGAGGTTAGTTATAAGAGAGTGTTAAGGGCAAAAGCAGAAGTTGTTTTGTTCTTCTACACTTTATTTTGTTTCTGTTATCATGAATGAAAAGACAGCTCATCAACTGCACTGTGAGTCTTTCCATCCCCAAAACTTGCGACGGCATTTGAGGATAAACTGTCAGAACCCACCAAGTTCTCCTTTGCAGTTCCCCCTCCATGCACGTCTCCCATTTTGCCCCAGAACAGTTGATAAACCATCCTTTTCCTATGGTAAAAGCTCATACAAGGTGATTTTTCTCTGGAGGTACTTGTGGAAGCCCTTGCACTACTTCTCCTTTGGTGCATCCTGTTACCGACCTGAACAAGTAAGAAGTAGGTGGGCATGGACCACGAGCTGGATGGGAAATGCTAACAGAGAAGTGGCCAAAAGAGTAGGGGACTACTGGTGGAAAGTGGCTGAGAAATGGCTGAGAGATGGGAATGGAGAGGACAGTTGCATGCCTGTCCTCTCATACTCTGCTGTGGAGTCATCCCTCGCTCTCCACATCTGTAGGCAGAAGGATAGGCAGAAATTGGTTTGATTTGCAGCAAAGGAAAGTGTAAACATCTGACCATTTGTAAAACAAACAAAAAAATCCCCTTTCTAACTGAAGACTAGTTGTACAACACGATGAATCACTGAAGGAAAGGGTTAAGGTTTCTTTAGAACAGGCTAGGTAAGGATCTGCTGCAGGGCCTTCATGGTGGGGAGGTGGATTAGATGAGGCCCGAGGTCTTTCTTAGTCACATTTTTGACACTATAAAATGTACAGAGATGCAGGAAAAAAAAAAATAAGCCCAGGGGGGAAGAGGTACCTTAGAAAGCGAACAAGAGAAGAATTGGGAACTTGCTTTCCTACCCCTAAACATCTATATCAATGGACTGTTCCCCCCTTTGAAAAATACCTTTTTCCTTCTTTGCTTTGGTGAGGAAGGCCTACAACACTGCTATTTGGAGAGATGAAGTGTTTTCACAAATAGTCTTCCTGACTTAAGTGATCTGGTCAAAGGTGCACCTTCACCTCAGGGAGCAGAATGTGGTGGGCTGGAAAACCCAAACACCACGTAGGTTGCCTTATCCGCCACTTGTGGAGATGGTCTGTCTCTTGAGACCCCTTCCCTTACCATTTCTAAGGAGCCGTGTGCGAAAGGGCTCCCTCCCATGAGTGCATCAAAACTCCCTCCAACCAGAAGTCCCAGTAGCTGCTGAAGCTGTGACTGGGCAAGTGTGACTCCCAAGGTGTGTTTCCTAACAGGTACTGATTTCATTGCATATATCAATGGTGCAGCCATGAACCTAGAAGACCATCTGTTTTGCTCCTCCTACTGCCATTCGTGTTCTGACGATGTTTATACCCTTTAAAACTTTTTTCTTAAGTTTGTATCTTATTTTAAAATAGATTTATTTACCCCAGATGCAATGTCATTTCTGAGAAGCAAATCATTCTTTTCTTATTGTATTACAGAATGAAGCATTTGCAAAAATCATTAAAACTCTCGCATTTGAATCAATTTCAGGCTAGTGTCCTGTTATCCAAGACTGTCAGGGTGTTTTTTTTTTGTATTATTTTGTGTGATTTTTAAATTGGTGTGTTCTCTGCTGTTACTATTAGAATTGTATAAAACATGTTGTTTGCAGAGCTGTGAAATGCTTTAAAGGCATCAATTGAAATGACAAGGTATTGTCCAAATTGAAATTTATTTCCTCCGAAACAGTGTCCTGAACATCCAGGTGGTAATAAACATTTTTCAACCATGTACAAACTGTGAATTGTATTCGAAATTAAATCTCCGCATTAAAATCTGCATTGCTGAACCTCCTGCTGGCAGCCACCGTTCTCCTGAAAAGTGACATCTTCCCTGGCACTGATGGGGAGGGAGTTCTTGCATGGGTAGAACTGAATTATTTCCTATCGCTCTTCGGACATTGGGATTTTGCAACTACATATACCTAAAAAGTACAAAGGATGTGAGGTGTGTG
Organism: Pedionomus torquatus; assembly: GCA_013398155.1. Classification (NCBI taxonomy): domain Eukaryota; kingdom Metazoa; phylum Chordata; class Aves; order Charadriiformes; family Pedionomidae; genus Pedionomus; species Pedionomus torquatus. The sequence goes on along the minus strand of VZRU01014666.1, from coordinate 19,879 downwards.
AGGAATGCGGGAGGGGGCCGCCTTGGCTTTGGCAAGGATAGGTGGTTTTGTCCTGACACACGAGGGTGGAAAGTGTTTTACAAACCTCTATTAAAGCAGCATATTGCTGATGTCACAAATTATGTCATTTTTCAGCAAGCTGTTAGGTAGCAGCAGGATACTTAGAGGTCCCAATCTAAGTTCACAGCTTGAGGCCTCATCATCCATTGAAGTCAAGGAAATACTCCAGTCCCCTGGCCCTCTGTTTACAAATAATATATCAAGAATCAGGATGCCCACAAATGAACTTTCAGGCACTGAGCTAAAGGAAATATATTTGTGTGTATATATTTATATATATATACATATGTATTAGCCATATATTCATATATATGTGTGCATGCGTGCATTTGTGTGCAGTGCAACTGAAGTCTGCAGCTTGCCATTAGATTTTCTTTAAACACACATTCCTTTTTTTATTCCTTGATAGACAGAACTGATTCTTCATGACTAAGTTCGCACACAGAACCCCCACCAAAGTTAGAGATATCTGCATGGAAAAAGGGGTACAAAGTACCCCCATTAATTTCTCCTTTGTAAAATAGCGAGGGGTTTTTAGTATCTAGTGCTTATATAATATAAAAGAATTCTGATTTTAAAAGATATACATAAGAAGGGACTTATCTAGAATGGAGATGAGTGCACTGTGCGAAATAAAGTAACTGGAATGTCTAAACACATCCTAATTCATACAGCAGAACAACTCTTTAGAGGCTCTACGCACCTCCTGGCTGAATCCAATTTTCACATGGATTTGTATTTCCCAGCACTAGAGTGGAATATGCTATTGTGTTCTGACTATGCATGTATATCTGGGAGAAAACAGCCTACGTTTGGAGACATAAAATATGTAGTGCATGGCCTGAGGTTGTGAAAAAAAACAAGAGAAGGAATTAAATTCAAAGCTAACGGTGCCAAACCCATCAGTGGGTGCTTTTACCGCCCTCACTGCCCTGTGCATTATTGGGAGCCAAAGATGAAGTGTCAAGGCACGGCTTTGAATTTCCTGACTTTTGCCAGTGTGTTAACATCACTCCCCGAACAGAATGAGGGCACTGGCAGGGAGATAGATTGGATGGCCAAACAAGGCATTTTTAGCCCCGCGCTCTCTCCTTAAACTGATTCCATTATTTTGCTACTTGTTTACTGACGTAGTTGGCTGCAACTTCCTCCGCTGGAAACGCTATTACAGGGTTGGATTAGCTTCTCTACTATAGAATATCCCTGAGTTAATTACCGCTGCAGCTATCCCCCACTATCTGCACAATAAACGCAGTTGCTTACAGAAACATGATTACAGGATTAGAGTTATTGGGCCCTCGCCCAGACGAACGCGGTGACATAGCATAGCACTGGCACCTCTGAAAGCTACACTGACCTCAGGCATCTCTACATCAAAGGCCACGGCCACAATCTGAGCTTCATTAGCTTTCAAGGCTGAAGTTACAGGAGCACTACTTCCTCAGCCACTAATGGGAAACACTCTCCTCCATTTGCTGTTGAGGTGTTAAAAGTTCCTCTTAACGTCGGTTACTGAGCTACAGCTTCACTGGTATCCCAGTAAAATAAAAATGACTTGTGGAGTGGGAGCTGACTCCAAATTGAAAGGCTGTGTTGGACATCCCTGGCTCAAGCAAAGGGCAGTTACTGAAGCTGGGATGCTTCAGAAGTGAGGACTACAGGAGAAGGCGCACCCCAAACCTCAGACCGGGAGCTACAGGGGAATTCCCACAGCTCCTGAAGGGTTTCATATGGTTCCAACCAACTGTTTAATGACTGAGGTATCTGAAGGACGCTCTGGTTTTCATTTGTAGGATGTGATGCAGATGATTATGCAAACAGGGAGAGCTTGGCAGCCAGCTGCACCTCAGAGCACGTGCAACCTTGGGTCTGCACTCACCGTGAGAAATCAGTGAATCATGGGGATAACTTTTCCAGTCCCCCCAGTTGATCTGCACCTAAAAGGAGGAGACTTGGGAGGTAACACTTATTGCCACAGAGAGTAAAAATAGTCAGAAAGAGAACCACAAGACAGCAAAACATCGCTAGGTAGGATCTAATTGAATTTTTCCTTCTAGCATACATTTCCTATGTGGAAATCTCTCTTAAACTCGGTACAGCTCAGCTCCTCTTTATGCTGCTGAAACACTGGTATTTCCTCTGACTTGACTGTTTAGAAGATGCACCCTGGGACACAGGTCACCTCTTACCATGTTTGCACGGTCCTAGCGTAGTCATTTGGTGCTTGCAGTCATTACCATAATTGAATAGTAATATACGAAGGGTGAGGTTACATTATCAACTTGCACACAGAAACCAGCTAAGTGGCTAGGTGGCATGGAAGAACCTCCAAAATTTCATGACTTTATGTGCAGAAGAGGAGAAGAAATACTTAAATACTTGTTTCATGAAAACACTTGTGAGTATTGAGACACAGTCCACCACAGTGAGCACAGAGAACCAAGAACTGGTTTATATGAGAACGAAAAGGCCAAAATACATCATTTGTACTGAAAGACTTCAGTAAGACTTTNAAAAAAAAAAAAAAAAAAGAGTAATGCAGAAGAGAGCTAGAGGGTTTACACTGAAGGGCTTGCTTTTTTTTTTCTTCAGTCCAACTAGCCTTCTCTGGTGCTATGCCTGTGGGATTGTCATTTCTACTTTTTAAGCTGATGCTGAATAAAACGGCTTGCCCGTGAGCCTCCAGGCTGGGCCAGCTGGATAAGGTGGGCTGGTCAGGTGCTGCCAAGGATAAGGCTAAGGAATTACAAGGGTGACCTCTGGAGCTAAGCTGCTCTTTCTCTTCAGGAGGTAGGAGGCTCCCTCAGGTCTGAGGAGCTCCTTGCAGCTGGAAGATTTAGTGGGCTCATATATTAGCAGGATCACATATCGGCTCCAGAGTTTTCTCCAGCTTGCCTGTTTGACAAAGCTCAGAAGCTTGCTTCAGCTGGCAAGTTTAACTTAATCTCTTGGGTTTGTTCTGCCTTAAGCAGCCTGTTCATGTTGTCAGAGCTGATTTCAGTTTCCCAAGCTTTAGGCTGGGTTAGGAACTAAGGCAAGATTAGAAATCACAGTAAAAAGAATTCAGCTGATTTTCAGCTAAGCACCTTTTCACCACAAACAGGGACTTACAACAAGGCATTTATTTCCTAGGAAATTGCCACTGGATTTCCTTTTAAATTAAATTACCATCATTCAAAGAAATAGGAAATTCCTCCTTATGTGTACATTTTTCACGAATTACTGATTCTTTCCAGGCTTTCCCTTTGCCACACACCCAGGGCAGCGACCCCCAGCTCAGGCACTGCAACAGCTCTCTGACTGGCGATGGTTTAAGTACTGCAGCAGCCGCTGCTGCAGCAGCAGAAACCCAAGCCCTTCACCTTGCAAACTCAGGAGGTATGTGATGTTAATTAGAAGCGTTTGCTCCCCTTACTAAGATCAGGGGTGGTGCATAGGCATAGGTTGACCCAGGGAGGGTAAAGAGGGCTCTTCTCCCTGTCAGCACCAGCAACTGCAGCCCTTATTGTCACTTCACATGGCACAGATGCAGCTCTACAGTCATTTTCATTACATTTTCATTATTTTCTCATCTGCCTTTCCCTTTGGGCCAGGGCAGCGTGTGAAGCACAGTGGGGCAAGTGGACACAAGAAGGGATGGCAGTGGTATTGCGGTCCATGTGAGACCATTGCTCTTCAGAGCTGGTACACCAGTCTTTGGTGTAAATCTCCTATCGCTGCTAACGGTTGTTGCCATACAGATTTCAAGGTGCTCAGGGTTCTGGGGCTGGGGGATGTTATCCAAAGCCCAGAAAGACTGACAGGTATTTCAGATTGAGGGGAGCCTAGAAAATACAAAATTTAAAAGATTCAGAAGTGCACATTTCTAAGATTCTACAAAATAAAAATAAAATAAAATAAAATAAAATAAAATAANCAGTGTGGTGCTGCAGTACTGGGCTGGGACCTACAATTGCAATAGAATGCTGTGAGTTAGTGCTGCTAAATAGCAAATAAAATAAAATAAAATAAAATGGGAGGAAATAAAAGCAGCTTCTCTCTTCCTCTGGCTTGCCAGCATGCTTTGACGGAAAACAGGGAGGTGATCTTGGGAACACTCATTCCAGCCTCCTGTTCATAAGTAGCAGGAAGGCCTGTCAAACCTGTCAAACTCCTTGAGCTCCTGGGGTTTACAGACTCCTCTTAGCTACCCCAAGCAAAACCACAATCCCATAAAGAAGCCTTTTCAGTAAAACCTTCTGCCATTTGCCTGAAGCCAACAAATCACTCATTTAAAAAAAAAAAAAATCTATTTCTCATTTGGAAACGTCCCTCCCCCCTGTGCTTGCACTCTCCTGGTGAAGCCCCAAGCAATGGCCTTGCAGCAGCAGTTTTCTGCAGGAAACTGCCACCACAGAGTATGTCAGAGTCCAAAATCTGCGCTCTGTGCAGAGACCAAAGTCTCACTCTCGCCGGTCCAAGGAGAGTCTGGCTTGAGTAAGGACTGCAGAAACAACCACCTGGCTTCAGTCAGAGCTCAAGGTCAGTGTGGGGTGGCTTGTGTTCATTCTTGTCCTGTGTCTCTTGGTGGACTTTTCTGAGCTACTTGGCTCCGGCTAGCTGCCAAGGTGCACGTCCCACACTGAGGGATCTAGAAGAGACATTCAGACTGTCTGGTGTTTACCCTTCCTTTCATTCCCTACATTGCCCCATCCTTTCTCTGCAAGCTGCTCTGAAAACAAGGGTTCCCAGGTCATCATCACCAGTCCCAGCCTTTGCGCTCGTGCTGCACCCGCTGGCTGGCAGTATCCAAACTCTCTTCCATCCCTGCCCCACCAGCACGTGGCTGGTGGAAAGCTGTGGTGCCTGTCATCCAGGACTCCAGCTGGCCATGGCGCCAAACTCTGCAGTTCTCAGGACCAGTGCTAGGTTATGGTATCTAATACAGTGACAGAAAAAAAAAAAAAAAGATGTTGCCCCACAAAAGAAGGCAGCAGATGTGAAACAGCAGCCACTTTTGGAGGAATTATTTTATTTATTTGGACAGAGTTGCAGGGGTGCATTCTACCCTGAGTGATATCCCGGACCGTGGGTTGGACAGCTATATTGTAACATCATTTTTGGCTTCTCCCAACTGTCATATGTCCTTGGCAATTACCTGACTAGCTATACATCAAATCATAGAATCATAGAATCATCCAGGCTGGAAGGGACCTCCAATGGTCATCTAGTCCAACCTCCCTGCAGTCGCAGGGACAACTAGACCAAGTTGCCCGGGGCCTTGTCAAGCTTCACCTTGAATATCTCCAGGGAAGGGTCTCAACCACCTCCCTGGGCAACCTGTTCCAGTGTTCCACCACCCTTAGAGTAAAGAATTTTTTTCTAATATTCAACTTAAATCTACCCTTCTCCAACTTAAGTCCATTGCCCCTAGTCCTATCGCAGCAGGCCTTTGTGAACAGACCCTCCCCAGCCTGCCTGTAGGCCTCCTTTAGGTACTGAAAGTGATTAGGTCTCCCTGGAGCCTCCTCTTCTCCAGGCTGAACAGCCCCAGCTCCCTCAGCCTATCCTCATAGCAGAGGTGCTCCAGCCCTTTGATCATCTTCATGGCCCTCCTCTGGACCTGCTCCATCAGGTCCATATCCTTCCTCTATTGAGGGCTCCAGACCTGCACACAGTACTCCAGGTGGGGTCTCACCAGAGCAGAGTAAAGTGGCAAATTATATTGTTTGATTTCGAGGTGGCAGATCAGAGGACAGGACACCATCATTTTTCCATGCAATTGCTGAGAGTAATAGAATCTTACTCAAAGTCCATCATGGTAGAACCATGTCAACACCATAATAAATAAAACAGTGATTCCTCAATGAGAGCAAAAAGTGGCAACTTCAAGCACCAATTTATTCACAATATGGGAGACGTGCTCTGGCAAGAGTTAAGCACTCATCAATACATGTAGCATAAGGGCAGAATTATAGCAGGAACAAAACTCTGTTGACAACACAGTAAACAAAGATATCATGAAGACTGAAGTGAAAACTTGAAATACACCCTGAAGTACAGGCTTTGGAAGTTGGCACTTAGCTTATGCTGTGAGCTGAAATCCTGTTTCATTTTACTTCTATTTCAATTTAGCATGCAAAAATCCACCCATGACCACCTGATTCAATGCTTGAAAAAACCCAAGCCATATTCAAAGTCTAGTTTTCCAAGATGTATTCATGTGAGGCTGAGAGATTTTTTCCCTACATTCATATAAATGGCTAAAGAGTATTCAGCAGAGGCCACAATGCTTGTATTATGTGAAAAGGGAAGAGTATATGGACAATATTAGACTTGTTCTTCTCCAGAGTACAAAATATGAAAACAAAGTGAAAGGAAGAGAAAACAAATCTGAGACACTTCCTTGGGACCTAGAGCTACTGAATCCATAAGTCGACCCCTTAAAAGATGCAAGCAGTAGTGTGACAGAAAATATTATTGTCCAGTTCATTACCCAATTTCCCATGGACTGTAACTTCTCCATGGCAAACGGACAGAATACACACATTTTAAGATAAAATTCATCCACAATTGTGGTTTTTATCCAGAAGTGGTGCTTACTCTCTATATTAAAAAGCAGATACAACTACTATACTTGTTGATTTTATAGATGTATATAAAAGAGAATATGAATGTAGCAAGAACAACTAACAGGAATATTTAAGATGCACTGACAAAAAATCGTCACCCCTCTTGAAACTCTTTCCCCTTACATTTCATGCTTTTCTTATTTAAGTATGACCCATTGTAGTTCAGGGTACATAATGGCCATCAAGCCAGGAACCCCGTCTCCAAGGATGCACGTGCTGGATGCCCAACAAAAAGGAGAAGAGCAAGCCAGGCATGCACTGACACCTCCAATGAACTTCTATGGACCACTCCAGTCTGAGAAGGGTGACAAGATGCCTCAGCCTGTGTCACTGCCTCAGACCCTGCACTGATAGCTGTCTGTATTTTGTAAGGACACAGGTCCTTACAAAAAGCATGCAAAACAAACTGTTAGGACAAACCACCCATTTATCTGTGGCCTAAGCAAATAAGATGAATAGTCACTCAGCCACAATCATGTGGAAGTCTGTGCTTTGGATGTCTAACCACATTTTTTTAGTACATTCAGGCTTGAAAAGGTACAGGGAAAAGTTGGAAAAGGTTGCATAGTTAAGATAAAATGAAGAATGTCCCCAAAATTGTATTTATGAGGAAAAAAATAGCCAGTACTTTGCCTCAGTCAGATTTATGCATGATGCACTAAAACTGAGGGGTGACACACAAGTAGACTGGGGCGAAGCAGAACAGATCTCAGGACTGTTCACTTTGCCTAGGAAAGAGTTGATAGCATACACAAAACTGATGCACGCTCAAGGCAGCCATGTTGGCTCCTGCTCCACTGGAAAGAGAAACGTTTGCCACATGGAAGCAGAAAACATTGGCAGGAAAATAATTTCCAAACTTGAAAAGGAGTATTTCAAGCAGAAAAATAAAAAAAAAAAAAAAAAAAAGAGGGGGAAAAAAGGGAAATAACGTTCACTTGGACTCTCTAATTTTACCTTCTGACCCTATGAATTCAGGTATGTTTGAAAGTAATCAATTTGTACAAAGGCAGAAAGAGAGCTTAAAGTAACTTCTGAATGGGAGATGGGAAAAAAGTCTGTGCACCCGTCACCTGGGGGCTGGGATGAGGATGAGCAAGGACCTCTTGGAGGAAGACAGTGAAGCTCTCCCATACCAGTTATCAGCCCAGAGACATGGCTGACATTATAGATGTATATGGTGTGCATAAGTAGTTACATACATACCTACTGGGAAAAAGCAGTGGAAGAAGCCCCAGCTATAACACGGACTCTACAAATTCTCATCCTTCTACATTTCTCCTGGTTGGAGCTTTGTGTCTGCTTAGGACCCAGGAGGAAGACAAAAAGGCATATTTATATCAAGCCATTGCCATGAGAGAATGACAAAACCTTATGATAAATTCTGTCTCATCTACAGCCTTCCATGCCTGTTGTCATTTGCCTTTTGAGTCTAATGGAAACCTGCCCTGGATGGTATGTTCGTTGTTATTGTTTCAATTTCCTTGTCTTTTATTTATTTCCCTTGTCCCTCAAGAGCCGTTCGGAGGTCCCATTACTTCCTGCTGACCAGGGAAGGCTATGAGAACAAATAGTTCTAGTGGATTAAAATACACATACTATCACAAGAAAAACAGAGGGAAGGGGGCAGGGGACTTGCTTAGCAAAGGGTGGTGGAAGCTACGGGATAAAGAGCTGCCAGAAATATTGAAATGGGGTTTTATGTCCAGACTTGTTTTAGACTTGATCTCTGCGAAGAACAGAGCTTCTGAATTCTTCCTGTGGTGGTACTGCAACTTGAGCCTGCATATCTTGAATCGGTTCAATGTTTCTTTTGGATTTTAAATAAAAGTTTGTTTGAAAAAAAATGCAAATGATAGCTCTTGGCAATGTGGATTCCTCCTGCTCGTACTGATGGAGGAGCCAGCTGCTGTTATAGCGGAAGGAGGAGACCTTGCACGCAGCATGCATCCCCTCTACAATGAAGGCCCTACGTTGACCATTGTCTTCGAGGAAGACAACATTTTTGCTGAAACAATGGACATCGGTAGCCCCCCTCATCTCTAGGGCAAATGAACCCTGTGGTCCATGCTTGACCCAGGCTACAGCAGATTGTATCTGTTGTATTTGGAAATTTTCCTTTCTAGCATCTGTTAAAAAATTATTAGCAGGTGCTGAAAACTGTGGCCTCCAACCCAGAGACCTAGAGCCAAAATACCAGAGGGGAAAAAGTCAGTTCTTGACAACCACCTGACTCCAGGGTTGGACGAGCCAGAGAGACAATCTGCTGCTACAGAAGATGCCAGATCAGAGGAGAGAAGTGGTAGCACCTCATGCAATTAGTCTAATTTATTTATTTTTTTTTCCGAAGCTACAAGTGGCAAGGACCAATTCCTTGCCTCTGTGAAGTTACAAGCCTGGTGATCCCCTCTGGTGCCATACAAGAGTTACACCAGCTTGCAGGTGATCAGAAAAGCTTAGGGTACCTGAGCACCACCCAGAAAAACCAACCAAAGTACTTTAACATTTGCTGTGTAAATGGCACACTGGTGGGTATGTGTATCCCAGTGAACACTGGAGAATAAATTCTTAGGTACCATGTAATTACACACACACTCATGTAGAAACGAGCTGATATAAAATGAATACGCATATAGCCATGCCTGTGCCTATTCCAACCTCCACTACGGGGTTATTGCATTGCCAATGTGTTGACATAAAAATGCAGTTTTATGGATTACATCTAAATAGAAATGTGTGAAAAGGGATTTTGTTTTGGCTACAGCCCAGTCTCTTAATATGATTATAATTACTATTTTTACTACTACTGCTATTACTACTACCACGGTGAATTGGGAGCCCCCTTGATTCTACCTTTGGTACAAATCGCAAGAACAAGCCTGACCTAAAAAACAGGAGAGACGAAAAAGGGAGACAGGCAACATGATTTCTTCAGGCTAGAGTAACAGGACAGGATGTAAGATTTGCATTTCTTTAATTCTCATCCCCGGTGTGGCCTGGGCCCTCTTTGCCATGTTTTCATACATGGCTTTCCCAGCAAAGACGGGGGAAAATAAAGTACTTTATTGATGCAATGGGGAGAGCAGTTTTTGCTGTGATTAGGGTGGCTCTGCTTGGCATCTTGCAGCACAGATGGTGGTAACCATGGGTCGGGTCATCCTGAGTGGCTGAGGCCAGTGGCCAGTGGCCGTGGCCACAGGGGGGATGGCGTGAAGGCTGCTGGACATTTTTCCCAGGACACAGTGGCAGCCATGCAGCAGAGGTGTCAGCTTGCTTGGGATGCAGACACAATGCCAAATATGTGGGCGGGAGGCCAAGCAAGCATCTATTTTCCCTTTCTTTTTTCACCTGCTTGCTTTTTATTATGGGCGTAGCACAAGTCACTGTGCTGTGTTTCAGCCTGAAAGTCAGAAATACACCTCTCCTGTTCGTTCTTTGACACTTTGTCCACATAGAAGAGTTTTCAAAAAAAAAATCTCTCCAAGGAAAAAAAAATGCACTTTCCAGTGCTGTTTAGGTGTTTCCTGGATTTCTTGTCATTTCATGCCAGGGTCTGCTGGGTGCTTCACAAAAAAGCTTCTAAAAGTTCCACTTTCTTTCCATCATTGATCTTAAAAGAGACAGGTGCACAGCCCGTGCAGCTGGGCAGCATCCCCACCAAGGCCATTGCTCCCTACCAGCCGCGCTTGTTCAGAGGTAGTTATTTTCTGCCAGCTCTGGGGCTCGAAAAAATGAAATAAAATAAAATGAGAGCCTCACAACACCCCCCTCAGAAAGAAACATTTTGAGAGGAAGGGGTGTAAAAAAAATAACGCGCGCCTACCCGGCAAACGGCAGCGGGCTGATGAGGACTAGGAAAGCTGTTTGCCAGGAGGCCAAATGGTTTGCCTGCAGCTCCAGGAAAAGAGATGTTGTTTGGTGCTTGAAATCGTTTAAAGAAAACAAAGGATGACTGCTACATGCCTGCCCATGACAGTTTGGAGCACAGAGCTGTTGTGGGATATTTATGCCAACCAAATGGCAGCAAAATACCAGCGCAGAGATTGGGGCAAGCTGGTCGTACACAGGCGTGCCGGCGGGACCAGCCTCTGACAGCTCAGCACGCATCGAACCCCGAGGAAAGGAGGATGTCCTTCTCATTATCTCCATTTTACAAGTGTTGAAAGGGAGGTGGAGGAGATTTGCCACCAAGGGGGTCTGTCAGAGCCAGGATGAGTCCCAGCTCTCAGCACACAGCCTCTTGGAAGAGGTTTGGGAGAATGTTTTTACTCCTCTGACACAGGAGAGAAAGAAAAAAAAAAAAATTCCAGCTTCCACTAAGGGAATTATTTCTTCCTAACAATCCCATGTTGATTTGTCTTAGGGCACTGTTAGGATTAGCTGAGCTAGAAATCCATATCGTTGATTAAAATTTAATATTGTCCCAAGGAGACCCAAATGAAGCTAGGCTTTTGCAGGCAAGTATAACCAAATTTGTAGACTAGTGATCAGCAACAAGTATCATTTAGGAAGAAGTCCTTTAAATGATCTCTCTCTGCTATTGGTCCATGTTCATGTAGGCACAATTAGCAAGTGATTTGCATGCATGCAGACAAAAAAAAACTCACTTTGGTCTACATTACCCCCAAATACTGCTCTTGATGCGGACTTTCTCTTCCCAGCTGTCCAGCATCAACCCTGCTCTGAATATCTTCGACATCAGGAAGAGTGTTAACATTTCCTACCTCATTACTGCCTTTCAAAGGCAGCCACAATCACAAAAACTAGACCTGGGGGGACGGGGCAGAAAAATCTTGGCACGCACAAGCAAAGCCCCACCTGCCAGTTATCTTTTGTGCTTTGAAGAGGCATCTCAGGAAAACAAGTTCGTCGTGGAGGGAGATGTGGTTAGTAATTCTTTCTGTGCTTCCCTCGCCTCCCCTGAGCTGAGGACGCCGTGGGCCCAGCGCTCCCTCCCGTGCTACACAAAGAGTGAGCCAGTCCTGACCCACACCAACCCCATGGCATCCCTGGTTCCTCCCCACTCCCTCATTTCCCAAACCGTCTTTTGAAAATGTAGTGCTGGTGGCTGAAGAGATGGTTAGCCAGCAGTGACTGGACCGTGACAGAAATGCCAGTTTATAACCTGGCAATGCAGATTTGGCTCTGAAATGTAACAGATCCTGTTATAATCTCTGTGCTCAAAGGCAGACTTGAGGTTTAAATAATCTTTGATTGAAAGATAATGACCTGAGTGTATTTCAGCTTTACTGAACTTGAATATATGATATTCTCCCTTTGCCCCGCTCACTGCTTTAACACTGTCTCAGTTAATAACACCTGCTAGAGAGACAGCAGCTTCTCTTGGCAAACTAAACCTGCACAGTCTCAGGAGTCAAAATCTGAATGTGTATAGAGCATGTAAGTAATCATTAATGCATAGCATGTCCCCTCTGGTCATTTAAATAAATTATTGACACCAGCATCACCAAGAAAGGAACCAGGTGCCACCCCAGCAGTTGAGAGCCTACAGGTAAGTGTAAATTATCAGTGCTTTGAATTTTTGAAACCTTCCAAAAACAAAAGAATAATCACTCAGCACTAGTTGCAAAGATGTGTATGTACATACAGGTCTCTCTGGGTGCATGTGCATGTATGCACACCTTAATGTGACCTTAATAATTTATTTTAAATGCTGGGTGAATGATCCTTATGGCATCTATATCTGTATATCCAAGTTTTGCACTTGCCTTGCCAATTCTTATTGCCACCTAGTCTACAAATTGCTTCTGGAAAAGTGTAATCCTGGTTTTACCTCTGTATTTTAAAAATGATTTCCCCATGTATTATCTCTTTGCAGCTTCATACGTTTACGCTTTTACTCTCCAAATGCCTTGACTAGAATGCTATATCCCTGAACAGAAATATATTCCCCCCTGCTATTTTTCTGCAGGAGCTTGGTTCATTCAGAAACAAGGAAATAAAAATACGAATGATTGGCTTTAAATTCCCCGATGTGCGGAGCTCAGACAAGCCACAGATGTAAATGTGAAAAGCGAATCTAGGGCTGGCATTAGGAAATGGCTGGGTTCACTGCACCTTCATTTAGGCATGGCTGTAAGATGCCATTTTGATATAATCCCTGGTTTTGTGGGCCAGGTATGCTGAAGCTGGCACAACACATCTCCTGTACCCACCCACCCCCTCCCTGTAATACTCAGCAATCAATCAAGCACCCTCTGCCAGCCCTGAGCGACGCTCGCTCCCAGAGCTGGCAGCCACGGACAAGCCTGCACATCCATGTCACCGGCAGCCTACATATCCATCCCTTTTGTCACTGGGGAGCACCGGGGCCCTGTGCCAGCCCAGCAAATGATACTGCTGCTCTCTGCAAGCCGGGAGCTCAGTGCTGGCGTGGAGAATGCTGAACTGGAAGGCATCGCTCTGGGTCAGAGCACGGGCACTGCCCAAGCATAGAGGTGGGGTCCTTTTCTTGGGAGGTGAAGGTGGCCCTACTTGAAGGAGCAGACAGAAGGTGATATACCAAAGGTGCAGGTCCTTCTCCCCTGTAGAGGTCACAGGGGCTGCCTGGGGACCAGCACAGGTTCTCTGCATGTTCGTTGTCTTCCAGTGGCTACCCTTTGCACATCTGGGCTGCCCCTACCCCTGCCCAGCCAGAGGATGGGACACTCCTCCACCCCTGTCCTTGTGCCAGCTTGTCGGACAGTTGAAGCTTTCAGGGAGAGGTGTAGCTGCAAGTGATACTTCTGGCTGGGTGGCAGGTAAGAGAGGCTTGACCTGGGCAGGACAATGCAGTTTGGCCCCATCTTTTCTAAAGCTCAGAACAATTTTATTATTATGTGTTTTTTTTTTAATAAAATGTTCCACCCACACACCCCTTTTAATTTTATTTGGATCCAATAAATGGGCAATGTAACATTCTTAGTTCCTCAACAGATGGGCAATGAAGAAAGAGAGGGAGCAATGCTTTGAATCCTAGCAAACTTGGGGCTCTGCTTCTTAAGTGGCAAAGTAATAAAAATAAACCAAACGCTACCAAACAGGCCACTCATACAAAGCTGCATCTGCTGTTAAAGGGACCTTGCTGTCACCCTGGGCACCGTGTGGTGACAAGGGGTTGGCTGTGTCCTTGGAGAGCTCTCGGGAGAAGGCGGCCAAATGCCAGCGGCATTGCCTTCCTCCCCAGGTTGGGTTTTTCTTTCCCTTATACCCTGGAAAAATCCCTGAAGATTTCACTCTCCTCATGAGCATGATCTGAGGGTATTTGGATGAGATCAGCATCCATGAGGAAGGGAGGGCTGGGAACCAGCTGTGTGTGTGTATGTGTTATTCATGTGTAGCAGGTTTTTACCTGCAGTTACAGAATTCTTCTTTCTTCGGGGAGGACACAAAGCAGAACTAGAGCATCCAAGAGGCAGACAAACTTGTGCTTTATGGTGCCTTACAAAGCAATGAATGTAGTTTCATTTGCATGGCTATAAAATGCTGCTAAACCTGTAGCTCACCAGCTCATGAATGTCTTGGGGAACTGGGGCTATTCACCTTCCTACCTCGCTGCTCCACTGGAAGGGCTCTGTGCCCATGTTGTGTGTATGTTTGGGCTTAAGGGCTCCTCATCCTCCTCCCTGCTTCCTGCTCAAGAGCCATTTGGTGCAAGACTGCGTGCACCCAGCCTAAAGTTTCACCTCCCTGGCAGGCCCCTACCCCTGGGAAGGTCCTGGGTATCACCTGCAAGTGTCAAACCTCACAGGTACACTCCCAGTGATCAGAACTCCCAGAACAGGTCAGGCTCAGCCCTGGATTGTATTTCTCTGACCTCTGCAGCACGTGGCATCCAAACATTGCCAACTGGGGAACAGAATTTTAAAGCCTGATAAAGTAAATGGGGACAGGCGATGGCACAGCATAAAATAATCCAAGGATACCGGTGACTGCAGGATGAAAGGTCTCAAGGGAGACTTTTTCTTCTGTGCCAAAGGAGAGGGAAAAAAGAGTTCCAAGGACCATTAGGCACTCCTGGGCACGGCTGTTGAAGCCTGAGGCTGGAGCTGCCCTGGCTCGCCACCAGCAAACTTGGAATCTGTAAAGCAGCTCTGGACTGAGCCTACCTCCCTGCCCTACAAGAAATCAAAACATAAAAGCCTAAAGAAAGTCCCCTGCAAGTGGCTTTCATCTAGGGCACAGTCCAGGCAGCAAGTCCCATACCCTCGGTCTGCCCTGGCTCTTGGCAAGCCAGAGCGGGGACCTCCTCTTGGCGGGGAGCCTGGGAGGTGTTGGGTTGGTTTGTGTTTGGTTATGGTTTTAAAAGAGAAGTTTTATGTCACCACAGAGAGTCTGCATTTTTGTGGCATTCAAATATTCCTTAATTAGGTGTTGTCTCTTAGGAGGATGAAAAGAGGGGTTTTATTTCATTTTACTTTGCCATTTTCATTTACTCCCATTCGTATTTAATAACTGGGTTGGGGAATGTTAAACAGCTGCTGTAAAATGTTTTGTAGCAGAGCCCCAACTTTCAAACACTATCTGTCATCCAGGTTGGTGACGATGAGTGTCCAGGGAGCCCCTTACAGATTTAGGAGAGGGAAGAGCTGCCTGGCTTTGTCCTGTTGAACCTTCTTTCCTCACCCATTTCCCACGGGAGGCAGTTTTCCTCTTATTAAAGATTAAAGGGCTGGCTGCAGAGGGTGCAGTCTCCAATAAATGTGTATTAACTCTCTGCCAGCGATTAACAGTGCCAGTTCCAGGGGGTTGCCAGTCCAAGAGGGCACACCGGGGAGGTAAGGGCAGGGCAGGCAGGAACAGGAAGGCGAAGTGAGGCAGATAAGCAGAGGCAGACATAAGGGGGGGAGTGCTAAACCTGGGGATCCCCCCGTGATAACTCTCGCTCTCCAACCATTTGGGGCCTCGGGATGGCGACAGCGCCCCTCACCCGCCCAAATGGGGTTTGGGCTGTAAAATAAGTCCTGTAAAACCTGCCCCCGGTTCCATAAAACCCTGGCCACGGGCAGGTGCCGCTGCCTCTGCCCATCTCCTCGGGGCCGCGCACGCCGGGAACGCGCACCAGGGCGGTTGTCCGGCAAATTCAGGCTCTGGGCTGGGGGTTAGGAGAGGGTCCTTCTTTCTTTCTCCTGCTACCCACGAGCAATTCGTGCCACCCACGGGACCCGGCGTGCTGACTCCCCCGGCTCGCAACCCCGGAGTGCAAAGCCCGGGGCTGCCCCACTATTTCCATCCCCACACCCTAAAAATAACGCCCTATATACCGCAAAATAACGCAAAGCGTCCAGGCTCCGTCGTCTTGCGGGGGNGAGACGGGAGCCGCCCTTCCAGCTCCGAGCCTAAACGGGAAGCAGAGCCCCCTCCCACCAAAAAAAAAAAAAAACAAAAAACCGCCTTTTTTTCTGTTTTAACGGTTGAGGTTTGAGGTCTGCTCACTTTCTCCTGCCCGGCAAGAAGAGAGCTGCTGAGCCGGATGCGCTCGTCGCCTCCGCGCAACCCCCGCGGCCGCGCAGCCTCGCTCATCGCCTCCCCGGTACTACCGCGGGATTTACCGCAACTTCAGGGCCAAAGCCCTGCTCAGCTTTTCGGGCAGCTTGGGTACGTTCGATGTCCTCGCTTAAATGCTTTAATATTAAAAATACGTAGCAATTAAAACCACGCCGCGTCACAGCTGCTCCGCGCAAGTAAAGCACCTCTCCCAGCTAATGTTTCTTGGTTTGTTTTGGTTTTTGGTTTTTTTTTTTTTTTCTGTTATTTCTGTGAATTTGGGAACCTACCGAAATCCCCGGCACTTGCGCGTTTTCCGTCCCCCCCCGTCCTTCCCCCGCGTGTTTTATCACCCGAGTCCGAACGGCATCGCAGCCCCCCGGGCGGCGGTGAATGCTCGGTGGCCCCAGTCTTGCTAAAAGCCACTGCCCTCCACCCCCAGCTCCGGCCCTTACAGCCACGGGAGATCCGCCCCCCGCTTCCCCGAGGCCCGGCTGGGGCCGAGAGACTCCCTTCGCCCCCGACGGCAAGGTGAGGGGTCGCTCACCCCTTGCACCCTCTCCTGCACCTGCCTTGGCCCGGGCTCGGGCTCTCGCCGCGACGAGGATGGAAATGAAGGATCGGGCCCCTTCCCCACGGNNTGAAGGATCGAGCCCCTTCCCCACGGGGAAAAGCCGGGCCGAGGAATTACCGGCGGGGATGCTCGTCTCGTTACCCTCGGAGGGTTTCCGTGGGGAAGGACCGGGCGCGCCGTGGGGCGAGGGGCGGGGGAGCCCTTCTGCAGGTGAATCGCCGAAATGTGGGCAACACCTGAGGACCGGGAGTCGGGGGGTGTCGCTAGGGCCGAGACGTGGTATTTTCCCTATATAGAGCTATATACAGACCTACCCGCCCCCTCGGCCTTAGGCTTTTCCCGTGGGTGCCTGCCTCGGTACCCATCCGCGACTGATCGCCCGTGGGGCGTGTCAGCCCAGGGATTGCGGGCGTGCAACCCCTTTCACTTCAGCCCCCCAACACCCTCCTGCCTTCACCGGGGAAAGGGAGGGGAGCGGACAGATAGCCCAAAACCCGCCCCCACTCCCGAACCTCCAGCCCGCATGGAGCCAGCCCAGCCCGGTTAAGCCGCAAAGTCCCTCTCCCCCCGGGGCTGCCCGGGGTCCTGGCAAAGGGTCCGGCGTGGGTGCTGAGCGATGCGGCTGCGGGCGGTCCCTGCGGTGGGAGACAGAGGCTGGGGCTGTCGCCTGGGGGCAGCCGTGGGGCGCCCCACGCGTGGAGCCGCCGCCCCGTGGGAGGCTGCGGTGGAAAGGCGCTGGCTGCGGGAACAAGCAAGGAGGCCTGGTT